>CAMXCT020005028.1:0-24308 GCA_947184155.2 Cladocopium goreaui | reverse complement strand
GCAGTTTCCCAGGTTCTTTTCGACGACTCTTCCACAGGGTTTGGGAATGTCCGAATTGCGTCCAAGCTGCCCAATCTAGTGGAATCACATAGCCTCCGGAAATGCACGAAATAAATTCGGAGACGCTTGCGGGTTTGCTCTACCGACTGCTCCATTTCACCTGGCTTGGAATCAGAAGATGATACTGCTGCAAGTGCGCTTTTGCAGTGGGAAGCTACATCTGCCCATGAATCAGCGTCAGCATCTGCTGCTTGCAGAAGAAGATCTGACAAGACTTGCCACAGGCTTGGGCGCGCACGAAGAACATCGATGAATTCGAAGCATAAAGATTCCCAGAGCTGCGTTCTCTCCTCACTCCAGCCCTGAGGCTCAGAGTCACTTCCCCCCACCACATCGAAATCAAACGGGCACTCGGCCAACTCACCTTGGCTTCTCCATTGCTTAGAAGCCCGGAACAAAGTTGAGCATGGCACATACTTGTGGATCAACTCCGCATGTCGTCGGAGAAGGTCTTCCCACTGCAGGCAAAGATAGCAGCGGTCCATGCAAAGGCGAGTTGTGGCAGCAGAGCAGGACAAAGTAAAGAGTGTGTCCCCATCTTTGTCTTGGAGCATGGGGTCTGCTCCAAATTCCAGAAGTGCATTGACAATGTCGGAGTTTCGTTGATAAGAGGCATCATGGCCAGGTGTGCAATGATGACAATCCAAAACATTTGGGTTTGCAGATGCATTGAGAAGTGCAAGCGCCGAATCTGCGCGCCCTACGCAAGCTGCCATGTGCAGCGGGCTTCTGCGTCCAGGGGGAAAGAAATCGATGGTGGCATTGCCTTGAATGAGAAGCTCGACCACCTGGCAAGTTGAGCTTCTGACCGCAGCCGCCAATGCTGAATCAATGAGGATAGCATTCGGGTCTTGACCGGAGGCAAGTACCCTTTCAACCTTCTTTGGATCCATGTCCTCAATCGCGTCGAAAAGGCTCTCAGTCAGTGATTGGGTTTTCGGAAGAAAAACCACTGACACTGCGGGCGGACGGCCCAAGTCTAGCCAGCTATCATCAGACGTGATCTCCTGCCCAGCATGCAGCACCCGCACAGCGAAAGAAGGCACACCTGATGCTGCAGAGACTTGCCCACGCACCATTGTCAAAATGTCACTATCTTCTGAAACCATCACTGTTGTGAGAATATGGCCCGTTAAGGCGTTTTCCACAGTGATGGCGCCGCCAAGTGTATCCGCAGTCCTGTCATCATGCTGGCTGTCTGCGCTGGTGATGCGGTACACTGCCTCGTACTTGTCAAGCAAGTTGTCGGACCAGGCGCTAATGTTTCCAATGTGTGTGCGACACGTGGGCCGAAGGATGCATGTCCAATCTTGCCAGATTTCAAAGCCCACAAAGTGGCTCTGCCGGAAGAGGACATACTTCCCTGGTCCCATGGTGTCGCCAAGTCCCATTTTGACCAATCTTTTCCTGAGATAGGGACTCGAAATGCTCATTCCACTGCCCTGTCCAATCACACCTTCAAAATTTTGGTGATTCTGATATACAATCGTTATGTCAACTTGGCGAGAGATGGTGCAAAAAGAGAAAGATGCAGCTGAATTCACTAGGCCGAGTCTCTTGTACCGTTCCAACATGCGGTTTCCATCTGCAAGGGCCCAGAATGGACCGTCTTGGATGTATGGCAATTTGATACCGAGGGAGCGGAGAGCGTCTATGAGGCACACATTTTTTTTCCGCTCGGCTGCACGGATGGAGGTGGGTGTTGCTCTACTTTTTGTGGCCGGCGTAGGCGGCTCTGGGGATGACGCATCGATCGTGCTGCTGCCGAACTCTTCCAGAACAGCAATGAATTGCTGATGTTCCATTAACCGCTGCTTGGCCCAGCGTTTAGCGGCTTTCCGACGTTCATGCACAAGGACCTTGTCCCAATAGGTCCGTTCTCGGCGACGCTGTCTTTGGCGACGAGTCAAATTCGACCAATCTTCCCAGAAGTGTCCGTCCGGGCCTCACGCAAGTGTCTTGGAAGCTGCATGGTTGAGAGTTTTGAAGGCAGCAGTGTGTGTGTGTGTGCGGGTATATTCAGCCAAGATGCCGGAGCCCGGCTGCCCGAGAGAATGCGCCAATCCTGGCGAAAGAAATGACTCACATGCAATGTAGTGAACTATTGCTATGATGGCTTGGACACGGCAGAGCACGCACCTTCATCCAAATTGGACTCGAGCATTTTCAGTGTTTGGGCTCCACTGCACATTATAATTAGTGCAGGCATTGTTTTTTTCACACTCGCAGTGACAATTACCAAAGTTGCTTGTTGCATCACAACGCTCCTGAACTACTTTCAAAATGTTCAGGCTGCTTACCGCCTCAGCAGAATTAGCGATCTCATGGAGCAAAGTAGACTGACAACTGGATCCATGAAGCGACTACTTCACTATGAATGTACATGCTAACCGGAGAATCTGTGACATGACTCGCTGCTTTACTTGCTCAGCAAGTTGGGCCAACTTCCAAAATCAGTCACGGAACCTGGCTGCCCGAAAGAATTAGCCAATCCTGGCGACAAAAAAGCCCATGTGCATCATAGCGAACTTCAATGCTATGGTTGCATGGGCGCGACAGACCTCGCACCTCCACCTAAATTTGGAACATCTTCGTTGCACACTCGCAGTGACAATTGCTAAAGTTAAAAGTTGCTTGTTGCATCACACTCCTCCCGAACTCCCTTCAACATGTTCAAGCTCTTTAGCACCTCAGAAGAATCAGCGATCTCACGGAGCGAAGTCGGCCGACAACTGGATCCATGACTACTTCATTATGGAATTGCTAACCGGTGAATCTGTGACGTGACTCGTTGCTTTACTTGTGCGACAAGGTACAGCAACTCTCATGAGGCTTGTCTAAGCCGCCGCAGACAATCAAAGAATTGAGCGGCCCTGGAGCAAGACAGGCAAGAAACAAGTGACACAAGAGTTGTCGAGACAACCAGCAACTGCCTTCGAGCTCTCCTCCAAAACTTGGGCTCTTATGGCCTTGGAGCTCCAAGTTTCAATACTACGTGTTGGTGAACACGCTGAGAAGGCGGCGCTCGCAACAAGTTTGATTTGCAAACAAGTAGCATGTCCATAGCAAAAGAACCGCCTGGCCCAACTTGATGTCCGTTGAAGATTTGAATGTCCCGACAGGGTCAAAATGAGCCACAGGTCCTCATTCAAATCGCACAAGCGGAAAGCAAAACAAACGCTTTGGTTTTGTCAGAACCAGCACAAGGTCTCTGCAAATTGTCAAAAGCCAGGAATCCTTGGCATGACAAGCTGCAGGACGACATGACACAAGATTGCTGCAAGAAGAAAGGACGCGTGACAACTCGTTTTGATCCAGAAAGCACTGCGACGGCAACGCAATGGTACATGCACAATCTGTAAGCCTCAAGAGTGGAATGCATTGGTGTGGGCCACAATCGATCCTGAGCATCCAAATCCATCCTCAAATCCATCCACTTTTTGAGGTATTGTCTGTACTTGGCATGCCTTCACCCCATTTCACCCCTAATATCACCGAAAGCTGATGCCAGGCCTGAGATTTTGAAATCCACTGTGAACTTCTTTAGCACTTCTTGGCCTGAGTGGGAACAACGTTGCAAGACTTTATGCAAATCGCACTTTTCTTGTGGATTTTCTGTCCGTTGCTATGCCTTTACGTCATCTGCACGGCAATCCAACCGCAACCAGGTAGTTAAACCACAGTCTGACATTCTTGCGAATGGATATACAAACTGTTTGCACGCAGTAAAGCTATCCCCTGCAAACTGCCGCATAAACCAGCGCGCAGGCTTGAAGTGCGCAGCGTGCTGAGGGCATTGTCATGCACTCAGCGAATTTGCATACCATCGACTCGAAAGGCATACAGATGCATGACGCTCCGCTATCCACCCTCTCCGCTACCATCCTCCCGGCCATCACCTCAGCTACCATCCTCTCCGCACACGCAAAATGCAGGAGCGGCAGTGCAAGAACTTAGCTATGTGCAGCTTACGTTCGGGTATTTACAAGAACAGCGGCAACAGAACAATGACTTCTTCCGCTGCACCTGTCATAGCCTCATACGTCAAGTCCGGAGGACAGGATATCAGGGCGGCGAGGAAGAGGGAAGCACGTGGTCCAAAAGAGAACAAGAAGGGAGAAACGGGGAAAACAGAGAGAAAAAAGAAAAAGGCAAACAAATGGAAGAGACTGGTATTCGGTGAAAAAGAAAAAGCCGGCAAAACAAGAAATTAGTTTTTCATAGAAAAGGGATGGGAGGAAAAAAAAAAGAAAAGGAAAGGGGGGGGAAAAAGAAAAAAAGAAAAAGATAATAAGAGGGGGGAAAGAGGAAGGGAAAAACAATTTAATTTTCCTTTGTGGAACGCTAGATGTGCGTGGCAGACTGCAGCCAGGTCCGGATATTGCTCGGAAAAGTTGGCAATACCAAAGCTGATGAAGTGTGACACAGCTCGACATATGCCACCATCGCTTATATAGAAGGGCAGGAACTATAAGATGCATAGACACTCCGCTACCACCCTATCCGCTACCATCCTCTATGCACACGCAAAATGCAGGAGCGGCAGTGCAAGAACTTAGCTATTTGCAGCTTACGTACAGAACGGCAACAGAACAATGACTTCTGCGCGCTGCACCTGCAGAGCCCATACGCAAGGTGTTTACGGGTGGGAATGGGTGGGAAAGCTATGGCGCAGACTGCAGCCAGGGCCGGATATTGCTCGGAAAAGTTGGCAATACCAAAGCTGATGAAGTGTGACACAGCTCGACATATGCCACCATCGCTTATATAGAAGGGCAGGAACTATAAGATGCATCGACGCTCCGCTCTCTCACCCTATCGCGCAACCATCCTCTACGGCGACACTCAAAATAATGCGGAGCGGTCATGGCAAGAAACTAGTGCTATTTGCAGGCTTAGACGTACATAAACGGCAACAGAACAATGACTTCTGCGCGCTGGCACTCGTGCAAGAGCCCAATAAACTCAAAGGTGTTGTACGGTGGGAATGGGTGGAAAGCTATGGCGGCAACTGCAGCCAGGTCCATGATATTGCTCGAAAAGTGGCAATATACCAAAGCTGATACTTTTGACACAGCTCTACATATCCCACCAGTCGCTATATAGAAGGGCAGGGAGGGCGGAGTAACTATAAGATTCATAGACGCATCCTGCATCCACTCCTCTTCCGCTACCATCTCTATCACACGTCAAAATTGCAGGAGCGGCAGTGCAAGAACTTAGCTATTTGCAGCTTACGTACAGAACGGCAACAGAACAATGACTTCTGCGTGCTGCACCTGCAGAGCCCATACGCAAGGTGTTTACGGGTGGGAATGGGTGGGAAAGCTATGGCGCAGACTGCAGCCAGGTCCGGATATTGCTCGGAAAAGTTGGCAATACCAAAGCTGATGAAGTGTGACACAGCTCGACATATGCCACCATCGCTTATATAGAAGGGCAGGAACTATAAGATGCATAGACGCTCCGCTACCACCCTATCCGCTACCATCCTCTATGCACACGCAAAATGCAGGAGCGGCAGTGCAAGAACTTAGCTATTTGCAGCTTACGCACAGAACAGCAGAACAATGACTTCTGCGTGCTGCACCTGCAGAGTCCATACGCAAGGTGTGTACGGGTAGGAAAGCTATAAGCGCAGATTGCTCATCACACTCCAACAAGCAAAGGTACTGATTCCGTGCAACGCGTTTTGCGCAAAAAATGTGTGAAGAAATGGTTGTTTGAAACTTGCGTCTATAATATATATATATATCTATCTATCTCTCTCTCTCTCTCCCTCCCTCTCTCTCTCTCATTGTATGTAGATATTATACAATATGTACATATATATATATATACCTACTGAACCTTATATCCACCTTTTTTGGGGTATACTATTTGGCCACGACAGCAAGCCGTGCTGATTCGATGTGCCAACCGGGAGTGATGTATTGCTGTACTTCAATCAGTTGGTTTATAAGAAAAAACCTGCAGGAAACATCCATCTTTAACTGGAAAATTTGTGGTTTCCTGTAAATATTCCTTTAGACCAATCCATTGACTGTATTGATTTGGAAGCAACACATGGGAATAATGAATTGTTCATTCTAAGATATTCGAAGTCTCGAATTGCTTGAATTTCATCCCTCCGAATGAAAATTTGATGAGATTTCGGAAATCCGAAGAATTCTCTGAACGTTCGAAATTGCACAAGGTTCAATTGTTTGGCTGAATATTTCGTCCAGATATTGGTTTAACCCCATAGTTGTTTGTATTTATCCGTAATCTGGGACCCCGCAACGAACCCGTAATTTACCCATAATTTCACCGCAATTACTCATGCACCATTCGATTGTTGGTCTTTTTGCTGCATAGATATATATCAATGTCGGTATCTAGAAGAAATCAAATGGATTTTAAGAAACTTGTGTTCGATGTTCATCGAGTTTTGTTTCGATTTCTGAATATTTATGGTCATGTGCCTTTGGGGGACCGGACTGTTGGCAACTGATTTCATTTGGAGATCTGAGAATTCATGGCAATCAATTAGAGACAACATTTCGCACCGAGTCGCCGAATGCTTGAAGCTGTTGGCAGATATCATCATGCGGAAGACCCCAGGTGTTCGTGACAAGGATTTTGCGCCACTTTTCCTGAGCCATGCTTTCGGCACAAAGCATCGAACTGAATCTACAGATTTTTTTTCCCAAGAGCGTCTGAGCGCAGGGTTCTTCTAATAGTGGGGGTCTGTGAAACATCTTCTCATCTTCACATCTTCTCATCTTCACATCTTCACATTCTCTCTTGCTCTCTTGCTCTCTTGCCCTCTTGCTCCCTCCTTCTTTTCTATTTCTCTTGAAGGCGCGGGGCAGTGCCAACGAGACGCCAGGAAATGCAAACCTTTCGCACGAAAAATGAAGTTCGATCGCCAAAAATTGAGATAAAATTGCAATGTCATCGGTTCGGTCTCTGTATGTGAAAGTGTTTGTGTGTAAAAGCTTCTGTGTGCGAAAGCTTCTGTCTGTAAAAGCTTCTGTGTGTGAAAGCTTCTGTGTGTAAAAGCCTCTGTGTGTCAAAGGGTTTGTGTGTGTGTGTCAAAGTGTCTGTGTGTAAAAGCTTATGTGTCTAAAAGTGTCTGTGTGTAAAAGCTTCTGTGTGCAAAAGCTTCTGTGTAAAAGCGTCTGTGTAAAAGCGTCTGTGTGTAAAAGTCTCTGTGTGTGAAAGTGTGTGTGTGTGTGTAAAAGCATCTGTGTGCAAAAGCCTCTGTGTGTAAAAGCGTCTGTGTGTAAAAGTCTCTGTGTGTAAAAGTCTCTGTGTGTGAAAGTGTTTGTGTGTAAACGCCTCTGTGTGTAAAAGCGTCTGTGTGTAAAAGCGTCTGTGTGTAAAAGTCTCTGTGTGTAAAAGTGTTTGTGTGTGAAAGTGTTTGTGTGTAAACGCCTCTGTGTGTAAAAGCGTCTGTGTGTAAAAGCGTCTGTGTGTAAAAGTCTCTGTGTGTAAAAGTGTTTGTGTGTGAAAGTGTTTGTGTGTAAACGCCTCTGTGTGTAAAAGCGTCTGTGTGTAAAAGCGTCTGTGTGTAAAAGTCTCTGTGTGTAAAAGTGTTTGTGTGTCAAAGTGTCTGTGTGTAAAAGCGTCTGTGTGTAAAAAGTTCCGTGTGTGAAAACGATACGAAATTTACGAAGCAAACTATGGTCTTGTGTTTGTGATATATTGTCTTGATACTATTCTTCTCGTCTGCCTATAATACATCTTTAATACATGTCTCCATACTAACAACAGAAGACTCTGCTCCTCTACGCTCTCGGGCCATCCGTCGTCTAGTTGTCTTTGATCTTTGAACTGGTTACAAGTGCTTACATCACCACCATGCAGGTCATATAGGATCCGCATGCTGCGATTCTGCAGATACATATTTTCTAGTACAGTATGATTAATTATGATTATTCGCAAGTCTTTTGATCCACACATGGTGTTTCTCATGCCATGGTTCGTCATCCCCGCATTTTTTTGTAGACATGCATGTGGGCCTGCAGTTTCACAATATTCCCAGATTATTCCCATCTACGGCTATTTGTTGGTTGCGTTTCGACCCGAGAAAGTTGCAGCTGTCCGATGCTTCAACCATGGTCCTTTCCATGTTGTCCCCACATGAAACTAAGCGGCACAACTGTCTTTTTTGGATCTGTCACCCTCAGTCGGCCACAGACAGACACACAACATGTTTTCCAAATGCTGGGTGGGAGGGCTGTGCGAAGAATCGAGAAATGAGATCCAACCTGAAAACAAAGGTGCGCCCCAACAAATATGAGCAAGGGCGCTTCCTCGTAGAGATGCCTTTGAAATTCACCAGAACTGTATATCGCACAGCAATTTGCCCCCAAGAATCTGCAAACCTGCTGCCTGAAAAATTTCTTACCGGATATCTGTCAGCAACTGGTTGTCCAAAAAAACATTTATGCTTCCTGGCATCGCATGTTTCGGTCCGAAGCCCGCAAAATGACATGTTCACTGTGACTGTTCTGCAGCATGCTGTCCACACTATATACGTATATGTCCGTATCTACCGACAAGTGAAGCCACTAGCCCGACTGCAAACGAGGAGCTCGCGATCGAGATCGGCCCCGGCTACGGTTCCAGTCGCTCCAATCGTCTGAAGATTTCCTGAAATCCATGTCCAAAGACAACCAAAAAAGTGTTCAATCCAAAACGACATTCCCAACCTACCGCCTTACACA
Organism: Cladocopium goreaui; assembly: GCA_947184155.2. Taxonomy (NCBI): domain Eukaryota; class Dinophyceae; order Suessiales; family Symbiodiniaceae; genus Cladocopium; species Cladocopium goreaui. The sequence goes on along the minus strand of CAMXCT020005028.1, from coordinate 15,534 downwards.
AACATCCCTCATTTTGGGGTCACTTCTTCTGGCAGAATCACCGCATTTGTTCGGAAACTGAGATGATGCTCTTATTCTACTGAACGATTTTGATGATCCATCCTCTGATAGAAACAATGACATTGAAGCAACAATAGAATATTATCATTTCCTGTCTAGCAGCCAGGACGAAGCGCACGACGTGTAGGAGTAGGATGGCCAACGCCAATCTTCCTGCGCTGATCAGCTGTGCGAGGAAGCTCCCCAAGTCTCACTCTCTACAACTTGTGCCACGCGCACTGGAAAACAAATGTCATCGATTTCATCATACACGGGGTCAGACTGTGGACACTTAGCATTTTCAAGTGCAAGGACCACTTGTAACCAAAAACTGTCTTCCGCCGGGCCAGGTGTTGCAAGGGTTCGTATACGCAGTTAGGGCGCTTTAAGGCGGGCAGAGCCCTTGAGGGCTGATAGGTGCTGAACGCTGCAAGGCGCAAAAGGCCGAAGGGCTCAAAAAGCTGCAGGACGCTTGAAGGGCGCATGAAGGCCACAGGGTGCAAAAGGCCGCAGGGCGCTTGAAGGCCGCAAAGCGCTTAAAGGCCGCAGGGTGCATGGAGGCCGCAGGGCGCTGAAGGCCGCAGGGCGCAAGGCCACAGAACTCAAAAAGCTGCAGGACGTTTCAAAAACGCTTGAAGGCCGCAGGTGCAAAAGGCCGCAGGGCGCATGGAGGCCGCAGGGCGCATGGAGGCCGCAGGGCGCTGAAGGCCGCAGGGCGCTTGAAGGCCGCAGGGCGCTGAAGGCCGCAGGGCGCTTGAAGGCCGCAGGGCGCTGAAGGCCGCAGGGCGCTTGAAGGCCGCAGGGCGCTTGAAGGCCGCAGAGCGCTTAAAGGCTACAGGCTGCATGGAGGCCGCAGGGCGCTTGAAGGCCGCAGGGCGCTGAAGGCCGCAGGGCGCATCGAGGCCGCAGGGCGCTGAAGGCCGCAGGGCGCTTGAAGGCCGCAGGGCGCTGAAGGCCGCAGGGCGCTTGAAGGCCGCAGGGCGCTTGAAGGCCGCAGGGCGCTTGAAGGCCGCAGGGCGCTGAAGGCCGCAGGGCGCTTGAAGGCCGCAGGGCGCTGAAGACGTTTTAGCGCAACTTTGACACCCGGGCCGCAGGGCGCTAAGGACGTTTTAGCGCAACATGTATTGCTTAGCAAAATCCTTTGACACCAGGCCCGCGGAGTGCACAACACTGCGTTCTGTCAAAAAGAAGTTGAACTAAATCGAGAAGCAGTAATTGATCAAAATGGGCAGGACCATTCGTATAAGCAAACATGTCTAAGCAAAACTGTCTCCTGTGTCTTCCAGCTGTTATCCGTCGGCTGTTGTGAGCAACCGTGCTTCTTCAGAACCTTATAGACTGCTAATAACCGATTTGTGCGAGCGCTACCTTCTAGAAACTGCACATATGTATATCAATATATATATATATGTGTGTGTATATATATATACATATGTATATCAATATATATATATATGTGTATATATATATATATACATATGTATTTATATATATATATATGTATGTATATAGATGTGTATATATATATATGTGTATATATATATGTGTATATATATGTGTATATATATATGTATATATATATGTGTATATATACACATATATGTGTATATATATATGTGTATATGTATATATGTGTATATATATATTTCTTTACATGTACCCACACGAAAATCAAGCCGGTGCACAAGACGTCAGAAACAATCCTGATGAGTGAAATAATGTCTTTCTTCATTCTCAGCCCTGGGGCTGTCAAACGCTATTTGTAGCAGCGCTGAGTGCAGCCAAAGCAACAGTAAATCGAGTTGGAGGTAGCCAAGTTGGAGATTTTGGCCATTCAGCCATACCTGATTCAAGCACCGACGGCAAGTCTCCAGTCGTCGTTTCAAAAATTCGAGGTGAGTAAAGCCTGAGCGAACATTAGAACCATCACCTTTTACAAGATTTCACAACGATAGTTGCTTCCACGCCCATGCTACAATGCCAAGGTGCTCGTCCCTGCTACTATGTACCCGTCCTGCCGCACAGCTAGAACATACAGCAAAGACGCCCCGCCATTGGTAGCGTCTACACGGATCTCATCGAACAGCGCGGCCATCGTTGTGTGCTTTGAAAAAGGCTGCGAATTATTTCAGTGGCTCTTCAGTCTAAGGATTTAGTTTAAGGAAAAATCATGTTAGCTCATCCCCCTTGATTGGACCTCTATGGAATGGTTATCCCCTTGCCCCCTTACACAAGGATCATTTCATAAACAACACGAATTGAAATCACCCGTGCGTGATTTTTTAAAAAATGGTTCCTTCCATAACGACCCAAAATCGACACTGAAAAAATATAAACGTTGAAAACATGATCATCATACCCGTTCCTAAATTTGGAATCCAACATGTAAAAGTCAGATAAAGCATTTGAGACATTCACAGCCAAAGTGGATTGAAAATGGAAGCTTTGCTATGTCCCCAAACCCAATATTTAATTGCGAAGGATAGAATTTCTGCTTATTTGTAGGTTTCAATGCCGTTTTGGACCAGCTGACCCATTAACGAATTAACTGAAATAAATAAATTAAATGAAACAAATGAATTAAATGAATTAAATAGATTTTCCATTTAAATCATTTAATTCATTTAATTCCTGGGGTCCCCAGATTCCAGAAACAGTTTTCCATTTAATTTATTTAATTCATTCAATTCATTAAACTAATTAAATGAATTAAATGAATGAAATAGGTTTTCCATTTAATTCATTTAATTCCTTAAACTAATTAAAAGAATTAAATGAATTAAATAGGTTTTCCATTTAATTCATTTAATTCATTTAATTCCTGGGGCCCCCAGATTCCAGAAACCGTTTTCCATTTAATTTATTTAATTCATTTAATTCATTTAATTCATAAAACTAATTAAATGAATTAAATGAATTAAATGAATTAAATAGATTTTCCATTTAATTCATTTAATTCATGAAATTAATTAAATGAATTAAATGAATTAAATAGATTTTCCATTTAATTCATTTAATTCATTAAACTAATGAAATGAATTAAATGAATTAAATGAATTTAATGAATTAAATAGGTTTTCCATTTAATTCATTTAATTCATTTAATTCATTTAATTAATTAAATGAATTAAATGAATTAAATGGATTTTCCATTTAATTCATTTAATTCATTTAATTCCTGGGGTCCCCAGATTCCAGAAACAGTTTTCCATTTAATTTATTTAATTCATTTAATTCATTTAAGTCATTAAACTAATGAAATGAATTAAATGAATTAAATGAATTAAATAAATTTTCCATCTAATTCATTTAATTCATTAAACTAATTAAATGAATTAAATGAATTAAATAGATTTTCCATTTAATTCATTTAATTCATTTAATTCCTGGGGTCCCCAGATTCCAGGAACAGTTTTCCATTTAATTTATTTAATTCATTTAATTCATTAAACTAATGAAATGAATTTAATGAATTAAATGAATTAAATAGATTTTTCATTTAATTCATTTAATTCCTTAAACTAATTAAATGAATTAAATGAATTAAATGAATTAAATGAATTAAATAGGTTTTCCATTTAATTCATTTAATTCATTTAATTCATTTAATTCCTGGGGTCCCCAGATTCCAGAAACAGTTTTCCATTTAATTTATTCAATTCATTTAATTCATTTAATTCATTGAACTAATTAAATGAATTAAATGAATTAAATAGATTTTCCATTTAATTCATTTAATTCATTTAATTCCTGGGGTCCCCAGATTCCAGGAACAGTTTTCCATTTAATTTATTTAATTCATTTAATTCATTTAATTCATAAAACTAATTAAATGAATTAAATGAATTAAATGAATTAAATAGATTTTCCATTTAATTCATTTAATTCACTTAATTAATTTCATGAATTAAATGAATTAAATGGAAAATCTATTTAATTCATTGAATTCATTTAATTCATTTAATTCATTTCATGAATTAAATGAATTAAATGGAAAATCTATTTAATTCATTAAATTAGTTCAATGAATTAAATAAATTAAATGGAAAACTGTTTCTAGAATCTGGGGACCCCAGGAATTAAATGAATTAAATGAATTAAATGGAAAATCTATTTAATTCATTTAATTCATTTAATTAGTTTAATGAATTAAATGAATTAAATGAATTGAATAAATTAAATGGAAAACTGTTTCTGGAATCTGGGGACCCCAGGAATTAAATGAATTAAATTGAAAATCTATTTAATTCATTTAATTCGTTTAATTCATTTAATTAGTTTAATGAATTAAATGAATTAAATGAATTAAATAAATTAAATGGAAAACTGTTTCTGGAATCTGGGGACCCCAGGAATTAAATGAATTAAATGAATTAAATGGAAAATCTATTTAATTCATTTAATTCATTTAATTCATTTAATTAGTTTAATGAATTAAATGGAAAATCTATTTAATTCATTTAATTCGTTTAATTCATTTAATTAATTTAATGAATTAAATGAATTAAATGAATTAAATAAATGAAATGGAAAACTGTTTCTGGAATCTGGGGATCCCAGGAATTAAATGAATTAAATGAATTAAATGGAAAATCTATTTAATTCATTTAATTCGTTTAATTCATTTAATTAATTTAATGAATTAAATGAATTAAATGAATTAAATAAATTAAATGGAAAACTGTTTCTGGAATCTGGGGACCCCAGGAATTAAATGAATTAAATGAATTAAATGGAAAATCTATTTAATTCATTTAATTAGTTTAATGAATTAAATGAATTAAATGGAAAACCTATTTAATTCATTAAATTCATTTAATCCGTTTAATTAATTAAATGAATTAAATGGAAAATCTATTTAATTCATGTAATTATATATAAAGCTAACTATTTTCCATTGAATGAAAGCCAGAAAGGGAACAATCACATAGACCCTATTATTCCCTCGTACGGGGGGGGGGAAGGGGGGGACCCTTCGGGGGGACCTTAAGCTTCCCCTTAAGCCCCCCTTCGTACGAAGGGGGTGGGCCCGGCCTCCTATTTGCTGTTCGATGACCTTTCTTAACGTACTTGTTTCGTTTGTGTTTTAATCAATGTAATGCTTCATTACATTTTGGCTCAAGTAAGCATTCAGCTTATTTTCAAAAAAACAAAGGAACCTGTGAGGGTTTTTGCGTTTAACAGCATCTTTAGTCGATGGTTCGCCTTTTCATTTCGTCCTGTGCAGGCAACAACATTTCGCGCTTTGATTTTCTGGGTGCCCTGACCACTTTCCCCACGGGTTTTGTTTCCCAGCTGTTCTGAACTGTCACGGTTAACATGTTTTGAGCGTTTTTCATTTGACAGACACATTTTGTTTCAGCATATGATCTCACTTCACCTGGGGCGATGCCCTGATGGCTCCTCCATTGGGCTAGCTCATCCTCACGGAGGACCCAGACGAGTTGGCTCCCGGCATTCCGGGCTGTTTTCATCTCAGTTTTTGGTGCTGCAAGGGCTCCCAGAACCTGCGCTTACAGATTTCTTGACTCACCAGATTGGATTTGCTTGCAACGGACCAACGCCAGACTGTTTCTTTTTCTAGCGTTTTCGTCGTCATCGGCAATGGGGACCCCACGAACTGCAAGAGTTCCGTTGCCACAGACAGCAGTTGAAGCCTCAGATGGATTCTCAGATGAGTCATCAGACAGTGTTTGATGGGTGGACCTTGATTTCAGATGTAGTTCCAGCTGCGCCCAAGAGTTCAGCTTGCCAACTCTTGCCAGTTCCCCAGAGTAGGCATGTGCAGCGACAGTATCCTGGCCCAGAGTTGACACTTGGTGGTTTACCCATTCCTGTTCCAAAAGTTCGTGCCAAATCAGCAACAGTTCCTTTACATGTCAGGGTTCCGCCTTCAGGGGGTACAATGGTTTCAGGGACTGCGGATATTTTGTCTTCAAGTTCATTGCAATCGAACAGTACGGACATCAAAACGACAACCGGCCAAAGACGTCAGGTCAATTATTGAGGTTGCAACATCCATCTCAATCGGATTGGTTGGTTCAGCAATGGTCTTCCGCGAAATAGCGGCTACAGCGGCAGACCTTAATGATGCCTTGTTTGCTGAGCTCTGCCCACATCATGACACCTTGACACTCTTGCAGAAAGCGTCCATCAGATCGGCTTGGAGGAGTGCACAACAGCAGGACCTCCCTCAAGGTTCTTCAGCAGACGGTTCAGTGCCAGCCACAAACTCAGGTTCCGCTACAGATGGTTCATGGTCAGACGTTTTCCTCCAAAGCTAAACAACAAAACGGTGAGTGCCTTGAAAAAGCAATTTTTCCAGAACTACCCATCAGAGGTTCTTACTGCGGATACACAACCAAGTTCAAGATTACTTGCACTTGCGTGTCAGCTTACTCAGAAAAAGGACTTCAAATGGCTTCCATGGAAGTTTCGCATGTCGATGTCTCGTTCTGAAGACATGGCTATGAGCTCGGCATCCAAAGCCCCGCGCTTAGAAAACCTGCAACTCCATCAGCTTTTGATCGATGAAGTCCCTTCTTTGGAAATCAATAATCAATCGCTTGGCCTGAACGCTCTTCGCAAGATGTTCGAGATTCATAACTATGCTTGGTCATGTCATTTACATCAACTCAGGGCATACACTCTGAAATTCATGAGTCTTCTTTCAGTTCGCCTGGACCAGGACTCCGGGCTCCGTGCCCCAAAATGTTGGAAGCCCAGCAGGCCGACAAAACTATTTGGTACCATATTGCAGAACTTTGCGAATCTGCCACATGGTCATTGATGATGCACTTCTGGAATTTATCCAGAACAGAGGGGACCTTGCGACGCTTCTTCAACCTAGACCGAGATTGACCAGAATTTCACAGGCTCCTACGAGCAACACTAGCAAAGGCCAAAAGGGTCCCAAAGGTGGTCCGAAAGGTGCCAAGTCATCCAAGGGTGGATCCAAACCAGGGGTCCGATGGCTTTCAGAGATTTGGAGAGGCTCTCCGAAAAAGACCCTTTGCATGCGATTCCAATCAGGCAAATGCTCCAACAAAGACTGCAGACACGAACATGCTTGTGGTTATCCCAAACCTGATGGTACAGCGTGGGGTGCCAACCATGCAGCGATCGACCATGATAAAACACCCCACTGACTCGCGGCACCAACAACTATGACACGGGCAGCAGTTTCATCACCTCCGGTAGTCCAAGACTCAGAGCTTCTTCCACCAAGTGGTTGTGTAGTTGAGGAGGAGTTTCACCCAGTATCACCTATGTTTCATCCCACAATCAGGGTCGACCAGGCCGGCCATTTTGGCCTCCTTGCCAGCAGTTTCAGAGTTGGAGACGAAGCCCAACAAGCCGACAGAGCATCAGCCAGACCTCAACAAGGGCAGCCTGACCATCAAATGGAGCATGATCATATGGTTATTTCAGGTTTGCATTCTTCGAGGATAAATTTTTCCCAAGAATTACTAACCCCATGGAGTTGTCAAGGCTCAAAGATATTTTTGGATATTTGCAGTGGAGTTGATGCCCCACTGTCCTCTGCAGTGTCGCGATTGGGTTTACCAGCATTGGCTATTGACCTACTTGTGGACTCACAAATGGATTTCTTCTGTTTATTTATTTATGGGCCTGCCAACATGACACAAAAGTTGTCATTGCATGCGCTGAGATGATAACAAGCCATCACCTCTGCCTCAACAGATCTGTTTCACCCACAACTGGAACCGGTCACGTCACGGTTTTGTGGCCTTGTGGCTGTTTTTCCTTTGTGTGGTTTTTGTTTGTTGCTTGGGTTTGTTTTGGTGTTTTTGTTTTGCTGTGGTTCTTGTGTTTCGTTTTTGGTTCTCCGCTTTTGAACCTGGAACGTGACTAGCCTTTGGACTATGTATCGGTCCTCTTCCAGTTTACTTTTGCGGCCACTACAGCAACGGCCCCTGTGCGAATTTAATAATTAATCTCATTTGCAACAGTCTTGGATTGCTGTTGAACGACCTGGCGGAAGCCACATGGCGTTGGACGGAAAAAAAAGACTCACAAATGGATTTCTGGACGATTCATTTTACGAACAACTCCTGCGTCTCTGTGGCTCGGGAGTAGTGGGTTATTCAGCAGCTTCTCCTTCCTGTACGGAATATAGCTTGCTCAAACTCAGACCAGGCGGACCCAAGGCCATTAGAATGCCTGACATGCTGAGTGGAGTCCCTAACTTAACCCCAGAAGAGACGCAACGATTACAGGATAGTGCTACACTCCTCGATCGCTGTGTCAACTCAGTTTCAGTCACTTATTCTTCGGGTGGGCATGGACACATCGAGCAACCCCCTCTGGCGCGATGAGTTGGAGTGAAGATTGCACACAAGAATGGATTCGACTGTCTAGCTGTGCACTTATCCTCTTAGCAGCTTGTGCATTTAACTGGAATATCATGAAGACATGGTTATTTGCTTCTTCATTTCAGCCGCTGGCAGATTTGGCGGCCACGTGCAATCATGGACCCAATGCCCATCCATCCATTGCAGGTGTGAAAGACGAACATGGAGTCTATTTCTTAAGATCAGCGGCCTACCCGCAGGCTCTTGCAGAGGCATTTGCGACCAAAATTGCAGTGCTTCTCACTCCCTTGGATAAACCAATTTCCTGGCCAAACGTTTTCAAATTATTTCCCATCAAGACGATTTTTCAAAACCCGAAAGGCTTTGTTGACGGGGGAGGCTTGCTTTCGACACCAGACTGGTCCAAACCACCAGACCATTCCCCCAACTTGTTTAGATCGGTACGTGACCACTGGATTCCTCAAATTCTCAACAACAATTGGCATAAAATGATTGTTTCCCATTTTTTGCAAAAGAAAACAGACCCCCCTTTTTCAGAAGGGATCATTAACGATTTTCGAAAATCTCTCGATTCATTGCTGCCGCTGACAACCCCATTGGACTGGCAAGTTCGAGCTGACCAGCCCTTGTGTCTTCACGCACTTTCAGCGCTGAGTCAATACATGAACGATCCGGATGTTCATTTATTTCAAGAACTGATTGCCGGTGATGATATTCGCCCTTCCCATGTTTTTGCCCCCAAGCCGGACAAAGAAGATGCAGCGGCACCTGACCTGTCGGTCCATTTGACAAATTGGAAAAGCGCAGAAGACCATCCTGAGGTCACCCAGCAACTAGTTGAAGAGGAAATCTCTAAGGGCTGGCTCATTTGTTTTGATGGCAGTGTTGAAGACACCAAACAACGTTGGCCACATGGAGTCGCCATAGGCAAACTTGGGGTTGCGATTTCTGATTCACGCCCACCTCGCCTAGTGGTGGATTATACAGTCTGCGGTACTAACCCCAATTGCAATATCCAGGAACATCAACACCTTCCAAGCGCCAAAGAAGTGCAACGTTGTTACCCCTTGAGAGAACATTCTGAGGAGCGTGGCGCCTTAGGACTGGATGCTAAATCAGCACACAAACTCTGGGTCATCAAGGAAGAACATCGTGGACTGGTGGGATTCAGTTTAAACAACAAACTGTATTTTTATCGAGTTTGTCCATTCGGAGCAAAATTTTCAGCATTCTGGTGGGGACGTTTGGGAGCTTTCTGGACGAGGCTCCTTCACCTTGTGATCTATGTGGCTCACTCTTTATTTCTGTTTGTGGATGATTGGCTTTTAATTCAACGTATGGACATCCTTCCTGTCACTGCGACTCTGGTGACACTATTCATTCAAGCTTTTCGACTTCCCATCAGCTGGCGCAAAGCGGAGTTGGACCGTGAGGTCAGCTGGATTGGCTGGAATCTCAATTTTTCGACGGGTATCATCAGATTGCAACTGGCCAAACGAGACAAATTACTGAAACTTATCGCTGAATTGCTACAGCGCCCCAAGACCTCCAAGAAGCAAATTGAGAAATTCGTGGGTTTGCTCCTCTGGGTAACGCAAATTTTTCCAGTAATGAGAGCCTTTGTTCATCACCTTTATGCTGACTTGTATAACGCCCCAGCCACTCTTTTCTCCGTGGACCCTGGATACTGGTTAACCAGAATAGCCTGCTTGTCAGACAGCCTTCAATTTACGATCAGACCAGTTGGTACAACAACTCCCATTGGAGGCAAGCTTTTATCAGTGCGCCATCAACCTGTTCAATCTCTTGAAGATGTCAGAAACTGCCGTTTATCAGACAAACGGATTTGGCTGCGAATCTTGGATCCGACCTCCAGTAAAAGATCTCTGAGTTCCAGTTCCCAACGGATACTGCGCATGTACCAAGAATGGCTTAAGCACTCAACACCATTCGTTTCAATGAATCCAAAATTGCCATGGGCGGGTGAAGCTGCAGCCGACGCATGTGCCCATGGAAATAGCTGCCAAGTGGGAGGTTTCTTACGTTTCTCCAATGGAGAAATGCGATGGTTCAGTGAACAATGGACATCAGCCGATTTTCTCGCCCTGGACATCCCGGTCCATTCAGATATGCAGAAGGACATCAGCTCATATGAAACATTTGCACAATTCTGTTTACTGTATTCCGTATGCTATTTTCTTCCCGGCCAGCGTTTCTGAATCACACTGCAAAGCCTGAGTGACAACACTGCTGCTGAAGCCAATTCAATTTTTTATTTACCACCAAATCTCCTCTGTGCTACTTTGTGGAAAGATTATGTATGATAATTTCGACAGTTCATGATGAACTTGATGTCAGCCATATAGCGGGGCATTCGAACGACCTCGCTGACAGAATTTCCCGCCTGTCTTTGGAGGATCCCTTGCCTCCTGATTTGAAAGCATCCGAACGCATTCGTTTGCCCTTGTCCGAGCTTTGGTTTCCATTTCACAAGCCAACTGTATTCCCAAAGGGATCCAAAGTGGCTTCGAAACTTCCGGTTTCAAGATTCTGATTCCCTTCTTTTCCACTGCCAGTCCTTCATTCACACTTTTTCGAAGGGGTTATTTTTGGCGTTCAAGAAGTCCTTGTTTCGATAGTTTAATTTGGGTGAAATGATCCATCGATCCAACTGACTTCTGATGTGAAGCTGTCACATCTTACTGGCAATGGAAAACAAGAGAGGGAATCCGGCGTATTTCATTTCAGTGGCAGTGCGCATGTTTCGTGAATCCATGTTTGAGTTTGCGAGTGTTTTCGATGTCTTTGATTTAGTCACAACTGTTTCCAGTTTTGTGTTTTTGGTTGGTTTGGTTTTATGTTTTGTATATATATATATGTATATATATATATATTTGTCTATGTTTATTTGGTCAGTTTGTATGTCAGTGAATTGCTCGCTTCCTCAAGCTGTAGCAAATGAATGCTTACTTGTTAGAACTCTTAACGTACTTGTTTCGTTTGTGTTTTAATCAATGTAATGCTTCATGACATTTTGGCTCAAGTAAGCATTCAGCTTATTTTCAAAACCCTCCCTCCCACTCCTTGTTCGATGACTTTATGATCTCTTATTATTTTCTCATGGTGGTTCTGGTCCCCAATACTTTTGTTTCTTCTCGCTGTTGTTTTCCCAACGACTCCTGTATCCAGATCATAAGTCATAAACAGCAAGGGTGGTATTCTGTTCCTCTGGTGGTCCATTTGCCTACCAACTTTGCAGCGTGTCGCACCCCAATGCATCCGCTAGTATGCATCCGATTCCTTGCATTCGCCCGAGATTCGCCGGCTGTTTCCACAGCTAAGCATCCAAGCGTCCCGACTTAGAACTTCGATTCTCGGGTGTTCACTCACGCTCATTGCTGTCTTACCATTGACCATTTGTTTTATTTTCATGCTGCTTTCAACAGCGCTGAACACCAGCTTGTGCTCGAGCGTCACCTGGTTTCACCTAATTTTGCAGGCTGTACTCCAATAGGAGACTATCCGATTCCAAACCAAACTGGTTTACGCGTCCGATGGGTGAAATGATCCATCGATCCAACTGACTTCTGATGTGAAGCTGTCACATCTTACTGGCAATGGAAAACAAGAGAGGGAATCCGGCGTATTTCATTTCAGTGGCAGTGCACATGTTTCGTGAATCCATGTTTGAGTTTGCGAGTGTTTTCGATGTTTTTGATTTAGTCACAACTGTTTCCAGTTTTGTGTTTTTTGTTGGTTTGGTTTTATGTTTTGTATATATATATATGTATATATATATATTTGTCTATGTTTATTTGGTCAGTTTGTATGTCAGTGAATTGCTCGCTTCCTCAAGCTGTAGCAAATGAATGCTTACTTGTTAGAACGACCCGCAGCATCAGGCGAATCTCAACAGTTTGGAAGGGGCACTTACCATTCTACATGAATTTCAATTGCTGGTCTTGGGAGTACAAAACTGGATTTGGTGGCAGAATCATTCCCACCAAAGCGCAAAAAGGAGCTTTGTCTGCAAGTTTCAGTGGGCCAATTGTGGCAATCGAGCCCAGTCCTTTCTTTGATGAGGACGCAGAAGCAGTGAGGCAAACGCACTTAGAGGAAGTCCGTGAGGAGACTGAGATCACCGAGATGACTTTGCATGACAAGCAACCCGTTCCAGAAGCTCCACAAGTGCCAGTTGAGGAACCAGTGCAACCCAAGTATCCAAACCCCATTGGGATCTTTGATGACCCGCCAGATGATGATGGGCAGCAACAAGTTCAAACATATCCCACAAGTGCTTCTTCATCTGCGGCAATGCCTTCAGATGTGCCGCAGACTCCAGATGTGTTTGCACAGGTGCCTTCCACGCCGAGACAAGCGGCGCCGACAAGACCTCATGGAGATGAAGTTGAAGATCAAGAGGCCAAGAGAGCCAGAGTTGAGACATCAAAGAAACAACGTTTGGAAAGAATCAGTGCTGAGTATCAGGCAATGGTGAGGACTGTGAAGTTTGGTGATGAAACTTTGCATACCATGGACGAGTATCAACATGACTTGCAACTGGATGACCACAACAATGTTGATATGTGGATGGAAGAGGAGAAAGATGATCTGGCAGCCAATGGAATGCCAGCAGAACTATGGTCAGATCACCCCATTGACAGATGTCCTCCTGCGCCAGAAGAATCCATCGACAGGATCGCTGACCGTGTCGAGCTCTCAAGACTATGTGGCATGAATGTGCTTATGGAGGGAAATGTGGATGGCATAGATGCCAGCAGCAACACTTTGACTTCAAGATACGTGTATGACTGGAGGTTGAAAGATCGGATTATGCCAGATGGCACAACCGTGAAATGTTGGCTGCGCCGTTCACGACTGGTGGCACGTGAGTATTCCTTTTGGGAAAAGAGGTCAGACACCTATGCACCAGCGACCTCTACGCATATTCTCAATTTGCTTCCAATGATGTACTTGCAGAGCTTGGCAAACGTTGATGATGAGACTCACCATATCAGTGAACCTCTTTGCCTGGGAACGCTTGATGTTAAAGATGCTTTCTTGATGGTTGACCAACCATCACCAATGCTTGTGACCCTTCTTGGCTAGACCTACACGGTGCGCAAGAATTTGCCTGGGCAACGTTTGGGAGCTAGAAGCTGGTATTGGTACCTACGGGATTTTCTTCAAAGGAGATGGACTTCGAATGGTGCAAAGAGCAACCATGCCTGGCGCGAAACGCGCATTGCTGCATCATGGTGCATGTTGATGACATTTTGTTTTGCGGCAACAAAGATTACTGGACGAAAACTTTTCTTGTGAAATTTGCAGCGAAGTTCAAAATCAGTTATTCCGAGCTTGGTGGGATGGAGAGTGAAATTTCCTTTTTGAAAAGGAGAATCAAGAGGGTGCCGAGTGGTTTAGCACTTTTGCCTGGCACCAGTGCAGACAAGGTCATCAAGTTGTTTGAAGATCAGTTTGGAAAGGTGCGAAATCAATCTATCCCATGCGACGGTGGAATCCATACAGAGGATTTATCTGCAGAACTTTCTTGTGATCAAGCTTTTGGGTACCGCTCAGTAGTTGGGACCTGCCTTTATTTGGCCCGTGACAGGCCGGACTTGTTGTTTACAGTGAAGGAGTTGTCAGGGTCAATGGCGAAACCTGCAGTGACAGCATTGCAGAGATTGAGAAAGCTTGTGGGATATTTGAAAACAAACCCAGATTATTGTGTTCTGTTGGATGTGCCCATCGCGTGACAAGGCAAATGGAAAGCCTCAGATAGGCACTGGATCCTTGAAAGCTTCAGTGATAGTGACTGGAGTTCGAATCAAGTTCATCGTAGATCAACAAGCAGCGGTGTGCATCTTCTCAATGGAGCATTTTTGTTTGGTTCATCACGAACGCAGAGAGTTGTGAGTTTGTCGAGCTGTGAGAGCGAGTTGCATGCTATGATCAGTACCCTCAGTGATGGCATTTTCCTTAGACGATGCTTGGAGTTTATCTTCAATGTTCAGGTGGAGCATGTGATGTTTACGGACTCATCCTCAGGGCGCCAATTGGCGATGCGCCAAGGCACGGGGAAAGTCAAACACTTTTCAGGGAAAGTGCTTTGGATACAGGATGCCGTCAGAAATGGAATCATTCAGTTGTCACAAATCCCAACTGTTTGGAACGTTAGTGATATCGGCACAAAATCCTTGGGGGTACAGATTGCAACTTCTTCTTCATGAACTCAACATAGCCTCAAGCCTTGATTTTGCCGTGGTTGGAATGCCAGAATACGAGCGTCAGTGTCAACGCCATGGAGGAGGTAGGCAACTGACGAAACTGGTGAAGAATGTCACCAGGATTCTCATCATGTTGGGCCTTGAGCCAAACACTGTTTCAGGTGTGGCTGCGATTTCAATCTTGGATTTGGATGAGAGTTCAAGTTTTGTGTCTTGCGTGACCGAGCCCAATACAGCAGTTTCAGGAGGAGGTAGTTTCTCCTATGTGTGGCAATGGCGTTTTTCTGCGGATTGATGATTGGTTTGCTGGTTGTGTTGTACAAAACATACAATCGAGCAAGGGTTGCCATTGAGTCCTACAGGAACTTATACATCCAGGTGGGTGCTTTGGAGGCTTCACACAGGAGGCTTCAAGATCTGTGCGAAGGCTTGCGAGATCAACATTTTACAGACATCTCAATTCTGGATGATCTTGTGAACAAGCATGTGGAAGAGATCAATGTTCTTCAGGGACAAATGGCTGGCTTGAATGAATCAATGCGGCGACTCAGAGAAACCCATAACGAGCTGCAAGGTGAGATCGAGATGGTTTCTGATTCAGCTGAACAAGTGCACTTTGGATTGGTAGAGTTGGGTGGATTTACACCTGTCAGGTCGCTCGAGGCCAATGATCGAAGGCATATGTTCGAGCTGGAGCGTGCAAATTTAGTTGCACGTAGGGTCATGGGAGCCGATCGATATCTTGCAACAGTTCGACAGCAGAACCAAAGTACAGCCAGAGGAGACGACACTGACATGAATCAAAGTGAGACTGCCGAAAGTGAGCCAATGGAGAGAGACGAGACTGTGGAGACAGAAGGCGATTTTATGCAAATCGTCCATACACTCAGGACGGAATTGAATGAGTGCCTGGCGAGACAGGATTTTCC
>CAMXCT020005027.1:0-24311 GCA_947184155.2 Cladocopium goreaui | reverse complement strand
TATAAATATATAAATTAAAACATAAAAAATATAGTCGAATCAAACTAGTCTATTGAAAAGTGTGCAAGTTTGACATACCAAAAATACCACCAAAAGCCAAGGAAAGCAAAAGCCACGGAACCAGGACAAGAAAAAAAACCGAAAAAATGGCCCTCCGAAAGTTATTTTGCTCCCTCCTGCTCTACGCTCAAACGACCCAAACACAAGAAGACAAATACATCAAAAATCATACTGTACGATATTCTACGATGTGTTTTCCAATGATATGATACCACATGGTACCTTCAGCAGCCTGAGGAAAGACATACATATCATTAATCATGCGATTGACATGATGCAGCATACTGCAACATTCTCCACACTGAGCTGACATCCTACATAATGACGCAAAGCTGAATTGAAAGCCAGCATCAAGCACTGCAATGGACTGCAGTCGCATCTTGGATGCTCTTCAAAAAAAACAATAAACATCACAGCGACTTGGTAAAGCTTACAGTACTAACGCTTGGTTCACTCCAGTGCATGAGAATATGCTAGGTCGTGTCAGACGCAATAGCTAACATGATGCAATGTGAGACAGTAAGCTCTCAGAGACATGTGAATGAAAAAAGGTCAGGGAATGAACAAACAACCCAATAGAATATCATAAAATCCGCCGGCACCGAAGGTGCCGAGGCGTGGTAGTTTAGCAGCGAGTGATACGGACAGGTCTGTCAGACTGGTGCAGCTTCAGCTGGGGGGGGGCGTGCCATTCACGCTTGGCGTCGATTTTGTGGCACCACTTCTTGTGCATGTAAGCAGGGTGGAATGGGCTAAGGTGTCTCGATACATGTACATAGCCATAACCTGCAACTCCCTTTATATTTGCAAAGGATTTATTTCCGGCGCCAAGCGCCACTTCCAGAGCATGTGTGCTTTGCATTGTGGCGCGCATGGTTCATACTATTCACCGGGCTTCTGTTGCCCATGTGCACCTTAAGTTTGGTCGCAGAAAGGAGGCATTGTAGCGGCATATCTATACTATGGATACGACACCTAGATTTATACATTATCAGTAAATATTTGTATATATGATTATGTACAGATATATATATATTATATTATATATATATATTATATATATATTATATTATATATATTATATATATATATATGTAAATACCCATATATGCCATATATACATAAAATTACATAAATATACGTTGAGGGCCATTTAGATTCTTGAGCTAATATTTCATTTTTCTGTGGCTCAAGTTTGCATACTTTTGACAAGATTATCAAGACTTGCAAAGAACAGGTTTAATCTTCAACTTTGCGCTTCCATTTTGGGAGCACTATGTGCTTCCTTTTTGGGAGCACTGTGCGCTTCTATTTTGGTACGGTTACACGCTTCCATGTTTGTACCACTATGCATTGGCTGAGTTAGTGTCAAGTTTGAAGTGTTCATGAGGTGTTCCCAAGCTACAGGGGTCTCATTTGGTTTTCTTCTGGCCTAGGGGCAATCTTCTTGAAATTGAAGGGCAGTATCATGTCAGACCCTCCCCCTGATATCTTTTCAACTTGCGGTGGGTGTATCATAAATTGTATGGGGAGATTAGGGTCTCTGAAACTTTTATGTCATTTGAGGGCCTTTTAAAATTTGTGCTGATATTTCATTTTCATGTGGGTCAAGCTTGCATACTTTTGACAAGATCATCAAGATTTGCAGAGAACATATCTAATCTTCAACTTAGCGCTTCCATTTTGGAAGCACTGTGCGCTTCTATTTTGGTCCCGTTATGCGCTTCCATTTTTGTACCACTATGCATTGGCTGAAGTAGTATAACATTTCAAGTGTTCCATAGGGGGTTCCCAAGCTACGGGGGTCTAATTTGTTTTTCTTCTGGCCTAGGTGGGGCAATTTTCTTGAAATTGAAGGGCAATATCATGTCAGACCCTCCCCCTGATATCTTTTCAACTTGCTGTGAGTGTCTCATAAATTTTATGGGGGGATTAGGGTCTCTGCACCTTTGTGTCAGTTGAGGGACATTTAGATTTTGTGCTACAATTTGTTTTTTTTTTTTGCGCTCAAGTTTGCATACTCTTGACAAGATTATCAAGATTTGCAAGGAACATATTTAATCTTTAACTCTGCGGTTTCATTTTGGGAGCACTGTGCGGTTCTATTTTGGTACCGTTATCCGCTTCCATTTTGGTACCGTCATGTGTTCCATTTTTGCACCACTATGCATTGGCTGAGTTAGTAAAACATTTCAAGTGTTCCATAGGGGGTTCCCAAGCTACGGGGTCTAATTTGGTTTTCTTCTGGCCTAGGTGGGGCAATTTTCTTGAAATTGAAGGGCAATATCATGTCAGACCCTCCCCCTGATATCTTTTCAACTTGCTGTGAGTGTCTCAAAAAAATTATGGGGAGATTAGGGTCTCTGTCACCTTTATGTCAGTTGAGGGACATTTAGATTTTATGCTAATATTTGTTTTTTTTGTGGCTCAAGTTTGCATACTCTTGACAAGATTATCAAGACTTCCAAAGAACAGGTTTAATCTTCAACCTTGCGCTTCCATTTTGGGAGCACTATGCACTTCCATTCTTGATACCACTATGCGCTTTCATTTTGAGAGCACTATTGGAAAACACACATCATCCAAACGTCGGTTGAAATTGGTTCCAAAAAATGTAGACTATGGGGAAGCTGCACCCCATCCAGACATTAGTTGATAATTCTGTGCCAAATGAACAATCAACAGTCACCGTTACTAACACATTTACAAATTAAGTCTACGTTATCAGCAGCTACATTCAAATATGATCAAATATCTGATATCCCCATAAGCGCAATGATATGGTTTGAGCATTCGCTCCAAAAAAAAACATACAAAAACGATCAAAAACGTATGAAGCCCTACGTCAAGTTACGTGAGATAGAGTGAGATCTTAATTATTTACCCCCTGTTTTACATTTTAGATTTAAGACCCCAAACGTGAGAGGAACTTTGGAGAGGGCTGGAGAATTTCAAACCCCAAACAAGGGCCCGAGATCGGTTCCACCTATTATTTTTATTTTCTAATGAGTATGATCTCAGACCCCTTTTTGAGAGGGGTCTATTATTGTAGTAAATTGATGTAAATTGGTGATACTTGGATATATTTTGGGGTCTGGAATCATCAGGTTTTGGGGGTCTATTATCATAATCATAGGCACTGATTCTAGACCCCATGTCCCAGAGTACCCTTAGGATAAGATTTCAGACCCTTTAGTAGTTGAGGGATGTATCGACACAACAAATCGTTTAAATCACATGGTCGGGCCAGTCGGGCTTGATGTGGTTAGTCTGAAACCAATATACCATACAAAGATATACAAAGTAGTATGCCACAAATGGATAACTCTGCAAAGCATGGCATAATCTTATTGAAATGAGAGGGCATGATCTACCCCAACTAAGCCCCAACTCATATCGAATTGATCGTGGTGTAAGGCGATGGAATGATATGATGTGTATATACATATTTATACATAGATAGGGAGGTTTTTGTCATTCGGTACCTCCCAAACAGAGCGCAGTATGACTTCATTTTGCAATAAGATGCAATAAGCATGACCCGGTCACGCTCTCACCAATAGTTCTCCTGTGATGATAATGTACTGATACACACCACAAAACAACAACCAACAAACACACATCTGTTAGCCCTCTTGAACCATAGTTTTTGGGAAGGACAAACAATGATACGAGAAGCCTCCGAATCCTCCGATAAGTGATACGAATAACATCACAATACATAAAATAATATCAAAGAAGTATGGCGCTAAAAGCGTTGTGTATGGAGCCGTCTGTGTCCAGGCATCGCGTGTGAATGTATGCAATCGTACGTATTCCTGCTTTTCTTTCCAATTTAATGCAAACACAAGGAAACCTGGTAAAAGTAGTAAGTAGTCGGCCATAGCTGGCCAATAGTCCTGTTTAAGGATGTCCACTTGATTTCAGACTCAATTTGTCTTGGGGCATTATCTACCAGGCTTGGTCTTTATTTCCCCAAAAGGTCTTCAAATGCAGCTATCCTTGCCTTGCATGTCCATGATTGTCCATGTATATAATTTATATAATAAACATCCAAAGAACTGGTCATGGCCAAATGCTTTACAGCTGTGCCTGACATTGTGCAAATTACTCTCCCGGGCCTGCACAAGCTTGGAGTAGCCGCTTACTGTCTGGGCCATGTCATTCATTGCCTGCAGCTGTCATGCATGGAAGGTAATTTCATTGCCATTGCTATCTGAAATTACATCAAAGTAATCTGGTAACAACTTAACATGAACTTCCTGCGGTAATTTGACATAATTTTCCTGCTAATGTGAATAGATGTCCAGGTCAATCGACAAACCTTCAGCAGTGCCCTGTCTCAAATTCTCTTGGACTGCAATACATTGCAATACAACTTGATTTCTCCTGCCTCGCTTTTGCTGTATTCGTTGCTCGGAATGTGCATCTGGAAATTGACGCCTTTGCCCATGCCCTGGCGCGGTCAGTGTCAATACAAACATGCGCCAACTTGAACCAACTTGAACCAACTTGAACCAACTGTATCCTACTGTCCCAGCGACGATTCAGCGATACCTAGGTGATCCATGGTGATCCATGGTGATCCCCACAGGTCCTGACTGCCTGCGCCGTCACCCCGAATTGCATCATACCAAGACTGAGGGAAATTGAGAAGAGTTCCATCATGCAGTTAAAGAATATCAAAGAATGTTGAAACAGGCATATACAGTATAATTATACAGTATAGATAATTATAGATATGTAAATAGACAATAGATCAACATTACTTCATGGATCAGGAATGGTTGCTTCCCTCTGGCACTGCGCACCGCGGCAGCATCCTTCAGAGCTTGAAGGTCTTTCTCATCTGTCCAGGGGCAAGACGTGCAAGATGTGAAAGCATGGGAGAGACTCAAACCGTTCAATGGATCAAGCGATGTCTAGGGCATCGAATATCAAATGAGCCGTATCCAAAGATATCGAAGGACTTTGATACGTTCAGCGTTAAATGATCACAGAAGTTCCACACACTCGTGACATGGTGCATTGGAATCATTGGAAGAAACATGAAGAAATCAATGATATTAGACTCATTTAGACTCATGTGGACTCATTTGGACTCTTTCAGACTCCGGACTTGTAGACGCTTGCATGTAATCTCGAAGAAACTGCGGGCGCGGCGCAACTCTTGGCATGTCCAAGCCAGTGCCAGACTAGTTGAGGCCCTGGCCTATGTTGCACCTTGGAATCAAACCAGGTCTGCGGCCCTCTGTCAGGTTGTATCAAATGTATCAAAGTCATTCGAAGTCCGAAATTGTCACCAGGTTCATTCTCCCAGCTGAGTGTGTGCATTGGGTTTGTGCAGGTGGCAGTCACTTTTGAAGTTCAACAGCGTGACCCCACCTTTGGTACTTGGCTTTGGTTTGAAGGTGGAGTTGTTCCATTTCCGGTCCGGGGTTTCAATGTACTGCAGTCTAGTTTAAAGTGGGGAAGAGTGGCGCAGTGAAATGAAGTACAGCAAAGGTAAAGGTGCTTGAGCGCTTATAGAATTTAGCGTGACTGCAATGTGGTCCCTCTCTGTGTCTATTAAGATGTTTATGTATTAATGTGTATTAATATGATATGCTGGTCTATAGTTGAGCCACGACACCATCAAATGGTTTTCAAGAACTGCAGCACTGTTGGGCAAATGGCATTCAGAAATCAACATATTCAAGAAACATGAGGGCAAAGGCGGCATCTGTTTGCAAGGATGGCTCTTGCAGTTAAGGCAACGCATGGATGCGCATGGTCGTGCAACACATGATGATACAAGAAACCCGGCAGTCCGAACATTTGCAACAAGGGCCTAGTTGCAAAGTTGTTGGAGTTTGAATATGCATCCTGTTTATTGTCTTATCCAATGAAATTAACGTATCAAACGCCTGAAACCAAAGCAAACCAAGCAAAGTTTCACCACTTCCAACAAAGTAGAATAGCTCAGACTTCAACCCTGTTCCTATGCAGCTTCATGTGTATGAAGAGTTGCAACCCCTTTTGATTTTGTGAGGAAAACATGTGAAAATTCGAATGAAAAATGGTCTCTTGGGTTCGAAGAGTGTGAAAATAACATTTGAACCTCGCCATTCCATACGCGGATCATTTTTGACATGATGAAATGATGAAACCATGATATATCACTGTATAAACATGGCCACATACATAGAATATGCACTTTTTCAACCCTTCGGGTGTCGACGGGGAAAAAAATAACGGGGAAAAAAAACTTAGAATATTTGGGGTAGAAATATTTGGGGTAGAATTTTGGAGTGCACAACATGAGCCAAAAATAACCAAAACAAATACCATAGGAACAACGATTTCGTTGCCAAAAGGGCCCCCCTCACAAGTTGACAAATTTAAGTCAATCATTGACACATGTACAATGTTCATCCGTATTCTATGTATGGGTTTCTGCAGTTGATAGCTGATGGCAGCCCAAACAAACATCCAAGGAAAGGAAAAGTAAGGGTAGGAAGAGACGAAAATGCCAACGAACACCTGGAAAAAATGTGCCGACACCTTTTGGATCAGAGGTTTGTGGAAAAAAATAGGTTTCCCAAATTGACCAGTTTTTGACTACACTTTATATTAAAAACAGTTTGAAGTTTGAAGTTCACAAAAGGCTCCCCTCCACAGTGGCATCCCTCCACAGTTATTATTGGTGGTTCCCGGGCACTGAATTAATTAAGGTAAAAATCAAAAACCTGGGAAAAAACATTTTCCAGAATCGAAAATGAATATTCTACAGGTTCTTTAAGATTGTGTTTTCATATTCTAAGTAACGTTTTTTTTCGATTTCGGAAGATGTTTTTTGAGGCCGAAATTATCGATTCTATATTCTATTTGTCCCGCCAGGGTTATACATAAATCATCATAAATATTAGATATTAAAGAGAAAGATAAAGATAAATAAAACTATACATATAAATATACGTATAAATACGAATGCAAATATAAATATAAATATATGATAATGTATGAAAAGGTTTCGGCCGCCCCGGCGGGATAATCAACCCCCCAACAGCTCTTCGCAAACCTTAGCGGTCATCTTGCAATTGGCGCCATCAGTGCAGGTTTCACCATCGCTTATTTCGGGTGTCTACCTTGTGGGGGACCCCGTGGATAAGCTTCAACTGCGCTCGCCCTGCCTTCATTGGATTGGTTAATCTCAGTTCGCGCTTGGGTCTGTGTCAGCTGGTTTATTGTCCTCTGGTTCTGATGCGTACTATCTGGTTGGAATATGTTGTAATTTGTAATTGTCCTCCCTTTCTGTGATTCGCAAGGTTGGCCACAATTACTCCTTCGAGGCGCAGGAGAACGAGGAGATTGAGAGCCGTTGCAAGGCGGCGGTGGTTTCTTCATCGAACTGGACAGCGTGTGCTTTTCTTTGGGGAATTGAAGCATCTCAGGGGCATTTTAGCCGCCCATCACTCGTGCGACGCGCAGTTCCATCGCCGCATCACTGCAGCCATGGACAGCTCTCGCTTTCGCCAAAAACCATGGGGGCGCAGATTTTGCAAGCGCCTCACCAAAGCAAATGCAACTTACTGTGGTCAATGTGGTCGTCATTGGACCGATGCGCTGGATGGCAAATATCGACATGGGCAACGCCAGGGAAGTCAGAGGAGAGTGGAGGGGGAGTGGACATATACACAGAGACAAGACGCACCATGGAATTCCCAAAATTGGAACCCAGGAGGCCATCGCAATCTCCAAGGCATTGTTCTCAAACACCCAAGGAAGGGAAGAAAATCCAGAAGAGGCAAGAACAAGAACAAGAAGCAGGGACAGGGACAGCCTCAAGTCCAAGTACCTGAAATGGAGCAGCAATGGACAGACTGCGACTTCAGGGAGTTCTACATCTCAGCAGAACAAAAGCTTCACGCGATGGCTGCCATGAAGAAGAACGAGGCGAGCCTCCCGGCCGATCTGCTGCACGAGGACAACAAGGCGTAGTCCCATAAGGATATCACCAAAGTCTTGCCTTCCAGGAAGCACGTGCTTCCCGCATCAATCTCCACAATGTCTGGCGCCAGCATGTCACGGCCAGTGTGGACCAAGCCACACAAGCTGTCAAACTGGCCCAGGAAGGCTCGGAGGCCTCCAAGAAGCAGGCGAAGGAGATCGAGCAGGGGTAGGGGCAAGGGAAACGCCCAGATGCTGGAGCTCTCCGGCGACGAGGGCCAGGAGGGATTGGATTCCAGACTCGCCATCAAGGAGGGCATGAACGACATGCTCAAGACTCTGGAGTCTCTCAGTCAAGGAAGATACCGCTGCCGAAGTTAATGTGGCCAAGAAACCTCGGATCGATCTACCAGAAGGTCTCGGCGAAGAAGGATTCTTTATGAAGCCCGGTCAATAGACCCAAAGGAGATTGGCTATGGGCACCAAAAGCAGGTGACGACCGAAGGCTGCGTAGTCAAGTAGTCGAACAGGGTACTTGCAAAGAGAAGATTTGTCCCGAATGGAAAGCATCGATCGACGCCATGGATGCAGCTTTTGCTTTCGGTGTTGCAGAAGTTCATCCACCTGTTCCCAAGGCTCGTCACGATGCTTTGCGAGAAAGGAAGAATGAACTCAAAGCGTTTCCAATCTCTATCAACGTGAATTTCTCCAAGGATGGGCTGCAAAGTCTTGGAACATCTGTTCCAAGAAGGGCACTGCGCTTTTAGAAGAACCGCCGTCGGAATCGGCCGTGTTGACCTCAAATCGGTTTCTGGTTTCCACTGTGATGGTCGGGGTAAAGAAGCCCCAATTTTTCAAAAGTCTTTCCTTGAGGGGCCAGCAACTGACCCACAACGACTGCGGGCAGCAGATCCTAACGCTCTGCCTGGATGGTGGAGC
This sequence comes from Cladocopium goreaui, assembly GCA_947184155.2. Taxonomy (NCBI): domain Eukaryota; class Dinophyceae; order Suessiales; family Symbiodiniaceae; genus Cladocopium; species Cladocopium goreaui. The sequence goes on along the minus strand of CAMXCT020005027.1, from coordinate 15,383 downwards.
AGGACCGTACATGAACGTCATGGGACCACGGTTGGATGCTTGGAGGAGGGCAAAGTAATCTATGTCTGTTCATGGTATCTACATGGAACGCGTGCCAGAAGAAGTCAGCATTTCAGTATTCTATGCTTGGATCAGAATTAGCTTGACTGGCTGGACACGCTACAAGAACTATGGCAAGAGCAACTTGTGCATGGCCTGCCGGTAGACATACTGAGCTTGTCGTCCCTAATCCACCTGCTTCCATTTTCCAAGGCCACATTGCGCATACATTAAACATGAGTGTTATGTCTATCTTGGCGATGCTCCGCTACCAGAAAGATCCACAGCGCCCACACCGAGCTTCACTGGTTCCAGGACGCGGAGAGTCAATGGAGCCGTATCTATTGCTGATGATCGAGACATTGCACAACAAGGTGATCCTTTTGATGAGCCAGGAGGATGAGGATGACAACGAGGAGGATGAGGCTTGGCAAAGTTCTGCGGTCTATTCTGCGCAATCTCCGCCAGCGGAATTCATTGTCAATCGGGACAATCATACATTGCTTCGGCGTCACGTGGCGAGACTGGCTCAGATTGACCTGGAGCGTTTGGTTGCTGCGCTCTATATTCCGCACCCGCCCTCGGACTTGACGGGAAAAGGTCTGCAGGTCTACTTGGCCCAAAATTTGTTGACCTCCCACAAGATTTGCGTCTGGCTTATGTGCTCATTAATGTTGAATTCCATCCACCTGCCCTATAGTTGGCAGGTTGAAAGAGTGAGAAATCCGATCTGTCCCTCGGCGCTTTCCAGCTAGACATCAGCTGCTTCATGTGATGGATGCGCACCTCCACGCGCAATATTTGCAGGACACCTGTTTGGTGTGGCAGAATGGCATCCTTCTTCAATTGCGCAGCATCCCCGCGAGATGTGTTGCGCGCATGCTTCAGCTTGGCATTGAGCCTGCATGAGCCTGCCAACCTTGAGGCATTCTACTGGGTCTCAAATGTGGAGGCGAATTTAGAGCTGATGCCCGCACTACCGTCTGGTTTCCGAGGTGGGATCCTCAGAAGATGAGATGTCCGCATCGAATTCTTCGACGAGTCTCCTACAGCAAGAAAGGGATGCACCATGCTCACATCACACTGGAGAAGACTTTGCAGCTTTGAGGAGAAATTACTGTAGGACTGTAGGGAGTCCGGCCCCCATGCTGCGGGAAAGGGAGGTCTCATTCCACAGCCTGTTCCAGGATTTGAACATTTGAGCAAGAGCTTCAAGCCCTTTGGGAACCAGGTGCTCGCCTTGGACCTGGAGGATTCGAAAGAACGCCATCTGTGATGACGTGGCGCAACAGTCCTCATGGCCTTGCTCTATGTGCAGCTCCTCATGAAATACGTTGCTTTGATGATGTCACTGAATGGTGCGCCCTTTTGACACGAGCATGGGATGATTTCTTTGTTGTCAGTTGTGGGTCCTAGGCCACTCATGGAAAGAGAGGACATTGTGGCACATGTTATATTGGTCCAACGCCCTCTGCCTGGTATCCATTCTTTGCTGGTGAACGTCATGGAGTCAGTCATGGATGGCCAGGTAGATGATGGTTTCCACGAAGGTGGGCTTTGAGATCTCTCCGCATGAGATCAACCGACACATGCTTGTCCAATGTCATGGGATATATTGCCCACCGCATCAAAGTAGCGCTCTTTGTCGTCTCTGGATGTCTCTGGCATGGAGATCGAGAAGTTGATGATCAGGTTCTGCTGGCTACACACCACGGCATGTGTCTGACACTGATGGTTCTGCGGCGAGGAGTGTAGATGATGCTCGCACCTCTGTCCCTGCAGTACTGACTTTTGCTGTAAAACGGGCCATCAGTTTGGATCGCCTTGTTGAGGAAGCTGCACTACCTATGACGTTCGTCAGGTTGTTGTCTGCCGTGGAGTTCCTGAACTGCCAAGCTACCTGAAAATCCTGAGAACTTTGACAGCTTTGCTGAACTGCGACGCTGGGGCCACGATTTGTCGTTGCGCAGTATTCCCACAGTTTCATGCTGCAATTTGCGACCCAGCAGCTATGAGATCTTCATCTAGACCGAGGGTGCGTCCCTATATGCAAGTTGTACAAGATGCACATAATATTTTCATTCTGGACACGAAGGTCCTTACACATACGGAACTTGATCAAATGAGGTTTCTCTACACTCAAGGCTTCTGGCGAGCTAGTATTGGAGAAACCTTCGCCGTTGAGAATTACCACACCGCATTGATCCAATTTATCCTGAGGCCACAGGCCCTCCCAGACAGCAGGTCGCCCTGGCCTGCTAGACTGCCACTAGGTCGCGTATTTGGCCCCTCTTCGACGAGATCGAAGCCCTCAAGAAAGACCGGCGTGCAGAATGAGATTGCCTGGGATTGTGGGAATTCTTTGCATCAGCTGAGAATATTTTATGCCTTTCCTTGGATGGTGTCGAACTTCCTGATCACATTATGGATGCCTTGGCGCATTCCCAGCCGCTTGACGGAATTGATCGACTCTGTATCTATTTTGATGGCAACGCAGGAGACCGCCGGGTCACACAGAAGAAGATGGTCAATGGTCAAGGGATACATGGGCATTCGGAGGAGTACACGCATGAAGGGACTCCGAAGATCAACTTTGTCGGCTGGACTGCCCAGCCGGTCCTCTACAAATCAGATGCACTACACCATAAGCGCTCTTTCGGAGTGCATTGGGGTGGCTTTCTCCGAATCACTCTCTGCCTACTACATTCTGCACTGATTCCAGTACCTCTGAACTCTGAACGTCAATCAGCTGGATTGCATGAATATGTATACGCACCCCCGCGTCAGGCTCCTATAGACGGAAGCCCCGAGGATTCAGCTAAGCTATCGGAGTCTTTCATGTTGCTTGAGTCTGCGGTTGGCCTTCCCTACTGGGACTTTTCCCATGTCCGAGGTGATAGTGGGGACGCTATAAACGATGTGACCCCTTGGCGAAACAAGAAAAGGGTTAAGAGCTTCTTGCTACCTCGGAAGGATATCAGCAGCTGCCGGTGGCGTGACTCTCTTTCTCTCTCTCTCTCTCTTTTTCTTCTGGGTGATACCCACTTATAACACCACTTGCGGAAGTTCCAGGGCGAGGTGTTTGACGTGAGACCACCTGCCCTACCTTCTCTTCAAGCTCCCGTCGTGGACCTGGTAGAGGAAGGTTGAAGAACATCCGCTTGCGGGTTAGTTTGTGCACGGCGAACGTTGCACTCCTTTATGCAGGAACCACTAGAAAGGCACAATTTGTACGAGATCAACTCAGAAGCTCTCACAGTTCAACTTCATGGGAGTTCAAGAGACAAGATGTCCAGAGATTTGTAGTCTTGTGGATGGCATCTGTTGGTTGGGAGGGGGAGCTGACAAGGGGTCATTGGGAGTGGAGCTCTTACTGTTGTCCTCTTCAAGTCGCCCCGTGCTGTGATTGTGAGGGTAGACCATGCGGCGTGGAATGCTTGTCTTGTTGTTGCACACGCGCCCCAGGGAGGTCAGACAGAGGCGGAACGACAACATTGGTGGATTGAGTTTGGCCAGAAGCTTCAAGAGTTTACTGATGGCGCTCCCCTGTTCGTGCTGATCGATGCCAATGCAGCGCCGGGGTCTCATGATGGCCAAGCTGTTGGCCTTTCTGGCTTAGATGCCACCAAGAACACTCCCTTCTCGCGTGGCTTCCTGGGCGGCTTTGCCTGCCATGCACGTTCGCTGTCATTCGGGGACAACCACCACATGGACCTCTCCGACAGGCACCACTGAACATTGTATTGACTTTGTTTGCATTCCTTGTGTTGCTCCCAACTTGTCAGCTTTCCACAATTGTTGTGGACTTTGATCTCTGCAATGGAGACTTTGATCACAATGTGGCGGCAGTTCAGCTGGAGTGTGAGAACCCGGAGCCCGAGAGGCGCTTGAATGATCATTATGATTATAAGGACCGCAGAACAGGGAAGGACCAGTTCGTGAAGTGGAGATCTATGACATATATGGAAAAATGTGGATGCGCTCCTCAACATGAACCCAGCGGGGCACTTGGCAGCCATCTGAGCGCTGGTCCAGACCCGCAGCCTTTCCTGGACGATGTTTCAGGCTACGCTGAAAGCGGCGAGCCGGAACGCGTCTGACGAAGATGCTGTGACGTTTGGCTACGCTCCCCAAGAGGATCTGGTTCGCCTCTTCAGTTCTCTTCTACACCCTGATGGCTTGGGATTTCCTGCAGATCAAGCACGCTCCACGCGGAGAGGGTCTTGGACAGCGATGTCGACCCATCGGCCAGCACCGATTCTGAGTTCACGCAAAGATTAAAGATGTCAGACGATGATCGTAAAGGACTATAGTCTGCACATTGGACCAGATTCTGCGGGATGAGTGGGTGGGCAGAATTCAACGCACAGGCGGCGACGATAAGTCTCTACGTGCCTTGAAGGAAAAAAAATCGAAGAACAATTATTGAAGTGTCCGTCACATATATGGCCTTGCAAGCTCCGGATCCTTGTCTTTCACCCGCCCGCCCCCCGAAAGCGTCTTCATTTTGTCGCAGACCTCCAAGAAATTCCAAGACATTCCAAGACAACACCGTGATTCTAATTGATTCTGGTTCTGCTAAGTTCTTGCGAGATTGCAAGACTCCGGGCTCCCCAGCATCTGCATGACCCTTGGCATTTGCATTGCAAAATACCTTGGACGATGCAAGGCCAGTCGTATCCAGCTTCCCGCATGCAACGTCTATCAATATCTTAGATGATTTCACCACCATGTCAAGAGCAAGCATGCTGAGCTCGCTGACGCGAGCAGCGATGCTTGCTGTTGCTTTTCAGCCTCACAAATTTGCTGGCTATGGCAAAGGAAGAATATGGACGCTGCAGTCAACAAATGTCAACAATCACACACCAAGAAAGGTGCGAAGAACTTCCCCAAATCCAAGGTCTCTTAACGTAACAAATGTGCAGTCTGCTAAGGGCCTCTGTAGTTGGTAGGCCCTGTCCCTTGTAAAACTTCATGATGGAAGCCCACACCTTGGAACTGGACCAAAATTGGATATTGAGCTGCAAATGCGGCACGAGCGGCAATGATCATGCGTACAAACATATCTGCGGCATCTCAGTCGCTGGCTCCCTGGAAAAGTCCTACGTTCTTTCCGACACACTTGTCCAAGTCAATGTTGATGCCATTCTGTGCAGGACAAGAAAGTCTTCACATGCAGTCAATACCTTCGCACAACTTCTAAGCATACACTCCTGAGAGCATTTCTTTGGCCAATTGTTCGAGAAACACATTATATAAATGTTTATGCATCTGGATTGTGCAATCTTTGGGACAACTCTGCATTCTGATGCCTGCTTGAAACCATCGAAACATGTTGAAACATGTTGAAACCCTATTCACAGTCTTGGCGACTGGCAGGCTCTTCTGGAGTGGTAATGGTCGCAGTCATCCCAGGTCCTTGGCAGCTGATGGCAGCTGAGTGCTCTAGAGGTAAGCGCACAAAGAATACAAAGTTAATACAAAGTTCATACAAAGAGATACAGGCAAAGAATCAACCAATCTTCTTGCAAGTCCTGACACGAGTGTCGACATGATAAAGTCCTTGAACATGAAGCATACAAACAGAAAGAACAGCTATCATAATCCATTTCAACACTCAACCGAGTCTACAGGCCTTAGAAACAATGTATCTTTGGTTGCCCTGGTTTGCATCTCTTGCAAATATTGAGTCCATGACCGAAGAAGCCCCTCATAAAACCACCCTTAGCACCCAACCAATGGAAAATACAAAGCCAATGTTCGCAATATGACAGAGCATTGCAGGTTGTGGTCTCCCTACAGTGCTTTCTGTGAAAGCAGAACATGATCCAAGTCGGGAAATCAATCCTGACAAGGCCAATCCTGAATCATCTGCATGATCAAATTCCAAGCAATCCTAAGCAATTCCAACCAATTCTCTGAATATCTCTGAATCTTGATGCTTCAGCAATGCTTCCTGATGCTTCCTGGGCCTTTACCTTGGCAATGCTCGCAGTTGCTCAGTGCGGAGATGCAGGGGTCCAGGCAGTGACGTTGGGAAGAGTTCTTTTGTCGGGCAGCTGCTGGCGGGGTGCAAGAGTTGCAAAGTGGCTCTTCAGGAAAAGACAGGTAAGATAAATGACGTACCCCATATGCATGTATGTACATAATTATGTATATATATAATATATATATAATTATAATATATATATAATTATATAATATATATATATTATGCAGAGTATTGTACAGACTCTTGGTACAACCAGCATCAGCAAACTTCAGAATCAACTGTTGCCCTGTGAAATGAGCAACATGACAGCCTCCGGCACCATGTTGTTAGGATCGGTCAGCAAAATCTTCCGGAGAGACTCAGTACACCGATGCTCACTACACACAAGATTTATGCCCAGACTGGAAAAACCAATTTCTGGCATTGGTGAACAAGTTCGAAGTGTTGAATTTAGACGCCCGATGTGGTGCTATGGTAGATGGCTGAACATCTTGAGTTTTTTTTGGTCACCTGTCAACTTTGCTTGGCGATCTTGGTGTTTGGCCCTCACTCAGAAACTCCGCACAAAACTGTATACATCATCATGAATCATGCACATCTCATTTCCATTCGCGCAGAACCAGTGACATCCAGTGACAAAGGCTACAAGTGTACCTTCAGCTGTCAACGAAGCCCACGCACAAACACACATGCACACACAATACATAACCACATGCAGCTGCAGCCAGTGAGGCTCCAACGCTGCCAAGTTTGCTCCCAAAGCCCGCGGCGTCCCCTGTTTTGTAGGCAGTCATGGCATCCTGAGGAGAAAACAAAATGGTCGTTTCCCGCCCCGAGACTCTCTCTCTCTCTTATATATATATATACATACACGTGTCTCTCTCTTTCTCTCTCTCTCTCTGTCTGTATCTGTCTAGGTTTCAACACTCTACTTCACTAGAAAGGCTTTAAGGTGAATTACAAGGCTGTGCATATGCTCTGTACCGCTCATATTTGCACGTAGAGATCGCGTAGAGATCGCATCTCCGGGCACTGCCGGGCACTGGGCATCCAAACAGCGAGAACTCCCATCTCTGCAGGGCCCTGAGTGACCATGGCCTTCTCCATCCAGGCAGGATCCCTCAGGTGCAGTGCAGCGCTGCAAATAAACTGTTCTTTAAAGACACATTTAATATATTTTAATGAATTATATAAAATATTATAAAAAAATATAAAGAAACATTGCAGAATTAGTGAAGAATTATTGAAGAACTCTATCCTGCTCTGTCAACAGGCATGCTCAAATTGTGGATTCTCTGTACGTATCAACATGACTTAATTAAGGTCCGAGTTGGCGCTCGCTTCGAATCCAGTAGATACTGTACTGCGATGCTTTTTCTGGTGCCTTACAACAATGATGACGACATTGATGATTTACGATGATGATGACCACGATGTCAATGATGACAATGCTGATGATAGCAATGATATCGATGATATTGATGACTACGTGTGAACCTGCGGCTCTACCTCTCTCTTCTCTGCCTCAGTCGACGCCTTTAGTACCAGCACAAATCACGCTTCGTGCTGTGGTAGTCTCCTATGTCAAAGGTGATGGCTTTAGGCATTGGATGGCATTTGATTTCTTTTGCTACGAGACGAGTAGCACAGGTTTTTGCGTCAGATTTGGAACATAGATTTCACATGGTTTCACAACAATTGTTGGAGAGGAAAGGAATGCTTGCGCAGGTCTAGCACGAACATAGCGACTGCAGAATGAGGTGCTTGGGTGGTGGCAGCCCGCTGCAAAACGAAAATGAACAACATTGAACAACGCATCATCAGCAACCATTTTCGCTGCGTGGCCCTCTTTTACCTTACTCAGCATTTTTTACAGGACCTCACTTGCGAACATTTAATTTGCGATTTATTTATACTCAAGTTGCAAAGCTTGCACTGAGGCGCGGACTTAGCACGCTTCGTTGCCAGAGCAAAAGTCGCTTTTGCGTCACCTGTGCAGACAATGACAAGACTCTGCCCGATACGTCCGGATTAAAACTTGGATTGCGTTGACTTTCCCAACGGCATCTAACTGCGTTGAACGCATTGAAAACAAGACATGACGAAATGGCACTTTTGCTGGACAAGTACAGTGTATGCTGAAACTGTAGGCCAACTACAAACAGCTGTATGCCTCGAAAAAACATCAGATTGAGCTGAGACATACGACTTATTGAGTTCTCTCCCATTTCAGATCATTTCAGGGCCATCTTTTTGCTAAAAGAGCTTCTGAACATCCCCAAACCCTCATCAAAAGCTGCATCAAAAATCATCACAGGATAATCTGATCCCTCGTGTCGCCTCTCATAGGCTCAGTTTCAGCAGGACAAACAGTCAAAGTGGTTCAAGTTGGTTCACAGGCTAGGCAGCCCTCATTGAGGAGCGTGAGTTTCAAAACAGGCGCAGGAACCATCTTTGCTTTCGTGAAAATTGGAACATTCGACCCACCGCAAGAGCCTCAGAAAGACAAAGGTCATAAGAGTGGCGATAGATGGCGATAGTTTCCCATTGTCGCCGTATGTCGCCATTGTGTTACAGTTTCTCCAGGTTTCTTTTCCTCCTCGCATAACAAATATCCTGCCTTGCAAGCATTTGTCGCTGACTCTGTGCGTGAGATCGCCGAGATCTTTCACCTGGATCACGTCGATCGTTTCTAGAGGTGTCCCAAAAACAGAAAGTATCAGAAAGATTCAGAAAGTATCACTGGCACACTGTACAAATCCGTACAATGTTATCTAATTGTTTCCAAACTGATCTTTACTTGCACATGGGTGCACCTGAACCAGCAACAAACTGATACAACTTTGCCTGGGTAGCTCCAACATGTCCACGAGCACTCTCAGTCAGAGATAATGTTGCTGTAATTATCGGATCATCTACAGTATTTTCGCTTCCCATACTTTAACTTTCCTGTCCTTATGATTCATGATTCACCTTGATCATCAGTGATCATTGTAAATTAATAAACAATAAATAAAAAAAATAATCTGTGTACGTGTATATATGTGTGTATATATATAATTTAGACGCTTTTACATATAGTACATGGGTATATAAAAACATACATACATACATATCACATATGCCATCATATATTTATAGTTATAGATATACACAACTGGCCTGCTTTGCCAATTGGGCAGCCATAGCAGCCCCCTCCAAGGCGCGGCGAGTCCCGAGACAAAATGAAGAGAATAGGCCAGGACGGCCAGGACACTGGATGCACCGAAGAAACACAATGGATGTGGAAAACGTCTGTAAAACATCTACTGAATCTACTCTACTTATCTCTACTTGACGTTGCTTCTGGACCTCTTACACAGAACTTGGGAAAACTGCAATCTCAGCACCATTGATCCATGACATGATTGGAAAACAGCAGCATGAGACGACTCCCCACGTCTGTTGATGCTGTGCCACATAACTGCCTCTGTTTTCCCCAAAAACGGCATACGCATGAAAACATGAAATGGTCTCAACTGGTACCAATGCTCAGATTCGGACACCCATCATCATCATCTTAGCAACACGGGGGTTGACCAACGAGGCTGAGGTGAAAGGAAAAGGATTCTGACTTTAAAGATGCTGGAGGAATGCAATGTCGCATGCACAAGAAAAGAAACACGGGCTGTGACTAAAGCAACAAAACACAAGTTTCGGAGCAGAACCTGATAGAACCTGGAAAACTTTGGCAAAACTTCAAGATACTTGCTGAGACGCGAACAAGCTGCGAATACACAATATTCTTCGGCAAAATAACTCAATAGTATTTATACAAATACCTCAAAGTACTCAAACCAAAGTTGTGTTTTTTTCGGGGTTTTGTATACTGTAATATTTAGTAGGATCTGTGGCTTTAAAGTGACGCATAAGAAAGAAGAGTCTGAAAAGTGGCTAAAACCAGTGCAACAAACAAAAGGAAAGACGCCAACAGAAAAAAAAAACAGAGATTCTGCATGACGCGGCCAGAAAGAGGGCAGCCAGGCTGATTGGGCCATGCTACATATAAATACATACCAGTAGTGCCGCGCAAGGCGGTGGCAGAAGTTTCAAAAATAGGAAACCTACAGGGGAGGTTGGTTGTTGTGAATCACGGATGGCAGAGCGAATCCACTGATGGACCGAAAGGTGGTTGGAGCTGTGTTTTTTGGAGTGGTTGCAATGGTTGCAGCGGTCACCCCACCACAACAGTTGGATGTAGTGTGGTGTAGTGCAGTTGTCGCTGTAGTTGTAGTGTAGTGTAGTGGAGTTGTAGTTGTAAGTTGTAGTTCTACTGTGATGTAATTAGCGTAGTGTAGTTGCAGTTGAGGTTGCAGCTGTGGTTGTGGTGTGGTGTAATTAGTGTAGTATATTGTAGTGTATTGTAGTGTACTGTAGTGTTGTGTACTGTAGTGTGGTATAGTGTAGTGTAGTCTAGTGTAGTGTAGTGCAAAGTAGTGTAAAGTAGTGTAGTTGTAGCTGTTGTGTAGTGTAATTAGTGTAGTGTAGCGTGGTGCAATGTAGTGGTACTTGTAATTGTAGTTGCAGTTGCAGTTGTAGATGTAGTGTATTGTAATGTAATTAGTGTAGTGTAGTGTAATGTAGTGTAGTGTTGTGTATATAGTGTTGTGTAGTGTTGTGTAGTGTTGTGTAATGTAGTGCAGTAGTTGTAGTTGCATGTATATTTGTAGTTGTAGTGTGCTGCAGTGTACTTAGTGCAGTGCCGTGTAATGTAGTGTAGTTGTAATTGTAGTTGTAGATTTGGTCGTAGTAGTAGTAGTAGTAGTAGTAGTAGTAGTAGTCGTCGTCGTCGTCGTAGTCGTAGTGGTAGTGGTAGTGGTAGTGGTAGTGGTAGTGGTAGTGGTAGTAGTAGTGGTGGTGGTGGTAGTAGTAGTAGTTGTTGTTGTTGCGGTGGTTGTTGTTGTTGTTGATGATGTTGTAATTGTAGTAGTTGTAGTTGTTGTAGCTGTAGCTGTAGCTGAGCTGTAGTTGTAGTTATAGTTGTAGTTGTCTGTCTATCTACCTAACCTATCTATCTATCTATCTGTCTATCTATCTATCTATCTGTTTGTCTGACTGTCTGTCTGTCTGTCTGCCTGTCTGTCTGTCTACCTGTAAACTTGAAAACGCAGCAATTCTGCGAGACTTCCTCAATTTTTGAACTTGACAACGTCAAAAACGAAACAATTCTGCGAGACTTCCTCAATTTTTGCACTTGACAACGTCAAAAACAAAGCAATTCTGCGAGACTTCCTCATTTTTTTAAGTTGACAACATCAAAAACGGAGCAATTCTGCGAGACGTCCTTCAAAAATGGAAAGTTGAGTGCAGAGCTGACGGCCTCGTGCCAATGCGTCTTGCGATTTCCACTCCATCTGTCTAGACTATAGTGACGGACAACCACTTAGAACATCAATTTTTTTCCAAAATTTCGGAACCTGTTCTTAGAACATCAAAACAACTACACTTAGAACATCAAAACTGTTCTAAGTACGCACTTAGAACATCAGAAAAACAGATACTTAGAACATTTCCTTTGATTTTTTGCATACTTAGAACATTAAACACACATATACTTAGAACATGTCCTGTTACTTTGGTAAATCTGGATATATACACATTATATACACACAAATACCTTGGTGAACACCATACTTAGAACACTTTCCCCCCTCACTGCTGCAGCATTATATATATGCCTTTTCTTCGGGAACAATATCCCAAGCAGTCTTTGCTGCAATGGGAAGGTCTCTAGTAGTTTGTGGGTTTCCTACAGGGGGTAGTCAAAAAACTCCAAAATGATGTATATATATAAATAAATATGTATGTATGTATATATATATATATAATATGACAAGTCCTCCAAAAGAACGGTCCTGGTTTGTGAATAACTGGGGGTTTCCTGAAGGTATGTGTTACCTTGGGAACACACCACTTAGAACATCACCACCAAACATTCCCCAAATTGAAGGTTGGTGATTTTAAATGAAAAGACATCTCAGCAAATGAAACATACATATGTCACAGCTTTAAAAATCACCCTGCTCCAAAATGATATGTGTATATATATACACATTTAAAATATGCAAATAAGATCACAAATCTTCCACATGAACGACCCTGGTTTGGAACAACTGGGAGTTTCCTGAAGGAATGTATTACCTGGGGAACACCACACTTAGAACATCACCACGAAACATTCCCCTAATTTTATCCCTATATATATACTGTAAGATTGAAGGTTTGTAAATTCAAATGAGCAAATGTCTCAGCACATATATATATATACACATTTATCCATGACATGTTCTGACTTCACTACGTTCCAAATAAGGATAGACATATATATATATATAGATGGCAAATCTTCCACATGAACGACCCTGGTTTGGAACAACTGGGAGTTGCCTGAAGGCATGTATTACCTTGAGAACACCGCACTTAGAACATCACCGCCTAACAGTAACCACATTTTCTTCCTATATATATATATTCTGAAAGATTAAAGGTTTGGTATTTTATACAAATCAAAAAACATCTCCGCGTAGGAATACATACGTGACATCTTTATATATATATATATATATTAAAATCACCATGCTCCAAAATGATACATTTAAATATGTATATATATAATATATAAGATTGCAAGTCCTCCAAAAGAACAACCCTGGCTTGGAACAACAGGGGATTTCCTGAAGGCATGTATTACCTTAGGAACACCGCACTTAGAACATCACCGCCAAACATTCCCCAATTTTCTCCCTATATATAATGTGTATATTATATATATATATATTTTTATTTGTATACTGCAAGATTGAAGGTTTGGGATTTAAAATCAAAAAACATCGCAGCGTATGAATGCATACGTGACATTTTTAAAAATCACGATGCTCGAAAATGATATGTATATATATATCTATAAGATCGCAAGTACTCGAAAAGAACGACCCTGGTTGGGAACGGCAGGTATTACTTTGGGAACACCGCACTTAGAACATCACCACCAAACGTTCCCCAAATTGAAGGTTGTGGATTTTAAATGAAAAGACATCTCAGCAAATGAAAATATACAATAATATACATATGTCACAGCTTTAAAAGTCACCCTGCTCCAAAATGTATGTATATATATATATATATTTAATATATGCAAATAAGATCACAAATCTTCCAACAACTGGGAGTTTCCTGAAGGAATGTATTACCTGGGGAACACCACACTTAGAACATCACCACGAAACATTCCCCTAATTTTATCCCTATATATATACTGTAAGATTGAAGGTTTGTAAATTCAAATGAGCAAATGTCTCAGCACATATATATATATATACACATTTATCCATGACATGTTCTGACTTCACTACGTTCCAAATAAGGATAGACATATATATATAGATGGCAAATCTTCCACATGAACGACCCTGGTTTGTGAACAACTGGGGATTTCCTGAAGGCATGTATTACCTTGGAAACACCGCACTTAGAACATCACCGCCAAACAGTACCCAAATTTTCTCCCTATATATATTTATGACAACTTCAAAAATCACCCTGCTCCATTCCTATATATATATGTATAAGATCGCAATTCCCCCACAAGAACGACCCTGGTTTGTAAACAACGGGTGGTTTCCTGAAGGCATGTATTACCTTGAGAGCACCGCACTTAGAACATCACCGCCAAACAGTACCCATGTTTTCTCCCTATATATATTTATGACAACTTCGAAAATCACCCTGCTCCATTACTATATATATATATATGATATATATGTATAAGATCGCAATTCCCCCACAAGAACGACCCTGGTTTGTAAACAACGGGTGGTTTCCTGAAGGCATGTATTACCTTGAGAACACCGCACTTAGAACATCACCGCCTAACAGTAACCAAATTTTCTTCATATATATATATATATTCTGAAAGATTCAAGGTTTGGTATTTTATATAAATCAAAAAAAATCTCCGCGTAGGAATACATGCGTGACATATCTATATAGATTAAAATCACCATGCTCCAAAATGATACATTTAAATATGTATATATATAAAATATAAGATTGCAAGTCCTCCAAAAGAACAACCCTGGCTTGGAACAACAGGGGATTTCCTGAAGGCATGTATTACCTTCGGAACACCGCACTTAGAACATCACCGCCAAACATTCCCCCAATTTTCTCCCTATATATAATGTGTATATTATATATATATATTTATTTGTATACTGCAAGATTGAAGGTTTGGGATTTAAAATCAAAAAACATCGCAGCGTATGAATGCATACGTGACATTTTTAAAAATCACGATGCTCGAAAATGATATGTATATATATATATCTATAAGATCGCAAGTACTCGAAAAGAACGACCCTGGTTGGGAACAGCAGGTATTACTTTGGGAACACCGCACTTAGAACATCACCACCAAACGTTCCCCAAATTGAAGGTTGTGGATTTTAAATGAAAAGACATCTCAGCAAATGAAAATATACAATAATATACATATGTCACAGCTTTAAAAGTCACCCTGCTCCAAAATGATATGTATATATATATTTGTATTTAATATATGCAAATAAGATCACAAATCTTCCAACAACTGGGAGTTTCCTGAAGGCATGTATTACCTGGGGAACACCACACTTAGAACATCACCACGAAACATTCCCCTAATTTTATCCCTATATATATACTGTAAGATTGAAGGTTTGTAAATTCAAATGAGCAAATGTCTCAGCATATATATATACATTTATCCATGACATGTTCTGGCTTCACTAGGTTCCAAATAAGGATAGACTATGGCAAATCTTCCACATGAACGACCCTGGTTGTGAATAACTGGGGATTTCCTGAAGGCATGTATTACCTTGGGAACACCGCACTTAGAACATCACCGCCAAACAGTACCCAAATTTTCTCCCTATATATATTTATGACAACTTCAAAAATCACCCTGCTCCATTACTATATATATATATATATGATATATATGTATAAGATCGCAATTCCCCCACAAGAACGACCCTGGTTTGTAAACAACGGGTGGTTTCCTGAAGGCATGTATTACCTTGAGAACACCGCACTTAGAACATCACCGCCAAACAGTACCCAAATTTTCTCCCTATATATATTTATGACAACTTCAAAAATCACCCTGCTCCATTACTATATATATATATGATATATATATATATGTATAAGATCGCAATTCCCCCACAAGAACGACCCTGGTTTGTAAACAACGGGTGGTTTCCTGAAGGCATGTATTACCTTGAGAACACCGCACTTAGAACATCACCGCCTAACAGTAACCAATTTTTCT
>CAMXCT020005026.1:0-24314 GCA_947184155.2 Cladocopium goreaui | reverse complement strand
TAAAGACGCGGGCTCTTTTTAACTCATCCTTCTCAGATGTGCTCCAAGACATGTGGCACAGCTGTCCAAAGGTCTTTGCCATTGTTGTTCACGTACACATACATATAAACATACACATACACATACATATAAACATACATGTAAACATACATATTAAATGTGCATACATATATATTATTTAATACATATGCATACACAAACATACATCTATACATCCATACATCTATGTAAAAAATATATATATATGCGTGTGTATTATATGTGAGCAGTGTTCAAAATCCCTCTGTCATTCCATTCCACTGGCTGTTGTGCGGAAAGCGTACAAGTTAATACGAACGTTAACATCACCCCACCCACCCCCATACCCAACACAAGCAACGTGATCGACATAGTGTGCAGAAAGCGTGCAAGTTAATACGAACGTTAACATCACCCCACCCATCTCCATAGCCAACCTAGCAACGTGATCGACATAGTGTGCAGAAAGCGTGCAAGTTAATACGAACGTTAACATCACCCCACCCATCTCCATAGCCAACCCAAGCAACGTGATCGACGTAGTGTGCAAAAGCGTTGCAAGTTAATACGAACGGTTAACATGTTCACCCCAACCATCTCCATACCAAACCCAAGCAAGTGATCGAGTAGTGGGCAGAAAGCGTGCAAGTTAATACGAACGTTAACATCACCCCACCCATCTCCATAGCCAACCCAAGCAACGTGATCGACGTAGTGTGCAGAAAGCGTGCAAGTTAATACGAACGTTAACATCACCCCACCCATCTCCATAGCCAACCCAAGCAACGTGATCGACGTAGTGTGCAGAAAGCGTGCAAGTTAATACGAACGTTAACATCACCCCACCCATCTCCATAGCCAACCCAAGCAACGTGATCGACGTAGTGTGCAGAAAGCGTGCAAGTTAATACGAACGTTAACATCACCCCACCCATCTCCATACCCAACCCAAGCAACGTGATCGACGTAGTGTGCAGAAAGCGTGCAAGTTAATACGAACGTTAACATCACCCCACCCATCTCCATACCCAACCCAAGCAACGTGATCGACGTAGTGTGCAGAAAGCGTGCAAGTTAATACGAACGTTAACATCACCCCACCCATCTCCATAGCCAACCCAAGCAACGTGATCGACGTAGTGTGCAGAAAGCGTGCAAGTTAATACGAACGTTAACATCACCCCACCCATCTCCATACCCAACCCAAGCAACGTGAGCGACGTAGTGTGCAGAAAGCGTGCAAGTAAATACAAACGTTAACATCACCCCACCCATTCCCATACCCACAAGAAACATCGGAAAACAAAAAAAAGGTTAAAAGTCCCCGCGTCTCTATGGGCGGCGTTAGCATAAACTGGGAGAAGAGAAGTAATCAGTTTCACGATCATGTCCACACGACACCTTGATGACAACGAAAGGACGTCCCTTGCCCTCGAACTGATGTCCTTTAAGATCAAGTATTTTTACCTCTCGAAAGCCCAAATTGTTTTACGAATTGAAGGTGTTGATGTTGAAGTTCTCAGAAGCCTACTCCACTGTTCAACGACTTATCTTCCCTTTGGGCAGAGACAGCAGCCATCCCAGGTAGTCCTTGGCCAAGTTAAACCGATGCATAATAATTGGTACCGTATGAATGTCTACTACTCACCAGTTGGGAGTATGCCTTTATTTCCATTACAGATAGCTAGAAGTAGAGTTACCTCCTATGTGGACTCAGCAGATGATATTGCCGGGACTGAATTAGGATATTCACTCACGAAAGACTACTCAGCTAGCCGATTCGAATTCCGAACTGTTATTGATGATGACAATTCGTACACATCAATGATTACATTTGGGTTCCCCGGAGCGTGAATGTCTCATTTCCACGAGATCATTACTTCATTGACAAGAATGGCAGAAAGATCTCCTTCACTATTGAGCACTGCGGCAACATATTACCACACTCAGGAGCGCCGGGAGAGCCACCGAAACATGAAACCAAGAAAGAACACTGGTGCAGAGTTGGCGAAAGCGCAACCCTAGCTACAAGAACCGACTCACTGTTTGCGCCAGTTAGCAGCCATACTGGTGCATACTGCAATGCACTGCAGGTCTTTCAGGGACGATGACATCCTGAAATGTCTTGAACAGTTCTGTGGTTTGCATGTTCAGCGAACCTGCAACAATGAGAGCAACGTTGCCAAAGATAGCACTGTTTTTTTTCCGTCCAACGCCTTCATGGCTTTCGCCAGGTCGTTACACACGTTCAACCGCAGCAGACAAGCTGAATTGTAATTTGCTTGCAAGGCCGTCAATTGGGTCAGCAGCCTCAAAAGAGCTGGTAGTGGACCAATACAAAGTCCAGTGAGCAATCCCATCAAAACAAACCAAACCGAAAAGAACACACAAACCAAAACAAACAACCAAAACAAAAACAGCCACAAAAGACAGAAAAAGGATTGCGACCAGCAGTGGGAATTCCAGTTGCCAAAGATAGCACTGGTCTGGCGGAACTAGCGTATGCAGTCATGCTAACTTTCGGCTCTCTTTTGTCTCAAGGAGGGGTCAACGGGGCAACCCGTTGGCTAACGGTCAATATTCATCGTTGGGTAGCTAAGCTCGCGGTGGACAAGACCGTCGGTTCCTCCCTAACAGTGTTAGGGTCCTGTCGCAAGACAGGTGTGTCCCCCTGGGATACATGGGATCGCTAACGACTGGGTCACCGACCGGTTCACTCTCAACCTTCGGGGAGAGTGGGCTCAATGTACAGTCTGGCCACAGTGAGGACCTTGTTTTCGGCTCTAAGGTCCGAGCTGTGCTCCATAGGGACTGGGGTCACTGAAAAGGTGACTAAGACTTTCCACTCCTTTCTTGGATCGTCTTCTCCGGTAGCCGCTGGAGGAGCTCTCCACAGAAGAGGCGATTCGTGACTGCTGAAAGAATCTTTCTACGACGGAACACACAAACAAGTGTCCTACACCTATGCTGAGGAAACATACCCATGGATCCTTTTCCTGGATGTGCCAGAACTCGACTCATTTGACACCTTCATGACTTTGTTTGGACAGTTTGAGAATGTGTTCAGTGCACAAGGAGAGTTTCAGAAGCAAAGCAACAGCGGGTTAGAGACTACATCTAAGCAACCGCGGATCATAAGCTTTCACCTTGCGTAGGACGACACATTCAACTCAATCGAGTTGAAGGTAAAGATAGCACACCCTATTTAACCAAGGTAGACGCACTGCAAATTCTCCCCTTTAAAAGTTGCCAGCTAGTCATCCTCGTCCCACCCTATATCGACTATCGCACACTCCTAACCTCACCAACGCAGCTGTCAACTGGAGCTGTATGGACCTACGTAACATTTACCGTAAAACTTTGCACCGCTAAGTTGTGCCTTGAAAACCAAAACAAAACCTATCGCGATCAAAGTTACACAAAGGCTTTTCCACAAATAGACAAACGTGAGTCAAACTTTCCGTGCTCTCTCGCTCAAATCACTCCAGACAACAAGCAACGCTTCAACACACACTCTGTTTCTCTCGCTCGGGCTTGAGCCAACGAGTATCGTTGACCATTCAGTTCAAATACTGTTTAAGGGTGACAAAAACCAAGGAGGGGTTTTTGTCTAAACTGCAAACTGGATTCCAGTCTTGACGAAATTCCGAAAAGCGATCCACTGAGGATCAAAAGCTTTCATTCGGTTCTAAAACTGTTGAAATGTTTCCAACCTGTTCAAATAATGTTCGGTTTCCTACAAAAACATCACAACTCTCAACTACAAAACGAGACGAGTGCAACCGCAGTGTCGGTTGTGCTCGTTGAGTGTCATAAAATGATCTATGCTTCATAGAGCATCCAAAAACATTCAAAAGTATATCTTCCACAGATGATATTCGGTCAAATCAAAACTACAAACTACGATCTGTCCATTCACAATCGTTCCAAGTCAAAATAAGCTCGTCCACAGACGATACTTGGTGAAATCAAAACTGTGCAACGTCACTGATCTCTCAGCGCTATACCAGGTAGGATTTTCACACCCCCTTTCGATGAGAGGTCAGTATGGAGTCTTCGTCCAATACGTAGTGCAGTCAATGCAATGCAATACAATCCAGAAAGTCATGGCGTCCCATCACAATCCAGAAAAATCTAGTCCTCTGACATACCTGCAATAGAAGAAGTTGACGAAGCAGTTCTTCGCTGGCGAGGTACTGAATCTCCGAATAAAACCTGTGTAGAATGTTCCAGTGTACAACATGCAGTGCACCTTGCATATTCAGTCACTGGCAGACTCTTGAAAGTACGACAAAATCGGGTCAAATGAAACTTCTGTCCTTGTTCAGAAACAAAAATACATTGCCCAATCTCAAAAGTCGAAGATGAAATACGGCAGATTTCACAAATTGTAAGCCCTCTCTTCACATTGTCCCAATCTGGATAACAACGACAACGGCGATCAAGATGATAACACCTCTCCGCAGTTCCAATGTACAAATGATAAGAAGACGAAGTCTGAGCTCTGTGCATTTGTCTGAAGTCCGACGTTTCATCCGATGTAGCCTGAGTATATTCAGCCTGAATTGTCGCATCCCTCCACTCTGGACTAACTTTCTCAATAACTGTCTTACGTTCCAGTGCTCCACAAAGCCAGAATATAACAACTGTCCCCAAAGATCCAATCATCACTCCAGTCAATGCAGAAAATAGCACCACAATGAGAAGCTCATCCATGGCTGGCGAACGCGGCGCGGCCGGCCCGGGCTACACGAAAAAGAAACACACACACACAACAGAACAAAACAACTGGAGTGTGAGCGTCCTGATGCGAGCACTCTCTCAACGGAGTTGATAGGCTCCTGAAACTAAACTGATGTCATCATCTGATTCCTGATGACAAGCTTTGAGAATTCACTTAGTGAAATCTTCACTGAAAACTGTGCCTGACAATCGAATGTCCCTGAATCCGCTGTGAACCATGCACACATGCAAATTCCACTGAACGGTTCAGCTGAAAAAGAAAACTGTGCTTTCCTGAAGTCAAACTGCTGACATGAAATGCAACCTGATGCAAACTGCAGTCAATGACAAACAAAATCACGATGTTTCTTCCTGTTGATCAATCCAACGAAGTGCAATAGCACGACAATAGAATCTGGCAAATTTATATGAGTATCTTTCCGTCATCGAATAGTTGACCTGATTCAATGGAGCGTGGTCCTGAGTACACTTACACTGAAATCTCTTTCCAAGACCTGTGGCAAGTACTTGATCCGAACATGCAATGCGAAAGACTTTACCAATAGGTTGTCCCTGACTGGTTTCCAAACCCATGGCACATGCAGCACAATCCGCAAACTTTTGCATGTCGTGGTCAGTTAGAAACTTCTTCAATCTCTCGTCTGACCAAAAACGGTTCGATGTCGGAAGCTCCAGAGTCACAGCACTACACACATTGCTCATGCCCTTGATATATGAAACATATCTCTTGCAATGATCAAGAAGCCTGAAATACGCATCCTGAGCAGGTTTCCTGTCTTTCTTGGATAAGTCCAACAAAGGGCTACCCCCAGTACAGGGAAGAGAAATGTGTACCTGAATCAGTTTCTGTGAATCCGCACTACCGGAAGATCCCTCAGCAAAGTTCTTCAAGAACTTATAGGCCTGACGTTGAGTTGAAGAAAGCTCCAAACCGGCATGAATTCCAATGTAACTGCATCCAAACTCCCTAGAAGCATTTTGAATCACTGAGTCAACACCACAAGCAAGTTCCAAAATCAAAAGATTTCCACCTGAATCAAACATGGTCATACTTCCATCTTCAGTCACACTGCAAACACCTGAACGAGTTGGAGTACGAGATCTACCTGAGTTCTCACTGAGGCTTGGACTGACTTCGGTCCCGTTACCAGGTCCAGTGGGATTTGCAGCTGCCGGAGCTGGTGTTGTAGGTGCGGCCGGAGCCGGGGTCGCAGGTGCAACTTGGGCAATCGGCCCCGCCAAACGGAGCTGCCCCGTTCCGATAAGTCGGAACAATCGCAGATTCACCTGCGAGTTCAGCAGTCCACTCCCTTGGCATGCCACACAAACCTCTGTCTCGCCTCCCACCGGTGCTGGCGGTGGTGTAGATGGTACCGGTGAAATCACCGGAGCATTCGACCAGTGAGCTGAACTTTGTCCTGGTGCTTCTCCAGCCACAAGGGAATCTCCTGCTGGAGATGTAGGCGTCGCCGCCTGTGAGTTCGCTGGCGTCGGTTGGTGCACTGTAAGTGCTGACAATCTTCCAGAACCCTGTGGCACTGTAAGATGGACATCCCCATGTCCCGCACTGTCTGAAACCGGGGTTCCAACATCCACAGCTGTGCTCGGCGTCACAAGATCCACAGTCGCAGGTGGCGCCTTAGCTGCCTCTTCCACGACTCTCCCAACCGAACCTCGGATCTCTGTTGGTGGCTCTGTCGCCTTGGGCTTCTCAGTCGCTTTGGACTTCTCAGTCCCTTTTGCCTTCTCTGTCCCTTTGTCCTTCTGTGGCGCACCTTTCACTGGCGGTGCCTTGCTTGGGGGTCTCTTTGGCGGTGTCTTGGGTGGAGTTTTAGGTCTCCTCACATCTCTGCTCGAGGAGGCCGCTTCTCCCAGAGGTGGGTCCTGAGAAAACTTAGCCGGAAGTCTTGGTGCTGTAGGTGCTGGTGGTGGCCGCATAGGTGCTGAAGTCTGCGGCGGAACACCTGGTCTGCTCCTGGCGATCTTTGGGCTTCCACCCATCAGAGGTGGAGGTGGTGGTGGTGGCAAGTTCTTCTTGACACCTCCTCCAACGTAGACATAGTTCCCAGGTATTGTCCGCCCACCTGAGATGCTGAGTCTTCTGGACGGACATCGTCAAACTCCGAGGTCTCCTGAGGAATGCTCCCCATATTTCCCTGAAGCCTGACTCGAGGCCGGGTCTCCCCTGCCCCCTCGTACTTGATGACGCCCTCAGTGAGTGATACTCTCCTCATCTTCTGCGGGCAGTTGGCACTCAGATGCCCTTTCTCACCACACTGGTAGCAAGTACGAGTCTCATTAGGATACCTGGAAAAACCTGACTGCACAGCTCGAAACTTCTGCTCCCTGTTGATTGGCTTGACTTCCATTGTCTCTCTTCTGCCTGAAATAGGGTCGAAAAAACTTCGAACTGGTACATCTCCTCCACGGGCTGGAATCTCAAAGGCTGGTGCAGGCTGAGCACGCTCTTCTCTGGCAGTCTTCTTAATCTCTTCCCACTTCGCCTTCTGGCGTCTCTTCGTCTCCTTGTTCTTGAAGCGATTCTTTCCAGGCAGCTTAGCACCTGATCCAGTCTCGCTCTTGACCTTGATGATTCTCTTCCGAGGCATCAGCTTCGCAGCTGGGCGCTTCGGCATCTTCTTCACCTGAGGTTTCCTTCCAGATCCAGAAGACGGTTCACCTGAAGGCCTTTCTTTTGCAACTGGCGCACCCGCAGTTGCTTCCTTTGTATCTGGCGTACCTGACACTGGCTCTTTCTGTTCCTGAGTGCCTGAGGCAGCTGCTCCCTCTGGTGCAGCTTCAGTGACTTCCATGACTCTTGCATCTCTTCTCATCACTTCACCAGTATCTGGATCCTGGCGAGGTCTCCCTGTCGTGTAATCGACACGGGTCAATCCTGCAGACACCATGGACTTGTTGTCCTCTTCCTCTGCCATCAGCGCGACAGCAAGAGGCAAACTGTCCGGGTTTGTCAAGGTTTCTTGAGCAAACACAGCTTTCACATGACGAAATGATCTCTGATCTCCTGAAACTTGCAGTTCTTCTTCCAAAACAAACGAAATCAAACGTTCTCCGCACAAAACGCAGTTCCTGTTTGACAAACATGAAATTGGTTTTGAATAACTGTTGTCACAAACTTTCAAGCAAAAACCAAGGATGTTCGAAATCAAACTGAAATCAACTTTCACAAATCCAAGCATGTTCCTGTAAAATAAAAACTTCTGAGTTGGCAAGCACTTGGTAAAACAATCTGCTGGATTCAAAGTTCCTGGAACGTGCGACAAAAGCAAAACTTTGCGATCCATCAACTCTCGGAGCCAATAAACTTTAATCTCAATGTGTCGGCTCTTTCGTTGCAAATCAGATGCTTCGAGAAGCATTTTCCCTGACAAACTGTCGGTCTTGACGACCAGTGGAAACAAGTATGAAACTTTCATAGAGTCTTCGTCATCAGACTCTGCTTCGTCATACCAAGTCACCTGAGCGTCCTGAGGGATAATGTCAACCCATGGATACAAACGACCAAGCACAAAACCCAAAGTCCTGAGCAAGCCGATTCCTTCCTGAACACCTGACTGTAATGCAACAAGCTCAGCCTCACAGGAGGAGAGCGTCACAGCTGACTGGTGCCTGCTGAAACACTTCATCAAACACTGTTGAAAGATGAAGCAAGTACCTGAAACAGAACGACGTCCAGTACTCTTCATAGGTGCAAACCCAGCATCTGTGTACACTTCCAAACCTTTCACATCGGGCAAAGCAAGCTCTTCTGATGGAAAACGCAATGCAACATCCATGTCAGTCATAAGGTACCTGAGTACAGCACGCAAACATTTTTCATGGGTCTCAAACGGTTGTGCCTGACCAGTTCCAAGCATGCTGACCAAAATCAACAAGTCTTGACGAGTTTGGCAATACCATGACAAACGACCTAGAACTCTGCGAAAACGTGCATGTCCTTCTGCTGACAATGGTTGGCTTCCTTCCTGTTCCAGAATGGGACGCAAATCCGGAAATGTTGTGCTTCCCTTCTTCAAATCAAACTCAGCAAAAGCTTCATCCAAGTACGTTGGATCCACCTGCATGTACAAAGCAGATGAGCCTGGCCTTCGAAAGATACTTCGACCAAGGAAACGCAAGTGTCCCCCTTTCAAACCAACACGGCCAGTTTCTCGAAACTTGACATGAGCTGATAGTGCAGTCATGAGGGTCTTGAGAGCTGATTCCGAAGTGGTGGCAACAAGCAAATCATCGACGTACGCCATGATGACGATGGGTGCCTGATCTTTGCCAACCATTCGACCAACATACAAACAAGGCTCCACAGTACCTGAAACTACTCCAATGCTCTTGACAATAGATGAAAAGAAAACGATCCATGCCTGAGAGGCAATTCTCAAACCGTTGATGCCTTTCTCAGCCCATAGAAAAATTGGTTCTCCCTTCATAGTTGACATGGATAGTGGCATCCGGAGAATTTCTGGTCGCTCCAATGGTGAGTTCATAAACGCCTGAGAAACGTCCAAACCTGCCAAAAACATGGCTTGATTTCCAACACTCCACGCCCCACAAGCAACTCCAAGAACCATCCTGAGTGCTTCAATACTGGGCGTTGGGCTAGAGATGCCCATACTTCTGGCAGACTGTCCACTTGCAAAGTCTTTGGCAACGATTCTGGCGCGTACACCCTCCTGAGCTTCCTCTTTCTCATTGGTAACCCACCTTGTGCCAATGATGCGCTGGCCACTCTCTCTCGCCACATTCTCGGCGAGAACCTGACCTGCACCAACAGCAGTGAGTCCACGAATCTCCTTCTGCATGGCCAAAAAGGTTCCTTCAGCTGGCAAGTCCCTGAGCGTGACATCAGACACGGCTCCACTGGGCTTCCAAAGCTTGATCTTCTGACCACAAAAATCCATGACGACAAACTCATCGCAGTAGCCATCGTACTGAATTGACTCCACTGAAAACCGATCTCGCTGAACAAGTTCTGGTGATGTCAACATACCCACATGATATGGCTGCGCCATGCAAACGTCAACCATGGGCATGTCACCAACGTCCTCGGTGGCCATTTCAACGTCCACAGGCTCGACTGGGTCCGGAGCCAAAGATGGAGAATAAGAACCATCTCTCACCCCACCTTCCTGTACCGGAAGATCCTCCAGATCACCAAGCGATGGCTTGGCAGTTTCACCTGACGCAAACTCAGCTTGTCGCTTGCGACATTCGGCAGAGTGCCGGGTACCTGGAGCATTCATACCTGATTCACAACTTGGACAACGGCGCGTCGGGGTCATCCCAGCAGGCAAACCTGGGATGCGCGGCAATGGTCGTGAAGGCACGGCCACAGCCGGGTCATTGGGCTCAACTATTGGTAGTTGTTCCTCAGGCTTGTCGGGCAAAGCTGGCACTTCTCCCTTCTTCTGGTTACGGATCCAATTCCAATAGCGCTCACAGCACTTCTTGGAATGTCGACCTTGTCGAGTGGCACATGAACTGCATCCTTCAGTTCGTCCATGAGCATCAACCCAATGTCGTGGAGGCTGCACCTGATCTGGAAGTCGTGCAAACTCCTCGGGCAAAATCTCAATGGGTGCCTGATCAACAAGCGATGGATGATCACCTGAACCTGAGTGACAAACAAAACGTTCACTGAGATCTTGTGGATATTCAATCGGAAAAACAAGTTTCAAACTCTTGGCTTGGAAAAACTTCAGTTCATCAGCAATTTTTGCACAGACAAAATAAGCAAACGAGTTCCTGACAGGATCCAAATATGCAGCAGTGACAAACCGTCCAATACTGTCAACACTTTCTGGGGTCTCTGCAAGAACCCTAGAGCAAAACATGGCGGAAATTCGAGTTCCTTCAGATGTGTTCCTGAGCAATTCCTTTCCAGTCTTTCCTGTGTTCTGGATCTTGCCATGGAGGTTATGCATAGCAGTCACATACCTGGATGCGGCCTCCCAGGCAACCAAGCTGTCGACCAAATCCAATCCGGCCTTGGCCAGTTCCAAGCGCAAAACAGCAAGAGCTTCCTTAACTTCTCTCACACCACGCTCAACTGATCCAACCGTATCATGGTTCTGAGGTCCAGCTTTGTTCACAGTGTACTCCCTTGGCAAACCAGATCTCCTCAGAACAGTTCCGACTTCATCCTGAGCATCTGTCCTGAAATCAACTGGCGGTCCTTCCAAAGTCTCAAGCAATCCAAACTCAGCTAAGATCTGACGCAAATGCTGGCCTGTCACCTGAACATTCTCGCTCACCGCAGTGACACCAAGCAAACCTGAAAACACCTGACGCAGCAAAATCATCTTGAACTTGCTCTCAACCAAACCCAAAAAGAAGAAATCCACCTGAACTTCAAGGATTCTCTCACGCAAACTTCGCCTTGGTGCTCGAGAAACTCCTCGTCCCTGTTGACATTCCAAACAGTGTGGATCAAACGGGTAATGGCCTCGAAGAACATGTTGACGCAACTTCTCCTGACTTGACAGCTCAACAGCTCCAACCATGCTAACTTTCAAACCCTCTGGCTCGACCACAGATGACTCAACCAACTCCATCGGCTGACTGCCATCCTTCAAGCTCGGTTGTGCTGCCCTGCATGCTCGTAGCCACGGAGTCCCTCCCCACAACAGCACGTCACTAATGAGCGTTCCACTGTCCTCGTGGTAGAGGTACGTCTCTCCAGGTGACTGAATCACACTCCAACCTTCTTGACCAACTGAGTTGTCGAAATAATGTTGTGTGACACATCCCCAATACAACAGGCCAATTTGAATGATTGAGTCTTCTTCTTTCCAGATGCCCCAGTCACAACCTGAAATGCCAAACTTACCAAAACGTTGGCCCTCATGTGAACTGGAGTCCCATTCGCTGCATAGTAGGTTTCCAATGCTCCTGCCGAATCCTCCTGAGCCTGGCAACGATACATGCCCTCATAGTTCTGCGACAGCACCGACGTGGCAGCTCCAGAATCTAACAACCACCAAGTTCCCTCTGAACTTGAAACCTGTGATGAAATGAGCGGCATCATAATCGCTTCTCCAGATTCTGGCTCTTCTTCTTGAGGTCCTTCGGCTGAAACTTCATGCATCTTTCCCTTGCGACCACCTTTTCCTCGTCCAGCTTTCGCTGCAGGCTTGGCCTTGGCTGCACCTGAACCTTTCCCAGTGCTCGAAGACGGAGAAGAACTTGCAGACTTCGGACTGCTGGCTTGGCAATTCGCGCCAATATGCCCGCTCTGTCCGCACTTGAAGCACTTCACACGACCCATATTCGTGCTGCAATCCTTCTGCATGTGTCCAGTCTTGCCACACTTTCGACATTTCACTCCTGAATTTTTGTTGATTGCGGCAGTGTTGAGCCACAGCTCACTCTCTGGATCCCATTCCCACTCCTCTTCGGCACCTTCGGCGTAGTAGTCCTGCTCATCTTCGTAGCCATAGTAGGTGCTCCAGTCACCTTCGGCTTCCAAGGCGTGCATATTGCGGCCTGATCCTCCACCCAGTTCTTGGAACAACCTCTGCTGTTGTTCGAACTTCAGGGCTGCTGATCTGTAGTCAGTATAGCCCTCACCTGACGCATGCAGAACGACGTAGTTCTTCACGTCACTGGGCAAGGATCTCAGCAACATCAACGTCAAGTCGACCTGTTGCAAATCCAAGCCAGTCTTATCGCAATGCTGAGGCAAGGTATCGATCAACTTCCGATACTTGGACAAACCAACGTCCATCTGTCGGACTAGATCACTGATCTGTGTAGGGCCACTCTGTGCCTTAAACGTCTTGGACATGAACTCAGACCTGAAAAATGCAGCTTCCGCTCTTGATCTCAAACTGAACTCCTTTGCAAGCAAACGCAACGCCTCAAAACCAGACGTTCCTCGCACTGCCTGAAAAGAACCATCCATACCAATTCCTTCTGAATAGGCCTGTAGGATCATATGAGCTCGTGGATACTCTGCAAACGCCTGAGTTAGGATGGCCAGCAACCTGGCACTACGAAGTTGCTGTGCAGGTTTCAGATTCGTCATGTGCAGTTCGTGCGGCCAACTCAGCGCACTTTCAAGCTCCCACCCAAACGTATCACTTGCCAAGGCTACCCAGCTTCTCAAAGACTGAACATAGCCGGCAAAACCCAAAATCTCCTGTTCACGTGTCTTCCAAGTTACATGCTCACACTTGGGCAATGGAGGAAGCCACTTCTCACTCTTAGTAAAGACATCCCTGTCATCCTGTGACGACGCTTCACCCTGAGTGTTCTGTGCAGTACCCTGCCCCTGACGAACTTCACTAATCAGTCTCTGAGGCGACTGCTGCAAACCTGGTGGCTGTTCCACAGTGTTCCTTGGAAAATTGGGTTGTGGACTGGTGGGTGGACGATCTCCAAATGATGACAAACCACTTGAGATAGAAGGTGATGTCTTCGCAACTGGTACCTGAGCTGGTTGTGATGCAGCTTGCTGCACCTGTGCCTGAGCAAACACATTCTGTTGATGAACTACCTGTTGTTGCAAACCATTCAACCTCATGTTAAACTCACCCATAGCCTGGTTCAAACTCAAAGACACTATCTGGGCTATCTGAGTCATCTGCGCAGTGGAGAAAACTTCTTGCTGTCCAGTTGGACTTCCTGGCATACTTCCACAACCACTGGCAGCTTTCGGCGGTGGGGGTGGTATAGAGGCATAAGGTGCAGTTGCCCCTCCAGGCAAACCTTGTCCGCCCTCCGGCGAGTTCATCCTGAAACGTTGAGGTCCTTGTGCAGGCTGTTGCTGTTCCTGAGTCGTAGGCGTACGAGTGGGACTTCTTTCCCTCTCTCCACGCTGTGTCGGTACCTGACCCGCACTGCCGCTTGCAGATGCGTCGGCCATACCTGAAACACAAACAAGATTCACGCAAGACTTGAGCAAAGTATAAACTCACAAACACGGTTCCTGGATCCACAGACAAACCAAGATCACACAGATCTGTGGTAGGAGCACGAAGCTCCGCTACCACGTAAAACTTTGCACCGCTAAGTTGTGCCTTGAAAACCAAAACAAAACCTATCGCGATCAAAGTTACCCAAAGGCTTTTCCACAAATAAACAAACGTGAGTCAAACTTTCCGTGCTCTCTCGCTCAAATCACTCCAGACAACAAGCAACGCTTCAACACACACTCTGTTTCTCTCGCTCGGGCTTGAGCCAACGAGTATCGTTGACCCTTCAGTTCAAATACTGTTTAAGGGTGACAAAAACCAAGGAGGGGTTTTTGTCTAAACTGCAAACTGGATTCCAGTCTTGACGAAATTCCGAAAAGCGATCCACTGAGGATCAAAAGCTTTCATTCGGTTCTAAAACTGTTGAAATGTTTCCAAACTGTTCAAATAATGTTCGGTTTCCTACAAAAACATCACAACTCTCAACTACAAAACGAGACGAGTGCAACCGCAGTGTCGGTTGTGCTCGTTGAGTGTCATAAAATGATCTATGCTTCATAGAGCATCCAAAAACATTCAAAAGTATATCTTCCACAGATGATATTCGGTCAAATCAAAACTACAAACTACGATCTGTCCATTCACAATCGTTCCAAGTCAAAATAAGCTCGTCCACAGACGATACTTGGTGAAATCAAAACTGTGCAACGTCACTGATCTCTCAGCGCTATACCAGGTAGGATTTTCACATTTACTAGAGTCTAGAGATAATCCTCCAAGGAATTCGACTAACACACCTCCAATACTGCTGCACCCAATCCCCCTCCTGGCGTAGCTGAAAAATCAACGCCTCTTAACAATCAACCGCACCAGAGTACACCTATCCCCACCTCTGCCAATGATAGTATTAGCAACCCTGTCCCACCGGGGCAGAAGGAAGCCCCCCTAAAGCACTAATGACCTCACCGGGAGCCCGCACACCCACCAAACGTACTATGGGGGTACGCCCATGCGTCACCGCAAAACTGCCCGTTTTGAGGCCCTGGTCTTGGAACCTCATTTTGCTCAATCTTGCGCCCGCCTCGTGCTACTTTATCGCCTCCTCGGTTGACGGAGTTCGCTGCAAGCGCTTCAAGGTTGCTGCATGTGTTGGTCAAGCCGTGGTTTGCGGCGCTCCTCCTTGCACTTCCAATACTTAGTCAGAAAAGTGAAAAAATGCCCATAGAAGATATATAGTTTGCGCTGGCTCCCAATCAAACAGTTTTACTTGGGTTCTGTGCGCCTTCTAGTGTACTTTTGGTTGCAAGCGGTTGGTTGTTTGCTGTAGTAGGTTTTGTTGCTGTCTTGCAGCGATATCGCTCATGTGGCTCTTGGACGTGTCCTGGTGTTCGCGTCTAGTGTTGTTGAGCTGAGGTGAAGACGCTATTTTTATTTTTTTGCGGGTTGGCCAGGATGAAGTCGCCTTCTGTGAGGGCTGTGAGGGGTGGAGCATGGATGAAGGACTGTGAGCATATGTTCACAGGTGAGTCAGAGACATTGTAGAATGACGGTGTTTGCACACCCTGGCCACTTGTGTGCAAGTAAAGTGGACAGACTTGTGGCGCAAACAGGCCAAGGATTGTTGCATGACATTGAATCTGAACGCAATGCTGTGTAAAAGTGCGTAATGCGGCACGCAACAGTGCGAAACAGTGCGAAACATTGCGAAAACACAGTGCAACACACCACGCAACGTTGCAATTTACAGTGATTTTTGTGTTTTGGGGAGACCAAGGCTGCCCTTTCTGAAAAGTACCAAGGTTTTTTTGCCTGCAAGCACGAAACGTCGCAAATTACAACGTTGCGTGGTGTGTTGCACAGCGCGTTGCACTGGAACCACGCAACGCAGACAAGGACACAGTTGTGAGTCTGCAATCGGCCAAGGGTTTTAAACACTGCTCGTCTCAGGAGTGACAAGTTCTGTGCATTGCCCTGAATTCCATATCCATTTTGGCGCTGAATTCGATATCTTTTTCTGCGGCAGCTTGCAGGAACGTGGCATTGTATCGATTCTTTTTTTGGCGCAGGTTTGAGCAGAGTCTTGTCCTGACTTCGGTCATTGTGCAATTGGCTTGCCTTTGCTTGCTTTCGACTGCATGCGCAAAAGAGTTGTTATTGGGTTAGTGGCCAGACATGGTAAGGGATCACATTTGGGGGTGCCTTGCGGATTGGATCTGAAGTTCCAAAGCCTGGTGATTGAAAGCTTCTCTTTGCCTGGTGATTCTCGTCTAGCTTCTTCTTCTGATTCTGTCCTGGCTTTAAGTTCCGGCGCCTTGCGCTATCTTTTTTCCTTTGCAAATTCCGTCGACTTGTGCCTGGCTCCCCTTTGACCCCTCCTTGGCAATGTTGAGGATACGTGTGGTAAGACAAATCCTTGTGTGCTCCATACTTCCTCCCTTACAAATCAACACTGCTTAAAAGGGGCACGGGGGATTTCACATTTTGCATCTTCCAATGAAATGATCCTTGCAGCGAACCCCGCTTAAGGAGGCAATAAAGTAGCACGAGGCGGGCGCAAGATTGAGCAAAATGAGGTTCCAAGACCAGGGCCTCAAAACGGGCAGTTTTGCGGTGACGCATGGGCGTACCCCCATAGTAACTTTAGTAGCGAGCATGCTGTTGATTTTCCCCATGCGTGAGACTTCATTTTCTATCTTCTGCAAGTAAAACATATCTTGACTACGTTTGGCCTGTCAATGTATTCATGCTCTCTGTTTCAACAAGTTTGCCCGCCCAAGTTTCCCTTCCTTCTTGGGTTGAAGTTGTTAGTTTGTTGCACAGCTGAATCGGATCGCCAAGCAGACCGCTGAATGAAGATCATGTCGACCTTGTTTGCGTCTCCGCAATAATTGGGGCCCCGGATTGCATTTTGGGGCCCGATTTGGATCCAATTTTGGTCCTCGTTTTGGGTCCATTTTTGGGCGCCGCTTCGGGACCCTTGATTTTGTTGTTCATTGTAGGGGCCCAAAACGGTGCCCAAAAATGGACCCAAAACGAGGACCAAAATTGGATCCAAATCGGGCCCCAAAATGCAATCCGGGGCCCCAATTATTGCGGAGACGCAAACAAGGTCGACATGATCTTCATTCAGCGGTCTGCTTGGCGATCCGATTGTGCAACAAACTAACAACTTCAACCAAAGAAGGAAGGGAAACTTGGGCGGGCAAACTTGTTGAAACAGAGAGCATGAATACATTGACAGGCCAAACGTAGTCAAGATATGTTTTACTTGCAGAAGATAGAAAATGAAGTCTCACGCATGGGGAAAATCAACAGCATGCTCGCTACTATGGGGGTACGCCCATGCGTCACCGCAAAACTGCCCGTTTTGAGGCCCTGGTCTTGGAACCTCATTTTGCTCAATCTTGCGCCCGCCTCGTGCTACTTTATCGCCTCCTCGGTTGACGGAGTTCGCTGCAAGCGCTTCAAGGTTGCTGCATGTGTTGGTCAAGCCGTGGTTTGCGGCGCTCCTCCTTGCACTTCCAATACTTAGTCAGAAAAGTGAAAAAATGCCCATAGAAGATATATAGTTTGCGCTGGCTCCCAATCAAACAGTTTTACTTGGGTTCTGTGCGCCTTCTAGTGTACTTTTGGTTGCAAGCGGTTGGTTGTTTGCTGCAGTAGGTTTTGTTGCTGTCTTGCAGCGATATCGCTCATGTGGCTCTTGGACGTGTCCTGGTGTTCGCGTCTAGTGTTGTTGAGCTGAGGTGAAGACGCTATTTTTATTTTTTTGCGGGTTGGCCAGGATGAAGTCGCCTTCTGTGAGGGCTGTGAGGGGTGGAGCATGGATGAAGGACTGTGAGCATATGTTCACAGGTGAGTCAGAGACATTGTAGAATGACGGTGTTTGCACACCCTGGCCACTTGTGTGCAAGTAAAGTGGACAGACTTGTGGCGCAAACAGGCCAAGGATTGTTGCATGACATTGAATCTGAACGCAATGCTGTGTAAAAGTGCGTAATGCGGCACGCAACAGTGCGAAACAGTGCGAAACATTGCGAAAACACAGTGCAACACACAGTGCAACACACCACGCAACGTTGCAATTTACAGTGATTTTTGTGTTTTGGGGAGACCAAGGCTGCCCTTTCTGAAAAGTACCAAGGTTTTTTTGCCCGCAAGCACAAAACGTCGCAAATTACAACGTTGCGTGGTGTGTTGCGGGGCAGTCGTGGAGCACCCTTCGGCGAAGGTACCTTAAGCCCCCTTCGAAGGTACCTTAAGCCTTTGCCGAAGGGGGGACGGGGGGGGGGTGAACGAGGAACCGAAGCCCCCTTAAGGTACCTTAAGGGGGCTTCGAAGGCTTCGAAGGTATCTTAAGGGGGCTTCGAAGCCTTCGAAGGTACCTTAAGGAGGCTTCGACGAAGGTACCTTAAGGGGTCTTCGCCGAAGACTTCGAAGGTATCTTAAGCCGGCTTGGACGAATTCTTCGAAGCCCTCTTAAGGTGCCTTCGAAGCCTTCGAAGCTCCCTTAAGGTACCTTAAGGTGGCTTCGAGCGTTGAAGCCTTGGCTGAAGCCTTTGAAGGTACCTTAAGGGAGCTTCGAAGGCTTCGAAGGCACTTTAAGGGGGCTTCGAAGCTTTCCTCAATGGACCTTCAAATTCAATTTCTCAAGCTCCCCCCTTAAGGTACCTTCCTGAAGGGCCTCTCACCGACTGCCTGGGGGCAATCGTGTGGAAGGCAAGAGAACTAGATTTCAGATCATGGTATTGTGGAAGGCAAGGGGGGAAGTTTAAATAAAAGTTAGAATTTAGATCATGGCATTGTCGAAGGCAAGGAGGGGGAAGTTGAAATAAAGAGTTAGATTTTAGATCATAGCATTGTGGAAGGCAGGGGGATGAAATTGAAACAAAGAGTTGGAATTTAGATCATGGCATTGTGGAAGGCAAGCGGGGGGAAGTTTAAGTTAGATTTTAGACCATGGCATGGTGGAAGGCAAGGGGCAAATTTAAATAAAGAGTTGGAATTTAGATCAGGCATTGTGGAAGGCAAGGGGGGAACTGAAGAGTTCGATTTTAGATCATGCCATTGTGGAAGGCAAGAGTGGAACTATAAACAAAGAGTTAGATTTTAGATCATGGCATTGTGGAAGGCAAGGGAGGGGGAAGTTCATAAAAAGTCAGATTTTAGATCAAAGTTTTAAAAACAAGAGTTGGATTTTAGACCATGGCATTGTGGAAGGCAAGAGGGCGAAGTGTAAATAAAGAGTTGGAATTTAGATCATGGCATTGTGGAAGGCAAGCGGGAGGAAGTTTAAATAAAGAGTTAGAGTTAGATTTTACATCATGGCATTGTGGAAGGCAGGGGGGGAAGTTCAAATAAAGAGTTGGAATTTAGATCATGGCATTGTGGAAGGCAAGGGGGGGAAGTTGAAATAAAGAGTTAGAATTTAGATCATGGCATTGTGGAAGGCAAGGAGGGAAGTTTAAATAAAGAGTTAGACTTTAGATCATGGCATTGTGGAAGGCAGGGGGATGAAATTTAAACAAAGAGTTGGAATTTAGATCATGGCATTGTGGAAGGCAAGCGGGGGGAAGTTTAAATTAGATTTTAGACCATGGCATGGTGGAAGGCAGGGGAAATTTTGAAGAGTTCGATTTTAGATCATGCCATTGTGGAAGGCAAGAGTGGAACTATAAATAAACAGTAGATTTTAGATCATGGCATTGTGGAAGGCAAGGGAGGGGGAAGTTCATAAAAAGTCAGATTTTAGATTCAAGTTTTAAAAACAAGAGTTGGATTTTAGACCATGGCATTGTGGAAGGCAAGCGGAGGGAAGTTTAAATAAAGTGTTTGACTTTGGATCATGGTGTGGAAGGCAGGAGGGGGAAGTTTAAATAAAGAGTTAGATTTTAGATCATAGGGGGCCTTAAGGTACCTTAAGGGGGCTTCGAAGGCTTCGAAGGTATCTTAAGGGGGCTTCGAAGCCTTCGAAGGTACCTTAAGGGTGCTTCGACGAAGGGAACCTTGAGCCTTTATCGAAGGGGGGAGGGAGGGGGGTGAACGAGGAACCGAAGCCCCCTTAAGGTACCTTAAGGGGGCTTCGAAGGCTTCGAAGGTATCTTAAGGGGGCTTCGAAGCCTTCGAAGGTACCTTAAGGGGGCTTCGACGAAGGTACCTTAAGGGGTCTTCGCCGAAGACTTCGAAGGTATCTTAAGCGGGCTTGGACGAATTCTTCGAAGCCCCCTTAAGGTGCCTTCGAAGCCTTCGAAGCTCCCTTAAGGTACCTTAAGGGGGCTTCGACGAAGGTACCTTAAGGGGTCTTCGCCGAAGACTTCGAAGGTATCTTAAGCGGGCTTGGACGAATTCTTCGAAGCCCCCTTAAGGTGCCTTCGAAGGCTTCGAAGCCCTATTAAGGTACCTTAAGGTGGCTTCGAGCGTTGAAGCCTTGGCTGAAGCCTTTGAAGGTACCTTAAGGGAGCTTCGAAGGCTTCGAAGGCACCTTAAGGGGGCTTCGAAGCCTTCCTCAACGGACCTTCAAATTCCGTCGACTTGTGCCTGGCTCCCCTTTGACCCCTCCTTGGCAATGTTGAGGATACGTGTGGTAAGACAAATCCTTGCGTGCTCCATACTTCCTCCCTTACAAATCAACACTGCTTAAAAGGGGCACGGGGGATTTCACATTTTGCATCTTCCAATGAAATGATCCTTGCAGCGAACCCCGCTTAAGGAGGCAATAAAGTAGCAAGAAGCGGGCGCAAGATTGAGCAAAATGAGGTTCCAAGACCAGGGCCTCAAAACGGGCAGTTTTGCGGTGACGCATGGGCGTACCCCCACAGTGAGCCCTGCAGCCACATGGACACACCTTTCTGGTACTCAAACTACGTCTGCCTACAAACCGAAAACAGAGAACATGGCAATTGATTCTGAAGGTATCGGCTGTCTAAGACCACTCTCCATCAACGACCATGACCTTGGGGTGAGGTCTAGGGCCCTGAGGTGGTTCCACCATCATCTTCTCTGGTGTTTCAATGCCTTCTGAAAATGTGGAGGAGGACTTCCATTGTCACTTTTTCCCTCTCTCTTCTTCCTTGCACTGCCTTCTTCTCATCTTTTTTTCCGGCGGGGGTCTCCGATCTGCGTCGTTTATCCTGGCTGACAACCTGATCTCTGACCTGATCATCAGGCCGCCTTTTCATTGGACCCTCCTTCGCGCGGCCGTCTTTGCCGGGTCCGATGGGAGAGGTGGAGGTCCCTCAGCTGTCTTTGAGCCTCTTCAGTCCCTGAACCCCTTACGGCTTTCTGGCTGCATCCTGGCTGCATATCAATGTCTTCATTTGTTTGACAGAGGGCCCCTGGCTGTCAATCACTGTCCCGTGCTGGATGGACGGTGCATTTGGCGTGGGGATGTCGAACAAGGTGACAGAGCTAGGGGAGCTGGTTTCTGCATTGCTTTTGTTGATGTCTGGCTCACAGATTTCTGTATGGCACAGTTGTGGTCTTTCTGTTTTTGTTGTTTGTTTGACCTCTGCCATACTAATCCCTTGGTGATACAAAGCTATCATCTTTCCTGTACACTGCAAGGACTATGAACTAATTGGCTGACTGCTGTCTTGTTTTTTGTTGGTTTGTTTGTTGTTTGTTCTTGTGCGCTTTGTTCTGTTTTTGTTTTCGCTGTCTGCTTTTCTGTTTTTGCACGGTGACAGCACAATGGATTATGTATCGATCGATTGCACAGTCAACAGGATTGAAGTTGCTACAGATGTAATTTGCTGAATTTGCAAAGTGCAATTGCAAGGGAGGCCCCCACCGTGTCTCCAAAAAGTCTGCTGATTTCAGGTGCTAAAACCGAACCCTCTGGACATGGCGAGGTGCTGCTCCTAAAGTGACAGAAAGATCAGCAAATGTGGAAACACTTTCCCTGTACATTGCCAAATTTTGAAGGGGCAAAGGTGCAACTTTTTCAGGGTAGGAAACAGAACCTGTATAGTTTCTTATTCACACTTCCAAAAGTTGCACCCTTGCACCCTGGTTTTTCTCTATCTATGTTTTAGACCTTTTTTTTTTTGGTCGGCGCCCTTTGCCTTTCGGCGGGTCACCACTTGAGGCTTGCTCGCGGACCGGCGGGAAATCGAACTACCACCGGCAGTCTATTCACGTCGTCAAGAACGACGCCCTACCAACTGAGCCACGGGGACGCCTCTCTTTCTATTTTTTAGACGCAAAATAACGGAAATTCACCGCGCTGCTATTCCATCCGAAGTGGTTAGACTGGAACCTTATCCGCCACAATTTCTCAAATTTGGGCACGTTCCCCCGCACCCCCTCCAAACAATGATTGAGAAAAATAAGATAATGATTCTTTGCAGCATCTGCACTTTGATCTTTGTTTCGGGGGGAAGGGGGGATGCCGGGCCTGTCACATGCACTTGTGCCAGCTCAGGAGTCCAAGAGGTGGTCGTTTGGACGGCTTTTACTTCTGCCTGTCATTCAGAAGGGTCTATTTTTGGGCCCGAAAAAGTCAAGAAAATTAGACACGCAAACACGGACCTCCCCAGTTCAAGATTCCTGCCACGGATGCTGTTTGTGTCAAAGTAGCTAAAAGCTTACATTTGTCGCACCATAGCAGCCTGCAAAGCTTCAGCAAGCATCTGGACAAAATGAAGGCCCAAAACAGGGCCCGCAGGAGGGACACTTTTGTTCTTAAGATGGTCCAAGTTTGGGTCCCGTCGGAAATATGGAGTTGCTTTCTTATTTGTGTTGCAAGGGCCCAAAACTGGGCCTAGCATTCTGAATCTGGTGCCTCCCTGGGGGCTGTTTGACGCCTATTCCAAATACTCTTTGAGGCGCGTTGTTGAATCAGGCCAACACAGCAGCGCACACATCATAGGCAACTAAAACTACGAATTGGCCAACCAGGGCCTCGAACGTGTCAAGATTCCTGCCACGGATGCTGTTTGTGTTTTAACGTAGCTTCAAGTTGGACATTTGCGACATAGCAGTTCAAAGTTCAGCACATTGACAAATGACGGACCAAAACAGGGTGCCCGCCAGGAGGGACCCTTTTGCTTTGGATCTAAGAGGGTCCCTTTGGGTTCCCTTCTGAAATATATTTGCTTTGTGCAAGGGCCCAAAACTGGGCCCTCAGCATTCTGAATCTGGTGCCTCCCTGGGGGCTTGTTTGACGCCCTGTTCAAATACTCTCTTGAGGCGCGTTGTTGGAATCAGGCCACAAACAGCAGCGTCACACATCATAGCAACTAACTACGAGTTGGCAACCAGGGCCTCGAACAGTTCAAGATTCCTGCCACGGATGCTGTTTGTGTTAAAGCAGCTTCAAGCTTGACATTTTGCGCACATAGCAGCTTGCAAAGCTTCAGCACATCTGACAAAATGAAGGGACCAAAAACAGGCCCGCCAGGAGGACCACTTTTGATTCTAAGAGGGTCCACTTTTGGGTCCCTTCTGAAATATATTTGCTTTGTGCAAGGGCCCAAAACTGGGCCCTCAGCATTCTGAATCTGGTGCCTCCCTGGGGGCTTGTTTGATGCCCTATCCAAATACTCTCTTGAGGCGCGTTGTTGGAATCAGGCCACAAACAGCAGCGTCACACATCATAGCAACTAACTACGAGTTGGCAACCAGGGCCTCGAACAGTTCAAGATTCCTGCCACGGATGCTGTTTGTGTTAAAGTAGCTTCAAGCTTGACATTTTGCGCACATAGCAGCTTGCAAAGCTTCAGCACATCTGACAAAATGAAGGAAGGGACCAAAAACAGGCCCGCCAGGAGGGACCACTTTTGATTCTAAGAGGGTCCACTTTGGGGTCCCTTCTGAAATATATTTGCTTTGTGCAAGGGCCCAAAACTGGGCCCTCAGCATTCTGAATCTGGTGCCTCCCTGGGGGCTTGTTTGACGCCCTATTCAAATACTCTCTTGAGGCGCGTTGTTGGAATCAGGCCACAAACAGCAGCGTCACACATCATAGCAACTAACTACGAGTTGGCAACCAGGGCCTCGAACAGTTCAAGATTCCTGCCACGGATGCTGTTTGTGTTAAAGTAGCAGCTTGCAAAGCTTCAGCACATCTGACAAAATGAAGGGACCAAAAACAGGCCCGCCAGGAGGGACCACTTTTGATTCTAAGAGAGTCCACTTTTGGGTCCCTTCTGAAATATATTTGCTTTGTGCAAGGGCCCAAAACTGGACCCTCAGCATTCTGAATCTGGTGCCTCCCTGGGGCTTGTTTGACGTCCTATTCAAATACTCTCTTGAGGCGCGTTGTTGGAATCAGGCCACAAACAGCAGCGTCACACATCATAACTAACTACGAGTTGGCAACCAGGGCCTCGAACAGTTCAAGATTCCTGCCACGGATGCTGTTTGTGTTAAAGTAGACCACTTGAGGCTTGCTCGCGGACAGCGGGAAATCGAACCACCACCGGCAGTCTATTCACGTCGTCAAGAACGACGCCCTACCAACTGAGCCACGGGGAACGCCTCTCTATCTATTTTTTAGACGCAAAATAACGGAAATTCACCGCGCTGCTATTCCATCCGAAGTGGTTAGACTGGAACCTTATCCGCCACAATTTCTCAAATTTGGGCACGTTCCCCCGCACCCCTCCAAACAATGATTGA
>CAMXCT020005025.1:0-24329 GCA_947184155.2 Cladocopium goreaui | reverse complement strand
TTAAGGGACCTCGACTGTATGGTGTTCGGGCTTGGTTTTCTCGGTCTTGCGTGTCTGTCCGTAGACGTGACAGGTGCGCTCGTACTCCTCCAATTCATTTCTTAGGTTCTTTCCTTCTTGTTTTGTGCACGCCCCTTTTCCATGTTTTCTCTTCGGCTTGCTTCTTGCTTTACTCTGGTCAAGCGCACGATGCTCTGCACAAATTTTGTCTGTGCTGCCCTCTGTCTCTTTGGTGGTCTTGTGGTTGCTTGCATGAGTTGCCCTCCGGGGCTCGTGGGATTGTGTTGTTTTTGTGCTCCTGTTGGTGCGCCTCGTTGTCTTCCTGGTTTTGTTGCGCTCCTCGCTGTCCTTGTGTGGGCCCTGTTGCTTCCTTTGTTGTCTGCCCTCCTTTGTGGTGGTTCTTTTTTTTTTCCGTCCAACGCCGTGTGGCTTCCGCCAGGTCGTTCAACATCTATCCAAGCATGTTGCAAATGAGATTAATTATTGAATTCACGCAGGGGCCGATGCTGTAGTGGCCGCAAAAGTAAACTGGAAGAGGACCGATACATAGTCCAAAGGCTTTGTCACGTTCCAGAGAACAAAACGGAGAACAAAAACCGAAAACCAAAAAACCAAAGCAAACAAAAACACCAAAACAAACACAAACAAAACACAAACAAACCGAAAACACACAAAAGAAAAACAACCACAAGGCCACAAAACCGTGACGTGACAGGTTCCAGTTTATGGGTGAAACAGATCTGTTGAGGCGAGAGGTGATAGCTTGTTATCATCTCAGCGCATGCAGATGACAACTTGTGTGTCTTGTTGACAGGCCCATAAAATTAAACAACAACAAACTAAAAAGACGAAATCACCATGGGCCACTTGAAGGGTGCGGGAAGCAACAAGGCTCAATGCGGAAACCAGGGATCCCCCCAGCCAGGATCCCCCAGATCACAACGAGCGCCTTCACGGCATGACATTACACCCTGACACTTTGAAGCAAACACCGACAACGCCGGGTCACAACAAAGTGGTGAGAAACTACCGCCGTGAAACAGGATGGTGAAACGTGATCTAAGGTGAAAAAGACGGCGCGGTAACAGCACTCAGGTACCCTCAGAGTCCGCTCAGTACTGCTTTTCCAATCATCATATTGCACCGGTATTGTGAGCAGCTTCACTATGCGAGTGCTCATGCTATGCAGCTTCGTGATATGGGAGATTGTACCCATATATGGGAGTTGCAGTGCACTCTGGCGGTGTATACCGCTTTCAAAACTGAATCCAATGCGATCGAGTTCGCGAAGGGCGAGCTCGACAATATGGATGCAGGCTTGCAATTTTTTTCCCGTCCAACGCCGTATGGCTTCCGCCAGGTCGTTCAACATGTTTCCAAGCATGTTGCAAATGAGATTAATTAATTGACTCGTGCAGGGGCCGAAGCTGTAATGGCCGCAAAAGTAAACTGGTAGAGGACCGATACATAGTCCAAATCCCTTGTCACATTCGAGAGCAAAAACCGAAACACAAAGAACAGAAAGCAAAAAACACACCAAAAACAAACCCAAACAAAAAACAAAACAACGACCCACACAAAAAACAAACAACGACACAAACGCACAACAGTGACGTGACGGGTTCCAGTTTATGGGTGAAACAGTTCTGTTGAAGCGAGTTGTGATAGCTTAGTATCGTCTCGGCACATGCAGATGACAGCTTATGTGTCATGTTCGCTGGCCCATAAATAAACAAACAACAACCAAACCACCAACAAAATCACGAAGGGCCACTAATATGATGCAGGCTTGCAAGCGTTGCGCAGCTCGGTCAACTTAGCAAGTGTTGAAACCAACTGCGTTAAATGCGGTCAGGTGATCATGGAGCTAGCTCAGTTACTTTGGTGTAGGAATACGAGCGTTTTTCTCTGCCCAAGGACCAGGTCTATCCTCAAAGTGTTCAAATGAGGTTCTGGATAGGCAACTTGTGTCAGCTGTGTTAAGATTCTCAGTCCGGTAATGTTGTACGCTCGCATGCATGAGCTGTAGCTGTCGACTAATCACTTCACGTTCCGTAACATTGGCACGGCTTCTACTCGAATGCGCAGACTCCGTATGCAACAGCAGGCTGTGCGAATGTCTCTGCAGTCTTGCTCGTTGATAACACCTGCAAGGAGTTCTGTTTGCTGCAATACGGCGTAGGTGTCTTCCAAAGTTCTGAGAGTATTCGTCAGTCTGTGCACATAGTCCTGCAGTAGGAGGAGATTCTGTGCCTCATTGTGAGTCTGGGGTTCTTGAGGCAGGCATACTGCTTCACTTGATTGCACTGAGCTCATATGGTCAGGTGGCATTCAAGCAATGCAGGTACTGGATTGCCTGAGCAAGACAGCAACAGGCGCCATCGCTTGATGTACTTTGACATCGCACTAAACTACAATGCAACAATTAAGATAGCACAACATGAACAAATAGAAATTAAAAACCCAGAACAGGATTAAGATATCCGCCCCCTCCGCCTCCCTTTCCCGATTGGCTCCGACATGCTGAACAGGCAATTGTAGCAGGTGGCCATCAACCATGAGTACCCCATGGTGACAACCCCGCTCAACCTGAAGCAAGTTACACGCTAAATGCATGGATGATAAATTTGGGGTCTCTGCATCACTTCATGTGGCTCACTGGAACTGCTCGTGTGAGGCAGCGCGAGGCTCTCTACTGCTACTAGCACCACTGGCTGCAGCAGCAGCGGAGGTGGAAAAAAAACTGCTTGCCGCTGGTTTCATCATTTGGGCGATAAGCGGGTGGGTTTGTTTGTCACGCAGGATTCGCGTCATTTCGCGAGCGAATGCCGCAGGGTCATCCACTGTGCTTTCGCTTCCGCCAGTGGCCTATCAAGGACAATGGCAATGAGCATTTCACCTCCATCTTTATGGATTATAGTAGGTCGGCCGGCTTGGATCTCGGCGAGGATTGCCACTGCCTTGTTTTCACACACAGTGCGTTTCCATTCTTCCAGAGCTCTTTGCGCCAGGGTGTCCGTCTGCGGTGGGGCTTTTCGGGCAGCCGGTGTCCCTAGTGTTCTTATGAAGGGGCTATCAGGGGGAACAGGAGATGGGAAGTGCTGAATGGCCGCTACTGCATGTTGCACGTCATTTGTTTGTACATCATGTGACGTGGTTGTTTTTTTGCTTGTGGCAGGTTCGGAGTCGGGCCCATAGTTGCTTCAGTGTGTATCCTGGTCTCAGTTCCATATACTTTTCGGTTCCATACTGCATGATGGGACCATTGTGGCGCGTCACGGTTGATTTCTACTGAATCCCTTTACATGTCATATTCTTTGAGCATATCATCTAATTCTTGTAAGCAAGCAGCTCTGTGAATACAGCATTGTCTGACAGCGCCATCAATGTAGAGTGGCCATCCACAGGCATGTGGGAATCTTCCAGGAGTCCGTCACCATTTTCCTCTATGATTGTACCCAACATTGGGACATCGATAGTTGCTTTAAGGCTGACTTGTGCACGTTTGCACTTCCATGTGTCAGGTGCTAAGAGACCTCTGCCAGCCAGCAGCTCAAGTGACTGGAATTGTGGTTGGTCAGTCGCTGGTAGCACCTCTTCTTTGATGACTAACTTCAGCCCATGTAGTGGCTGGGGTTGCTCTTTTTGAGGGTCTTGAGGTTGCTGGGATGTAGTGTCCCTGGGTGTTGTGTCTTGAAACCAGGTGGGACGGACTGACTGGACTCCTATGGGACTTGCAGAACTCGCAGTTTTGATGCTTTCTCTGCGCAGGCTATGATGGACGGGCGGGATAGACTGTGATAAACTGCACATTCCAAATGACCTGCAAATTGTGCGGCTTGACTTCAGACGTGATACTAGGGAGGCCCACTGGAGCGAAGCCACTTTGCAGCTCAGTTTGCGGTCCAGAAATAGGACCGGCTAAAACAAGTTTGTTTGCAAAAAGATCGTGCGGCAGTCTTGTAGTTCACGGGGTGCTGATGCATGTCCACACGCATGTCGTTTAGAGTTCGTCAGGTGGACAGTTGAGTAGGTGAAGCCAGGCAGGTAGGTAGTCATCGCATTCAGCCTGGCATCACCCAGTGATCCATGCCCCCCCATGCCAGTTCACCTTGAGTGGGCATCCTATCCTTGGGAATCTGTGTTGGGGTGATTTTGGGGACGACTGTAGTCTGTTATGTGTGAGGCCGTGCTGTGTGAACAGCTCCAAGATTTGAAGCACAAGCATGAAGCTGCGAAGAAAGCAGCCCGCGAAGCCAAGAAGATGGAAAAGAATGCCCTCCGCAAACGGACCCGTCTAATCAAGGCGCCTCTCTGCCTCTGCGTGAGTGCTGGGCGGACTTTCACGTGCAGGACGCTGTGTGTCCTCATGTTCATGAATGGCAGGCTGCCAAAGGGTTGTCAAAGGCAGATCTGCAACTCCTCCTAGATGCAAAGAGCAAGGAAGTTGAGGAGGCCGGATGGCCTTCTTTTGATTGTGTAAGATCATTCCCAGCGTCTCCCCCCATTTTCGTTTTCATGCTTTCGCTTTCCATCCAAGGCAAAGGAAGTGGAGGGGCCGGCCTCCGAGGCTAAGTGAGAGCAACTGTATGTGTGTAAAGAGCATTTTTCGACCTTCCTCCATTTTTCGAGCTGGCAAGCAGACGCATGGAGCCGAAGTTTTGCCCAGTGTAACTCGAGGCCAATCTGCTGGGAAAAAGAGCTGTCATTTTGCAGCTTCTTTGTAAGATGAGCAATGTCGCTCACAGTTTCGGAAAGAAATTGCTCTAGTGACTTAATCTCTACAATGCTGCAAATTTTGTCACTGTTTCTGGACGGTGTGTAATGTACAGCGACTACTTGTAGTTTTGTTGCTCAAAACATACGCGTGGTTTTGCGTGTGGCCATGTTCACGCAGAAGCGCGGAAATTTGTGTGCAGCACATAAGCAACCAGAAACATTTGCACTCGTTGGGTAGTGAATCGTTGGGTGTAGGCGCGCTCCCTACAAGGGGATATGCAGGTGGTAGGTGTGACTTGGAATTGTCATAGGTGGAGGTTTGTGGGTCGTAGGTGCGCTCCCTATACAAGGAGATTACTAAACGCAAACGTTGTGAATGAGTGACACTTCCCCCAACCACAATAACCGTACTACCGCGGAGT
This sequence comes from Cladocopium goreaui, assembly GCA_947184155.2. Classification (NCBI taxonomy): domain Eukaryota; class Dinophyceae; order Suessiales; family Symbiodiniaceae; genus Cladocopium; species Cladocopium goreaui. The sequence goes on along the minus strand of CAMXCT020005025.1, from coordinate 19,188 downwards.
TCCAAACCTCCTCTCTCGCCCCTCATCCCCCCCCACCCCCCCTCTTTTCTCTCCATTCTCCGTTAGTTTAGTTCCTCAATCCCTCCCTCGGTTTGCTCCTGTTCTTTTTCTCTCTGCCGAAGGCTATCCTTTCTTGCATAATGCCTTTTCACCGCAAACATCTCCCACTAGGGTTGTACTATACTCCAACCCTTCATACAACCTGCTTTTTATGTCTCCCTATTTTTTTTAACCCCCCCCCCCCTCCAGGTCGCAAGGTTGTGACCTGGAAGGGTCGTAGTGGAGGTTTTCAGTGGTCGAGGGGCTTGCAGGGTTTGCAGGTTGGGGTGTACCTTACCAAACGTGGTGGTGGTTTACACCTTAAACACCGGTGTGGTTCACCTAAAACACCAGGGGTGTGGTACACCTTAAACACCGGTGTGGTTCACCTTAAACACCAGGGGTGTGGTACACCTTAAACACCGGTGTGGTACACCTTAAACACCAGGGGTGTGGTACACCTTAAACACCGGTGTGGTTCACCTTAAACACCAGGGTGTGGTACACCTTAAACACCGGGGTGGTTCACCTTAAACACCAGGGGGGTGGTACACCTTAAACACCGGTGTGGTTCACCTTAAACACCAGGGGTGTGGTACACCTTAAACACCGGTGTGGTTCACCTTAAACACCAGGAGTGTGGTACACCTTAAACACCGGTGTGGTTCACCTTAAACACCGGTGTGGTACACCTTAATCACCAGGGGTGTGGTACACCTTAAACACCGGTGTGAACGGGTTGGCTTTCAAAAACCATTGGTGGGTGGGTGGGAAGAGTTCCGTATGCACCGTTTCACCCGTGCGTCGGTACACTAACGGGTTAATAACGGCATGGAGCCGTACTTCCTTGGAATAGTTGCAGGACGTACGGATACGTTACGCTTGCGCTGGGAGTTCTAGACTCCAACTATCTTCGGCGTGTAACTCGTTGCTTGTGCCGTGACCGACTTTATGTACCTCCAAGCATTGTCGCGTTGCGTGCGTTCGCGCCCTTTGCAAACCAAACATCTCCAAACAAGTTGGGTTTCGTTATTCTTTTGTGCTTTGATGTCATGTCAAGCGTTTTGTAGCTTCAGTGTGACTTTTGCTGCTTTGTGTTTTCATACTGTTGGTGTAACAATGCAACAACGTTTCATTCCATTGCCTCGCGGTGGGTCTGAGTTCCTTGTACCTTCAAAGAAGATAGGTTGTGATTTGAACAAGCTCAGTTCTGTTTTGCAAGCCTTTCGCAACCAGACTTGGCAATTGTGGGGTTGTGCAGTAGCCGTTTGTACCACCATGACGTGTATTTGGGTTTGCAGTTGTTTATTGCTTTTTTGGGTTGCCGATGTCGTGACCTGTTCTTGTCAATGTAGCACCTGTTCTTGTCAATGTGAGTGCTCTTAGTGGCTGCTGCCGTTTCTCTAGTCACCACAGCACAAGTGACCATTTGTTGTTGGAGTGCGCCGTGCGGACCCCAAAGCAGCTAGTCACATGTGAGAGAGACCATGAGACTGATGGACTAGAACAGCTCGGATTTGTCAGACAGTAGGTTGCATTATAGGAGCCATTCGTGTCAGGAACGATCGTTGTTGCCCCACATTGCAAGTAGTTTCGCAGAGCTAAAGCTAGGGCACACGATTGTAGCCAATTTTTTTCCCCATGGTTCCGGTGTCGCCAAGGTCGCACTTCTTCTGGAACTTCCAGGCAAGAATGGGCGTGCTGCGTGCTGATAGTCGGGCTTGAGTCTTTTGTCTGTACCCCTTTCCCCCCTAGACTCCTAACGTTTGTGAACTCTGAAGCATGTACACCGACAATTCCGTACATCCCCCTAATCAATAATAGTATTAATTTAAAACGGGATGGAGTAGGCAATTAGATTGCAGAAAGCGTCTGGAAATCTCAATTTTCTTGTTCGTCTTACTCCGACCTGTTGCCTGAAATGTCTTTCTGCCTATAGGATCTAGGGGCATCACTTTGCCGGGAGTAGCGGAGTAGGCGGAGTAGCAGCTGGACATCATGGCAATTAGACTGCAGAAAGCGTCTGGAAATCTCAATTGTCTTGTTCGTCTTACTCCGACCTGTTGCCTGAAATGTCTTTCTGCCTATAGGATCTAGGGGCATCACTTTGCCGGGAGTAGCGGAGTAGGCGGAGTAGCAGCTGGACATCATGGCAATTAGACTGCAGACAGTGTCTGGAAATCTCAATTTTCTTGTTCGTCTTACTCCGACCTGTTGCCTGAAATGTCTTTCTGCCTATAGGATCTAGGGGCATCACTTTGCCGGGAGTAGCGGAGTAGGCGGAGTAGCAGCTGGACATCATGGTTTTTGTGCTGTTTTTTGCCACATCCAAAGGCTGTTGCCGCCATTTTTGTTGTTCGAGGGTGACTTGACGTGGCAACTCCTGTTTGTGCAAAGTCATGGGGTGCTCGGCAGTGCTTGTGGCCAAACGAGCTCTTGTAGCTCTATTGCATGCCTTGGCTCCGCTCTACAATGTGCGGTCGAGTTGCACACGGGATTCCAGCGATGATGACATTGTGAAAGTGTTCCGGAAGCTTGTATTGAAGACTCATCCAGATCGTGGCGGAGATGTGCGCCACCAACAGCAATTGAATGAAGCTAGAGCCTCTTGGGAGCTTGCGAAGAAAAAAGCTCGTGATGGCTCTGCTGCCAGCAGAAGTGCGGAGCATCCTTTGTCAATGGTTCCAGCTCCTGCGCAGCGCAATGAGTATCGGGTACGAGGCACATCAGTCCTTCTTACTTACAATGGGTTTGCTGATCCGGCCCAATGGCTTGCCTTGAATGTCTTTGTCCTCAATCACCTCCAGCCTTGGAAAGTGCGCCATTGGTGCACGACATTGGAGACTTGTGCGTCAGGCAAATTCCATGCCCATGTCATGCTCCAGTTCAAGTCCGAAGTTGATAGAACCGTTTCTGCTTTTGTTTTCGAAAGGCTTAAACCAAATGTCTCGCCAACGGACTTGTGTGGCGATGGTTTGTGCAGGAAGAAACTGCAGATGAGCATAGACCGTGGATTTTTCTATGTCTGGGCAAACAAAATTGGCACGGCTCGCCTGTCTTGTGGCGGACTCTGTGTGGCCGGAAACTATGCCCCTGTCTGGACAGACGAGCTGTTTCGTTACCAGGTCTTGGGCGCATGGCCTGAGAAGCTTTGGAAGCAACGGAAAGTCACAACGGAGGTGTACAAGGAGTACTTGTACTTGACTAGGGATGGCGTACCAGCCCGAAAACGCAACTTAGACGCTGTCGTGCAAGAAGAAGAAAAGCAAGAGCTTCAGGCCCTCATTGCCAGCAACACGAAGAGAATCAGATCCAATCCTGAACTCTACAAAACGTTTCCGGAAATTGCAGAGGTGACCGCTTGGCTGAAGCTTTTCGAGATGGATGCCTTGCGGTATCCTGTTTTGTTGCTCCTGGGTGCCTCTATGTCTGGCAAGACCGAATATGCCAACTCCTTGTTTCGAAGCCCGTTGGAACTCAAGGTTGGTCCTCTCCTGCATTTCCCTGACGGTTTGCGTGAATTCAATCGGAAGATCCACGATGGCATCATTTTAGACGATGTCCGAGATTTGAGCTTTTTGACGGAGAACCAGGACAAGATTCAAGGCAAATACAATGTACAGCTGGAGTTTGGTGTCACGCCTGGTGGCCAATGTAAATATGAGAAATATCTGTTCCGAATTCCAATTGTAGCGACATTGAATTACTCCACGCAAAATTTGTCATTGCTGGACACGCATGATTGGCTTTCCAAGGCTGGCAATCGTGTTGTGGTGCATTTCCGTGGTTTTGTTGCTTAATTAGGAACAGGTTGTTTGTCCTCCGAGCGAAAACGTTTGGATTGCTAATGTGTCTCTCTGAAATTCGCTTGCAAGCTGCATGTTAAGATTACCCAGTCCAGCGTGGTTGAGAAAACAGCAGCCTGAAGCCACTGCTCAGGGAACCGCGGAAAGTGTTTTTGCTGCAGGCGTTTGCACGGGCGGGTGCCATTGGGTTTGTTGTTTCAGGGCCAAACATGTTATCAGCGATTCTGTTCGCATGGAAGAAGTCTGGGGTTTGTGATACGCTGCTTTGTTGTGGCGTGCTTGCAGGTGATGCCGCCCAAAGCAAAGGCAAAGGCAGCTGGCAAGCAGAATGCGCTGCAGGCTGAGGGCTGGTGTTGCTCTGGTGGTTCTGGGTCTAATGTGGGGGGTCCTGTTTTTGGTACCGTTTGCTGCTCCTTGGATTGGCTTCGGAGTTTTGGGCCTCCCCTGTAGCGACTTCTTACTTTTGGCAGATTATTTGCACTAAGGTTTCGCATTTTGTCGGAAGTTCAAGCGGCATGCAAGTTTTAAACTGGTGTCCGTCCATGATGAGTACGCAAGGCATGAGGATGCTACCGCAATTTTTTCGTGATGGCAGCATGAACGTACCTGTTATGATTCCGCATGCTTTTTTGCCGTGGCCAGAAGCATTGGTATACAAGAAGTGTGGCTGCTGGGTAGGGTGGGAAATAGGCCATGCAGGTTCCAAAAGAAAAGCCAAGCAACTTTCACGACCTAAAGTGTTGTTTGCAGACATATTTGCATTCCATTCTTCATGTTGCCTAGAGAAGCAATGCCGAATCCATGTAGCTTGCAACTGCGGCGCCAAATACGTGCCTTGCAGCAAAAGAAGCGCAGACTGTCATCTGCGCAGAAGAAGACCTTGCACGCGTCGTCCTCTCCTAGGACCTTGCTTGTCTTCCATTTCTCAAGCTTCCAGCCGGAAATTGTGGCGGACTTCCTTCTGGGAAGGGGACAAAGCAAGCTGCAACTCCAGCCTCCAGATTTGGGCGCAAAGAACGCTATAGTGAATGATGTGAAATCTGGATTTGAACAAGAAATGGCACAGTGCGGGCCAGACCCCACAGCTTGGGCACATGTCACGCCGAAGGACAATGTTGTTGCTTGCCGTTATGTTGTGGAGCACAGGCTTTGCAGTTGGCTGCGTGCGCAGAATTTTGTGCATGGCGTGGCGCCATCGCGCAGCCAGATTATGGAACAAGGGCCGAAACTGTTGCCAACAAATTTGCCAGCGGCAACGAAAAGTGCCATGGAGAAGATTTTTGCAGCTTCTGCCCGGACGCAGCGAAAGTGGTTGGCAAGCTTTCGGCGTCGCTGGCATGCCCGTATTGGGATGCTGCGAGTCCACGATCATGTTCCTCCTGAGCTTAGGAATAGCAAGGTGCCTCGTATGAGTATTGAAGGAATTGATCCAAATTTTGGGGAGCCGATTGAAAGAATTTTATGTACATTTCCGGTCCTAAAAATGGGACCGTCTGGCGGTCTCATTTTTGGGACCGTAATTGTGACCACCCTTTTGTTTTCATTTCCTACCACTTTGGCGGACCCATTTTTGGGACCGCCTGGCGGTCCCATTTTTGGGACCATCTTTGACCCCAATTTTGCAGGCCGTGGCTTTTTTCCGTTGGATGAATGCAGCTGTGGCCGATGCGCCTTCAGGGCGGCAGCCTTTGCTCATCAACATGGACGAGACCTCGCTGGCATATCACTTCTGTGGACTGCGTGGGACGGTATTGAAATTGCAGATTGATTCCCGGGAGCAGCCTTCTGATGCAGCTTCCTTGTCCGAGATTCGCGGACATGTGTCATACCTGGCATCGGTAGCAAGTGATCCAGAAGTGCAAGCACTTCTGCCTCAAGTTCTTCTCGGAAACGAGCACCGCTTCACCAAAACTTTGCTTCGCAGTGTTGAAAAGATTTGCCCTCCACAGGTGCACCTGTGGCGACAAAAGTCTGCCTGGAATTCCCATGCCACAATGCGGCGATACATTTGTTTGTTAGCCAAGACGTTGGGGAGTTTGGTCCACGAGCGATATGTCATTCTCATTGTAGACACGGCAAAAGCACACATACACCAATCAATTTACAAATTGGCTCGGCAGCGCGGGCTGCGTTTGGTTTTTGTCCCTGCTCGGATGACGCGGTGGTTGCAGCCTTGTGACACACACGTGTTTGGTCCTTTCAAGACTGCTTTGATGGAAAATTGGAAACGCAGCAAGTCTGAAGCGTCGGAGGGTGTTGTGGATGCGCAGAGGTGGCTGCAAGTGATTTTCAAAACCATAGACCAAGTCTTGCCTGGTGATTGGAGCAAAGCCTTCCATCGAGATGGGATCTTGAACCAGCAAGCAGACCTGTCGGACAAGATTCGGGCAAGTTTGGGTTGGAAGTTCGTGCCTGTGGTGCCTACTACGCCCCCAACATTGGAAGAAGCCAAGATCATTTTTCCAAATCGGATGCGTCTGAACTTCATGTCTTACATTCATTGGGGCCCGCCTGAGAAACCGCTGCCTGCTGCCCCAGATGCCTCTTCATCTTGTGGTCCAGCTCCCAAGCGGCGAAAGTTTCCTCCAACATTTCGCGGCAGACCAGTACTCACGTTGGACTAAGCAACTAGGGAGGCCCACTGGAGCGAAGCCACTTTGCAGCTCAGTTTGCGGTCCCAGAAATAGGACCGGCTAAAACAAGTTTGTTTGCAAAAAGATCGTGCGGCAGTCTTGTAGTTCACGGGGCGCTGATGCATGTCCACACGCATGTCGTTTAGAGTTCGTCAGGTGGACAGTTGAGTAGGTGAAGCCAGGCAGGTAGGTAGTCATCGCATTCAGCCTGGCATCACCCAGTGATCCATGCCCCCCCATGCCAGTTCACCTTGAGTGGGCATCCTATCCTTGGGAATCTGTGTTGGGGTGATTTTGGGGACGACTGTAGTCTGTTATGTGTGAGGCCGTGCTGTGTGAACAGCTCCAAGATTTGAAGCACAAGCATGAAGCTGCGAAGAAAGCAGCCCGCGAAGCCAAGAAGATGGAAAAGAATGCCCTCCGCAAACGGACCCGTCTAATCAAGGCGCCTCTCTGCCTCTGCGTGAGTGCTGGGCGGACTTTCACGTGCAGGACGCTGTGTGTCCTCATGTTCATGAATGGCAGGCTGCCAAAGGGTTGTCAAAGGCAGATCTGCAACTCCTCCTAGATGCAAAGAGCAAGGAAGTTGAGGAGGCCGGGTGGCCTTCTTTTGATTGTGTAAGATCATTCCCAGCGTCTCCCCCATTTTCGTTTTCATGCTTTCGCTTTCCATCCAAGGCAAAGGAAGTGGAGGGGCCGGCCTCCGAGGCTAAGTGAGAGCAACTGTATGTGTGTAAAGAGCATTTTTCGACCTTCCTCCATTTTTCGAGCTGGCAAGCAGACGCATGTTCTGCCGATTGTAACTCGAGGCCAATCTGCTGGGAAAAAGAGCTGTCATTTTGCAGCTTCTTTGTAAGATGAGCAATGTCGCTCACAGTTTCGGAAAGAAATTGCTCTAGTGACTTAATCTCTACAATGCTGCAAATTTTGTCACTGTTTCTGGACGGTGTGTAATGTACAGCGACTACTTGTAGTTTTGTTGCTCAAAACATACGCGTGGTTTTGCGTGTGGCCATGTTCACGCAGAAGCGCGGGAATTTGTGTGCAGCACATAAGCAACCAGAAACATTTGCACTCGTTGGGTAGTGAATCGTTGGGTGTAGGCGCGCTCCCTACAAGGGGATATGCAGGTGGTAGGTGTGACTTGGAATTGTCATAGGTGGAGGTTTGTGGGTCGTAGGTGCGCTCCCTATACAAGGAGATTTCCAGGTCGCAGGTGTGACCTGGAAGGGTCGTAGGTGGAGGTTTCAGGGTCGTAGGCGGCCTTGCAGGGTTGCAGGTGGGGTGTACCTTACACACCGTGGTGGTGGTACACCTTAAACACTGGTGTGGTTCACCTTAAACACCGGGGGGGTGGTACACCTTAAACACCGGTGTGGTTCACCTTAAACACCGTGGTGGCGGTACACCTTAAACACGGTGTGGTTCACCTTAAACACCAGGGGTGTGGTACACCTTAAACACCGGTGTGGTTCACCTTAAACACCAGGGGTGTGGTACACCTTAAACACCGGTGTGGTTCACCTTAAACACCAGGGGTGTGGTACACCTTAAACACCGGTGTGGTTCACCTTAAACACCAGGGGTGTGGTACACCTTAAACACCGGTGTGGTACACCTTAAACACCAGGGGTGTGGTACACCTTAAACACCGGTGTGGTTCACCTTAAACACCAGGGGTGTGGTACACGTTAAACACCGGTGTGAACGGGTTGGCTTTCAAAAACCATTGGTGGGTGGGTGGGAAGAGTTCCGTATGCACCGTTTCACCCGTGCGTCGGTACACTAACGGGTTAATAACGGCATGGAGCCGTACTTCCTTGGAATAGTTGCAGGACGTACGGATACGTTACGCTTGCGCTGGGAGTTCTAGACTCCAACTATCTTCGGCGTGTAACTCGTTGCTTGTGCGGTGACCGACTTTATGTACCTCCAAGCATTGTCGCGTTGCGTGCGTTCGCGCCCTTTGCAAACCAAACATCTCCAAACAAGTTGGGTTTCGTTATTCTTTTGTGCTTTGATGTCATGTCAAGCGTTTTGTAGCTTCAGTGTGACTTTTGCTGCTTTGTGTTTTCATACTGTTGGTGTAACAATGCAACAACGTTTCATTCCATTGCCTCGCGGTGGGTCTGAGTTCCTTGTACCTTCAAAGAAGATAGGTTGTGATTTGAACAAGCTCAGTTCTGTTTTGCAAGCCTTTCACAACCAGACTTGGCAATTGTGGGGTTGTGCAGTAGCCGTTTGTACCACCATGACGTGTATTTGGGTTTGCAGTTGTTTATTGCTTTTTTGGGTTGCCGATGTCGTGACCTGTTCTTGTCAATGTAGCACCTGTTCTTGTCAATGTGAGTGCTCTTAGTGGCTGCAGCCGTTTCTCTAGTCACCACAGCACAAGTGACCATTTGTTGTTGGAGTGCGCCGTGCGGACCCCAAAGCAGCTAGTCACATGTGAGAGAGACCATGAGACTGGATGGACTAGGACAGCTCGGATTTGTCAGACAGTAGGTTGCATTATAGGAGCCATTCGTGTCAGGAACGATCGTTGTTGCCCCACATTGCAAGTAGTTTCGCAGAGCTAAAGCTAGGACACACGATTGTAGCCAATTTTTTTCCCCATGGTTCCGGTGTCGCCAAGGTCGCACTTCTTCTGGAACTTCCAGGCAAGAATGGGCGTGCTGCGTGCTGATAGTCGGGCTTGAGTCTTTTGTCTGTACCCCTTTCCCCCCTAGACTCCTAACGTTTGTGAACTCTGAAGCATGTACACCGACAATTCCGTACATCCCCCTAATCAATAATAGTATTAATTTAAAACGGGATGGAGTAGGCAATTAGACTGCAGAAAGCGTCTGGAAATCTCAATTTTCTTGTTCGTCTTACTCCGACCTGTTGCCTGAAATGTCTTTCTGCCTATAGGATCTAGGGGCATCACTTTGCCGGGAGTAGCGGAGTAGGCGGAGTAGCAGCTGGACATCATGGCAATTAGACTGCAGAAAGCGTCTGGAAATCTCAATTGTCTTGTTCGTCTTACTCCGACCTGTTGCCTGAAATGTCTTTCTGCCTATAGGATCTAGGGGCATCACTTTGCCGGGAGTAGCGGAGTAGGCGGAGTAGCAGCTGGACATCATGGTTTTTGTGCTGTTTTTTGCCACATCCAAAGGCTGTTGCCGCCATTTTTGTTGTTCGAGGGTGACTTGACGTGGCAACTCCTGTTTGTGCAAAGTCATGGGGTGCTCGGCAGTGCTTGTGGCCAAACGAGCTCTTGTAGCTCTATTGCATGCCTTGGCTCCGCTCTACAACGTGCAGTCGAGTTGCACACGGGATTCCAGCGATGATGACATTGTGAAAGTGTTCCGGAAGCTTGTATTGAAGACTCATCCAGATCGTGGCGGAGATGTGCGGCACCAACAGCAATTGAATGAAGCTAGAGCCTCTTGGGAGCTTGCGAAGAAAAAAGCTCGTGATGGCTCTGCTGCCAGCAGAAGTGCGGAGCATCCTTTGTCAATGGTTCCAGCTCCTGCGCAGCGCAATGAGTATCGGGTACGAGGCACATCAGTCCTTCTTACTTACAATGGGTTTGCTGATCCGGCCCAATGGCTTGCCTTGAATGTCTTTGTCCTCAATCACCTCCAGCCTTGGAAAGTGCGCCATTGGTGCACGACATTGGAGACTTGTGCGTCAGGCAAATTCCATGCCCATGTCATGCTCCAGTTCAAGTCCGAAGTTGATAGAACCGTTTCTGCTTTTGTTTTCGAAAGGCTTAAACCAAATGTCTCGCCAACGGACTTGTGTGGCGATGGTTTGTGCAGGAAGAAACTGCAGATGAGCATAGACCGTGGATTTTTCTATGTCTGGGCAAACAAAATTGGCACGGCTCGCCTGTCTTGTGGCGGACTCTGTGTGGCCGGAAACTATGCCCCTGTCTGGACAGACGAGCTGTTTCGTTACCAGGTCTTGGGCGCATGGCCTGAGAAGCTTTGGAAGCAACGGAAAGTCACAACGGAGGTGTACAAGGAGTACTTGTACTTGACTAGGGATGGCGTACCAGCCCGAAAACGCAACTTAGACGCTGTCGTGCAAGAAGAAGAAAAGCAAGAGCTTCAGGCCCTCATTGCCAGCAACACGAAGAGAATCAGATCCAATCCTGAACTCTACAAAACGTTTCCGGAAATTGCAGAGGTGACCGCTTGGCTGAAGCTTTTCGAGATGGATGCCTTGCGGTATCCTGTTTTGTTGCTCCTGGGTGCCTCTATGTCTGGCAAGACCGAATATGCCAACTCCTTGTTTCGAAGCCCGTTGGAACTCAAGGTTGGTCCTCTCCTGCATTTCCCTGACGGTTTGCGTGAATTCAATCGGAAGATCCACGATGGCATCATTTTAGACGATGTCCGAGATTTGAGCTTTTTGACGGAGAACCAGGACAAGATTCAAGGCAAATACAATGTACAGCTGGAGTTTGGTGTCACGCCTGGTGGCCAATGTAAATATGAGAAATATCTGTTCCGAATTCCAATTGTAGCGACATTGAATTACTCCACGCAAAATTTGTCATTGCTGGACACGCATGATTGGCTTTCCAAGGCTGGCAATCGTGTTGTGGTGCATTTCCGTGGTTTTGTTGCTTAATTAGGAACAGGTTGTTTGTCCTCCGAGCGAAAACGTTTGGATTGCTAATGTGTCTCTCTGAAATTCGCTTGCAAGCTGCATGTTAAGATTACCCAGTCCAGCGTGGTTGAGAAAACAGCAGCCTGAAGCCACTGCTCAGGGAACCGCGGAAAGTGTTTTTGCTGCAGGCGTTTGCACGGGCGGGTGCCATTGGGTTGTTGTTTCAGGGCCAAACATGTTATCAGCGATTCTGTTCGCATGGAAGAAGTCTGGGGTTTGTGATACGCTGCTTTGTTGTGGCGTGCTTGCAGGTGATGCCGCCCAAAGCAAAGGCAAAGGCAGCTGGCAAGCAGAATGCGCTGCAGGCTGAGGGCTGGTGTTGCTCTGGTGGTTCTGGGTCTAATGTGGGGGGTCCTGTTTTTGGTACCGTTTGCTGCTCCTTGGATTGGCTTCGGAGTTTTGGGCCTCCCCTGTAGCGACTTCTTACTTTTGGCAGATTATTTGCACTAAGGTTTCGCATTTTGTCGGAAGTTCAAGCGGCATGCAAGTTTTAAACTGGTGTCCGTCCATGATGAGTACGCAAGGCATGAGGATGCTACCGCAATTTTTTCGTGATGGCAGCATGAACGTACCTGTTATGATTCCGCATGCTTTTTTGCCGTGGCCAGAAGCATTGGTATACAAGAAGTGTGGCTGCTGGGTAGGGTGGGAAATAGGCCATGCAGGTTCCAAAAGAAAAGCCAAGCAACTTTCACGACCTAAAGTGTTGTTTGCAGACATTGCATTCCATTCTTCATGTTGCCTAGAGAAGCAATGCCGAATCCATGTAGCTTGCAACTGCGGCGCCAAATACGTGCCTTGCAGCAAAAGAAGCGCAGACTGTCATCTGCGCAGAAGAAGACCTTGCACGCGTCGTCCTCTCCTAGGACCTTGCTTGTCTTCCATTTCTCAAGCTTCCAGCCGGAAATTGTGGCGGACTTCCTTCTGGGAAGGGGACAAAGCAAGCTGCAACTCCAGCCTCCAGATTTGGGCGCAAAGAACGCTATAGTGAATGATGTGAAATCTGGATTTGAACAAGAAATGGCACAGTGCGGGCCAGACCCCACAGCTTGGGCACATGTCACGCCGAAGGACAATGTTGTTGCTTGCCGTTATGTTGTGGAGCACAGGCTTTGCAGTTGGCTGCGTGCGCAGAATTTTGTGCATGGCGTGGCGCCATCGCGCAGCCAGATTATGGAACAAGGGCCGAAACTGTTGCCAACAAATTTGCCAGCGGCAACGAAAAGTGCCATGGAGAAGATTTTGCAGCTTCTGCCCGGACGCAGCGAAAGTGGTTGGCAAGCTTTCGGCGTCGCTGGCATGCCCGTATTGGGATGCTGCGAGTCCACGATCATGTTCCTCCTGAGCTTAGGAATAGCAAGGTGTCTCGTATGAGTATTGAAGGAATTGATCCAAATTTTGGGGAGCCGATTGAAAGAATTTTATGTACATTTCCGGTCTTAAAAATGGGACCGTCTGGCGGTCTCATTTTTGGGACCGTAATTGTGACCACCCTTTTGTTTTCATTTCCTACCACTTTGGCGGACCCATTTTTGGGACCGCCTGGCGGTCCATTTTTGGGACCATCTTTGACCCCAATTTTGCAGGCCGTGGCTTTTTTCCGTTGGATGAATGCAGCTGTGGCCGATGCGCCTTCAGGGCGGCAGCCTTTGCTCATCAACATGGACGAGACCTCGCTGGCATATCACTTCTGTGGACTGCGTGGGACGGTATTGAAATTGCAGATTGATTCCCGGGAGCAGCCTTCTGATGCAGCTTCCTTGTCCGAGATTCGCGGACATGTGTCATACCTGGCATCGGTAGCAAGTGATCCAGAAGTGCAAGCACTTCTGCCTCAAGTTCTTCTCGGAAACGAGCACCGCTTCACCAAAACTTTGCTTCGCAGTGTTGAAAAGATTTGCCCTCCACAGGTGCACCTGTGGCGACAAAAGTCTGCCTGGAATTCCCATGCCACAATGCGGCGATACATTTGTTTGTTAGCCAAGACGTTGGGAGTTTGGTCCACGAGCGATATGTCATTCTCATTGTAGACACGGCAAAAGCACACATACACCAATCAATTTACAAATTGGCTCGGCAGCGCGGGCTGCGTTTGGTTTTTGTCCCTGCTCGGATGACGCGGTGGTTGCAGCCTTGTGACACACACGTGTTTGGTCCTTTCAAGACTGCTTTGATGGAAAATTGGAAACGCAGCAAGTCTGAAGCGTCGGAGGGTGTTGTGGATGCGCAGAGGTGGCTGCAAGTGATTTTCAAAACCATAGACCAAGTCTTGCCTGGTGATTGGAGCAAAGCCTTCCATCGAGATGGGATCTTGAACCAGCAAGCAGACCTGTCGGACAAGATTCGGGCAAGTTTGGGTTGGAAGTTCGTGCCTGTGGTGCCTGCTACGCCCCCAACATTGGAAGAAGCCAAGATCATTTTTCCAAATCGGATGCGTCTGAACTTCATGTCTTACATTCATTGGGGCCCGCCTGAGAAACCGCTGCCTGCTGCCCCAGATGCCTCTTCATCTTGTGGTCCAGCTCCCAAGCGGCGAAAGTTTCCTCCAACATTTCGCGGCAGACCAGTACTCACGTTGGACTAAGCAACAGAGGAGGCCCGCACATGCGAAGCCTTATTTCAATTGACTTTCCGGCCCCAGAAATGGAACCTGAAAGCGCACATGTGGTATCAGCTGTCTCCGTTCCCTAGCTCCAATGTAGCGATTTGCGCTGCAGCACCACTCAGGCAACATTCACCAATCCTTCGCTACTCCCGCTACTCCGCTACTCCGTGCTGTGTTTTCATTCAATTACCCAATGTAATTGACACGATATCGAAACGATGGCGGAGTAAGAAAGCCTTCAATACTTCACCTTCCCACATCTTTTCCTAAGCAGATTCCTACTCCATCCCGTTTTAAATTAATACTATTAATTAATAACGGGATTGACTGAAAAGATCATGATTCATGTTCTTTCTGGGCTGAAAACTTCGGTAGGAGTCTAGAGGGGCAAGGGGGGTCAACAAGGGGCAGTAGAGTATTCAATACAATCATTCAAATGGAAGCCGGCCACCTGCGCGAAAACCCACAAACTCCGCAACAGCAAGAAACACTTCAAGCAATCACCTATAAGGCTGCAAAAGGATGATGCGCCTTCTTTTAGCAGCAAACAATCAAGCCACCAGACGAAACGAAATAATAAAAAGCTACCTTCAACTGGGTTCAAGCAGCAACCGATATGCACCCCGCTTGCCACAAGAAACAAAATCATCTACAAAACAGCTTGCTCCGACGGACCCAATTCTGGGTCCGGAAAACCTTCTCAAAACCGGCTTCGCTCAAAAGGGCCTCCCTAGTTGCCCTTCCGGTCGCCATAAGCCACAAAGCTTCAGTGAAACCAAAACGTTGCGCTTCTGTAACTTTGATACCAAAAATTTCAAAATGAACTTAAACACGGTCCCAAAAATGGGACCGCCTGGCGGTCCCATTTTTGGGACCGCATGCACAGCTTAGTAAAAGAACAAAAGAAAAGCACTTTCACGGTCCCATTTTTGGGACCGTCTGGCGGTACCAAAAATGAGACCGCAAAATCGCAAAATCCACAGCAAAGGCCGACCCTTGCAACAAACAAAAAATTACAACTGGGTTTAATTTAAGCAACCAGCATATAGATTTGGAACAGAGGAGGCCCGCACATGCGAAGCCTTATTCAATTGACTTTCCGGCCCCAGAAATGGAACCTGAAAGCGCACATGTGGTATCAGCTGTCTCCGTTCCCTAGCTCCAATGTAGCGATTTGCGCTGCAGCACCACTCAGGCAACATTCACCAATCCTTCGCTACTCCCGCTACTCCGCTACTCCGTGCTGTGTTTTCATTCAATTACCCAATGTAATTGACACGATATCGAAACGATGGCGGAGTAAGAAAGCCTTCAATACTTCACCTTTCCACATCTTTTCCTAAGCAGATTCCTACTCCATCCCGTTTTAAATTAATACTATTAATTAATAACGGGATTGACTGAAAAGATCATGATTCATGTTCTTTCTCGGCGGAAAACTTCGGTAGGAGTCTAGAGGGGCAAGGGGGGCCAACAAGGGGCAGTACAGTATTCAATACAATCATTCAAATGGAAGCCGGCCACCTGCGCGAAAACCCACAAACTCCGCAACAGCAAGAAACACCTCAAGCAATCACCTAAGGGCTGCAAAAGGCTGATGGGCCTTCTTGTAGCGGCAAACAATCAAGCCACCAGACGCAACGAAATCATAAGAAGCTAACTTCAAGTGGGTTCAAGCAGCAACCGATATGCACCCCGCTTGCTCCAACAAGAAACAAAATCATCTACAAAACAGCTTGCTCCGACGGACCCAATTCTGGGTCCGGAAAACCTTCTCAAAACCGGCTTCGCTCAAAAGGGCCTCCCTAGTTGCTTAGTCCAACGTGAGTACTGGTCTGCCGCGAAATGTTGGAGGAAACTTTCGCCGCTTGGGAGCTGGACCACAAGATGAAGAGGCATCTGGGGCAGCAGGCAGCGGTTTCTCAGGCGGGCCCCAATGAATGTAAGGCATGAAGTTCAGACGCATCCGATTTGGAAAAATGATCTTGGCTTCTTCCAATGTTGGGGGCGTAGTAGGCACCACAGGCACGAACTTCCAACCCAAACTTGCCCGAATCTTGTCCGACAGGTCTGCTTGCTGGTTCAAGATCCCATCTCGATGGAAGGCTTTGCTCCAATCACCAGGCAAGACTTGGTCTATGGTTTTGAAAATCACTTGCAGCCACCTCTGCGCATCCACAACACCCTCCGACGCTTCAGACTTGCTGCGTTTCCAATTTTCCATCAAAGCGGTCTTGAAAGGACCAAACACGTGTGTGTCACAAGGCTGCAACCACCGCGTCATCCGAGCAGGGACAAAAACCAAACGCAGCCCGCGCTGCCGAGCCAATTTGTAAATTGATTGGTGTATGTGTGCTTTTGCCGTGTCTACAATGAGAATGACATATCGCTCGTGGACCAAACTCCCCAACGTCTTGGCTAACAAACAAATGTATCGCCGCATTGTGGCATGGGAATTCCAGGCAGACTTTTGTCGCCACAGGTGCACCTGTGGAGGGCAAATCTTTTCAACACTGCGAAGCAAAGTTTTGGTGAAGCGGTGCTCGTTTCCGAGAAGAACTTGAGGCAGAAGTGCTTGCACTTCTGGATCACTTGCTACCGATGCCAGGTATGACACATGTCCGCGAATCTCGGACAAGGAAGCTGCATCAGAAGGCTGCTCCCGGGAATCAATCTGCAATTTCAATACCGCCCCACGCAGTCCACAGAAGTGATATGCCAGCGAGGTCTCGTCCATGTTGATGAGCAAAGGCTGCCGCCCTGAAGGCGCATCGGCCACAGCTGCATTCATCCAACGGAAAAAAGCCACGGCCTGCAAAATTGGGGTCAAAGATGGTCCCAAAAATGGGACCGCCAGGCGGTCCCAAAAATGGGTCCGCCAAAGTGGTAGGAAATGAAAACAAAAGGGTGGTCACAATTACGGTCCCAAAAATGAGACCGCCAGACGGTCCCATTTTTAGGACCGGAAATGTACATAAAATTCTTTCAATCGGCTCCCCAAAATTTGGATCAATTCCTTCAATACTCATACGAGGCACCTTGCTATTCCTAAGCTCAGGAGGAACATGATCGTGGACTCGCAGCATCCCAATACGGGCATGCCAGCGACGCCGAAAGCTTGCCAACCACTTTCGCTGCGTCCGGGCAGAAGCTGCAAAAATTCTTCTCCATGGCACTTTTCGTTGCCGCTGGCAAATTTGTTGGCAACAGTTTCGGCACTTGTTCCATCATCTGGCTGCGCGATGGCGCCACGCCATGCACAAAATTCTGCGCACGCAGCCAACTGCAAAGCCTGTGCTCCACAACATAACGGCAAGCAACAACATTGTCCTTCGGCGTGACATGTGCCCAAGCTGTGGGTCTGGCCCGCGGTGTGCCATTTCTTGTTCAAATCCAGATTTCACATCATTCACTATAGCGTTCTTTGCGCCCAAATCTGGAGGCTGGAGTTGCAGCTTGCTTTGTCCCCTTCCCAGAAGGAAGTCCGCCACAATTTCCGGCTGGAAGCTTGAGAAATGGAAGACAAGCAAGGTCCTAGGAGAGGACGACGCGTGCAAGGTCTTCTGCGCAGATGACAGTCTGCGCTTCTTTTGCTGCAAGGCACGTATTTGGCGCCGCAGTTGCAAGCTACATGGATTCGGCATTGCTTCTCTAGGCAACATGAAGAATGGAATGCTTTAGGTCGTGAAAGTTGCTTGGCTTTTCTTTTGGAACCTGCATGGCCTATTTCCCACCCTACCCAGCAGCCACACTTCTTGTATACCAATGCTTCTGGCCACGGCAAAAAAGCATGCGGAATCATAACAGGTACGTTCATGCTGCCATCACGAAAAAATTGCGGTAGCATCCTCATGCCTTGCGTACTCATCATGGACGGACACCAGTTTAAAACTTGCATGCCGCTTGAACTTCCGACAAAATGCGAAACCTTAGTGCAAATAATCTGCCAAAAGTAAGAAGTCGCTACAGGGGAGGCCCAAAACTCCGAAGCCAATCCAAGGAGCAGCAAACGGTACCAAAAACAGGACCCCCCACATTAGACTCAGAACCACCAGAGCAACACCAGCCCTCAGCCTGCAGCGCATTCTGCTTGCCAGCTGCCTTTGCCTTTGCTTTGGGCGGCATCACCTGCAAGCACGCCACAACAAAGCAGCGTATCACAACCCCCAGACTTCTTCCATGCGAACAGAATCGCTGATAACATGTTTGGCCCTGAAACAACAAACCCAATGGCACCCGCCCGTGCAAACGCCTGCAGCAAAAACACTTTCCGCGGTTCCCTGAGCAGTGGCTTCAGGCTGCTGTTTTCTCAACCACGCTGGACTGGGTAATCTTAACATGCAGCTTGCAAGCGAATTTCAGAGAGACACATTAGCAATCCAAGCGTTTTCGCTCGGAGGACAAACAACCTGTTCCTAATTAAGCAACAAAACCACGGAAATGCACCACAACACGATTGCCAGCCTTGGAAAGCCAATCATGCGTGTCCAGCAATGACAAATTTTGCGTGGAGTAATTCAATGTCGCTACAATTGGAATTCGGAACAGATATTTCTCATATTTACATTGGCCACCAGGCGTGACACCAAACTCCAGCTGTACATTGTATTTGCCTTGAATCTTGTCCTGGTTCTCCGTCAAAAAGCTCAAATCTCGGACATCGTCTAAAATGATGCCATCGTGGATCTTCCGATTGAATTCACGCAAACCGTCAGGGAAATGCAGGAGAGGACCAACCTTGAGTTCCAACGGGCTTCGAAACAAGGAGTTGGCATATTCGGTCTTGCCAGACATAGAGGCACCCAGGAGCAACAAAACAGGATACCGCAAGGCATCCATCTCGAAAAGCTTCAGCCAAGCGGTCACCTCTGCAATTTCCGGAAACGTTTTGTAGAGTTCAGGATTGGATCTGATTCTCTTCGTGTTGCTGGCAATGAGGGCCTGAAGCTCTTGCTTTTCTTCTTCTTGCACGACAGCGTCTAAGTTGCGTTTTCGGGCTGGTACGCCATCCCTAGTCAAGTACAAGTACTCCTTGTACACCTCCGTTGTGACTTTCCGTTGCTTCCAAAGCTTCTCAGGCCATGCGCCCAAGACCTGGTAACGAAACAGCTCGTCTGTCCAGACAGGGGCATAGTTTCCGGCCACACAGAGTCCGCCACAAGACAGGCGAGCCGTGCCAATTTGTTTGCCCAGACATAGAAAAATCCACGGTCTATGCTCATCTGCAGTTTCTTCCTGCACAAACCATCGCCACACAAGTCCGTTGGCGAGACATTTGGTTTAAGCCTTTCGAAAACAAAAGCAGAAACGGTTCTATCAACTTCGGACTTGAACTAGAGCATGACATGGGCATGGAATTTGCCTGACGCACAAGTCTCCAATGTCGTGCACCAATGGCGCACTTTCCAAGGCTGGAGGTGATTGAGGACAAAGACATTCAAGG
>CAMXCT020005024.1:260000-476312 GCA_947184155.2 Cladocopium goreaui | reverse complement strand
GGTGCGTTCCTCCTGCACTTGTCCACCTTGGGCTTTAAAGAGCTCCGGGCGATTTTGTTTCACAAAGGACAAGTTGGATTTGGTCCTCCCAATCAAGCGTGCAGCAGCTTGGACGCAAGATTCAAGTGTTTTTATTTGTTCATGTTTGTTTTTACAGCTTGAAGACTAAACTTGGTTGACCTTCATCAAACGCCATACAAGGTGGTGCCTACCAGGTATAGACTGGTTCAAAACCCTCATCATAAGGCAACATCTTGAAAGATCTCATCGTTTTTGTACACCGTTTGAGTGCAGGAAGAGCGGCTGAATCTCTGCCTGGCCGTCATGGCCTTCTTCTTCGGTACACCAATTGTGGCCTCCTTGGGGGCGAGAAACGATCTCGGTGTAACAGAATCTTCTGTTTATGCCTTGTGGAATCTTGCGGATACTTATAGATACTTATAGATATCTAGAGAATCACACAGATGGGTGTGGATACTTATGGATACTTATGGCAGTTTCACTGTACATTTTACTGCAGTGGGACCAGTGGGCCTATGGGCGTGGCATTGCTTTGATAATAGCTTTGTCATGTCACGCTGAATTTATTCATTCAATCTTGCTACAATCGTCGTAATCATCCTCATTGTCGTCATCCTTATCATGCTGAGTCCAAGGGCAGTCCCAGCCACTCTTTCCAGCTGTCCTGGTAGAGCTGTTGCTCTCGCGTCATCAGGGTCTTCTGCATGATGCAATCGAGGCCAAGCATCGAGGAGCTACTGTGAGATTGTACATGAAATCTCATGACTGGACCTGGCACTTGCTCCGCTGTTGGGCGATGGAATTCCATGGAGACTTCTTCCATAAGGACTAAGACAGGACGGCAAATAGTGACACCCAAGCGTCCCCTGATTTTTTTCCTCTCATTTGAGGCAGAATTGCCAGATCTGACCCTGAAAAACGTTGGAAATGAAAGGGCAATACCCAATTTATATATCCCATGTTTATCAATTCAAAACCTATTTTGCTAAACACCGAGTGATGGGACAGTCTTACTGCATTCCGCCTTCCTCCGCCAGGCACAGCATGCGTTCTATGCAGTTTGTATACAGGTCTCAAATTTTCTCAAGCGGTGAGTCGCAGTTCACCCAAAACGGAGACATCAGGGTATCTCTTTTGGATTGAAGATAACTCGTCCATGGCAGGTCACTGAGTATGACTAGTCATAATTTGCAAAGTGAACATATTGAGTTGGTGAAAAAAATGCCGTGACGATACTGGTCATATTCGGTCATACTGGTCACAATTCTCTTGGAGGTTGGAAACAAAATCCAGGTTTCACTACAGGGTGGGCCCCCCCAGTTACAAGTTGGTTTATAAACCATTATAACCCCCATTAACTATGGTTATATCTACCATAAACCATAGTTGAGCCACTTGTGAGGCAACCGAACGCTATCTTGGGTTCACTAGGGAGCACCTTTTTTCTGTGTCTGTAGAGGTCACACGCTCCACGCGCCACGCGCAGAGCAGCCACATGTTTCCAGCTGTTTCAGGTCTGGGCTCTCCAGCCGAAACTTATGTTCCGCCGATATGGGGTAGTTTGGTGGCTGTTATACATCGTCACCAAAAAAAAACAAAATATATTCATCATTTACTGGTTGGTGGTTTTAACCATTTTGAAAAATATTAGTCAATGGGAAGGATTATCCCATATATTATGGAAAATAAAAAATGTTCCAAACCACCAACCAGTTAATGTCGACCGTGGATTAATAATTGGGGGGTATCATTTAAGTATCAAGTTATGACGACTATTGAGGAAGCATGCCCCCTAATCAATAAACTATGGTTTACCAGTAGTACCGCACAAGGCGGTGGCGGAAGTTTCAAAAATAGGAAACCTATAGGAGAGATTGGTTGTTGTGAATCAGGGATGGCAGAGCGAATCCACTGATGGACCCAAAGGTGCTTGAGGTCTCCTCTCTTTCTCTCTCTCTTTCTCTGACTATCTAACTACCTACCTATCTATCTTCTATGTATCTATCTATCTATCGATCTATCTATCTCTCTCTCTTTCATCTAATTACCTATCTATCTATCGATCGATCTATCTATCTCTCTCTCTTTCATCTAATTACCTATCTATTTATCTATCTATCTATCTGTCCAGCTGTGTACCTGTCTATCTGTGGTGCAATGTCATTCAGTGTAATGTAGTGTAGTGTAATGTAGTGTAGTGGAGTGTAGTGGAAGGTAGTGTAGTGTAATGTAGTGTAGTGTAACTTAGTGTAGTGGAGTGTAGTGGAGTGTAGTTGTGTAGTCGTAGTTGTAGTTGTAGTGTAGTGGAGTGTAGTGTAATGTAGTGAAGTGTAGTGGAAGGTAGTGTAGCGTAGTGTAATGTAGTGTAGTGTAGTGGAGTGTAGTGTAGTGTAATGCAGTGTAGTGTAGTGTAGTGTAATTTAGTGTAGTGGAGTGTAGTGGAGTGCAGTGGAGTGTAGTTGTATAGTTGTGTAGTTGCAGTTGTACGTAGTTGTAGTGTAGTGGAGTGTAGTGTAGTGTAATGTAGAGAAGTGCAGTGGAAGGTAGTGTAGTGTAGTGTAGTGTAGTGTAATGTAGTGTAGTGTAGTGGAGTGTAGTGTAGTGTAGTGTAATGTACGTAGTGTAGTGCAATTTAAGTGGAGTGTAGTGGAGTGTAGCGGGGTGTAGTTGTCTAGTTGTAGTTGTAGTGTAGTGGAGTGTAGTTTAGTGTAATGTAGTGAAGTGTAGTGGAAGGTAGTGTAGTGTAGTGTAATGTAGTGTAGTGTAGTGGAGTGTAGTGTAGTGTAATGTAGTGTAGTGTAGTGTAATTTAGTGAGGTGGAGTGTAGTGGAGTGTATTTGTGTAGTTGTGTAGCTGTAGTTGTAGTGTAGTGGAGTGTAGTGTTGTGTAGTGTAATGTAGTGTAGTGTCGTGTAGTGGAGTGTAGTGTAATGTAGTGTAGTGAAGCGAAGCGACATCTGAATCTCCAAAAGTGGTCCGAACCCCTGGTGTTTTGTACATGTTCACTTCGAAACGTGCTTCGCGCCACAACGGCGTGCACTTTTTCGACATCGCAACTTCCAAAAGTGGTCCGACACTGAGGTGTTTTGTACATTTTCACTTCGAAATGTGTTTCGCGCCACAACGGCGTGCGCATTTTCGACATCACAACTTCCAAACGTGGTTCGACACTGAGGTGCTTTGTACATGTTCACTTCGAAATTTGCTTCGCGCCACAACGGCGTGCGCTTTTTCGACATCGCAACTTCCAAAAGTGGTCCGACACTGAGGTGTTTTGTACCTTTTCACTTCGAAATGTGCTTCGCGCCACAACGGCGTGCAATTTTTCATCTCTCATCTGGCCAGCTGCCTCCGCACCCGCCGCTTTAGCGAGCCTACTTTTCGACCCTCCGGAGCCACAAATCATTGGAAAAATACAGTGTGTCGCGACTTTCCTACCTTGTCGCGCATCTGCATCTTTTTTCTTCTGACTCTTTCTCTTCTACTCTTCTCTCTTCTAATCTTTCTCTTCTCTCTGCCTCTGCCCTGCTCTGCTTTTCATCTGTCCATATTGTTGGAAGTTTGACTTCTAAACTTCCTTCGACTAATCCGGGGTTGACAGGAAGGGAAGAAGTCCTTCACACTGGCTTGCATGCTATAGAAATCTTGGTGTCCCAAGGAAGTTCAGCAAAGGTGTGACCAAAGGAAACATTGACTTGCAGAAGCTGTGGCAAGCCATCAAATCAATCGAGGCTGCAGCCAGTTAGCCGCAGCGTGCATTTGAGATCATTTGAGGTGCAGTGGGTCTACTTTACCCAGCGCCAGAAATTGGTCTGCGTGTGAAATACCTATGTATAGTTCTTTATACGCAATTATACACAGCTAGCAATTACATTCCACTTGAAAAATACAAACATCTGCAAGGTTCCTAGACATGATATTGTCTCATTGATGCGGGTGAAACTAAATTGCTAGGCGGCGGTCACTTTTAGCGCCTGGGGAACGTTGGCTTTGACTATGGACAACTAGCAGGTCACACCACCTTGATCCACCTTCCCTTGCTGCCACAAGATCCATGGCCTTCCCGACAGAATTAGGTGATGATTAGTGCTTAATGCAGCTGATCACATTCCCCACCCTTTTAAAAATGTCTAGCTGTCCAGCCCTCAACTGCAGGCCACACCAGCAGCCCAACACCTTCCCGGCTGCTGCCTTCCGCAGCAGCCGATCGCGGAGAGAAAGGCCTTGGATCTTTGGGGCTTTTGTTTTGAAGCAAGTTTCCTAACATTATCCGACCGGGTCCCAGCCTATTCTCAAGTGACGCCGAAAAGCCCTTTTGACGGAACTAAAATTTAGTTGCCAAATCCTCACATCCATCGGCAATTTCCGATTGGCACTGCACGCAGTGTCAAGCAAATTGATGTTTCCCAGATTCACAGTTGAAGGACTAGCCGACTAGCCCACCACCAGCCGACCTGGCCCATCCTGACCCTGCCCCTGTCCTGCACAAATTGCGCGATGTCATCCTGAAAGTTCATGTGGATATGTTTGGGAAATCTGTGGGTGTCATCACCACCAACCAGTTCAGGTTTGACAATTTTGCACTGGTGGTGAAGACTGGGTCACTAGGTGAATTATGACAACGATGTCTCATCCGATTGCAGGGGTGAGAAATAATCTTTGTGTCTGCCATGAGTCCAATTTCTTGTGGAACCACTTTACAAAACAAACAGTTGAAAGATGTTGAAAGGCTGTCTCCTCTCTCCTTTTTTTTTGAAATCATGAACAGGGTCCAGGGTGGTGGGACCCTCAAATCGCCATGCGCAACATCCAAGACCCCCTTTTCAAATCTGGCAAGCCTGCGGGGGCTGTTCCTCCTCCCCGTGAGTCTCCGAGGGCTGTTGAAACAGCGATTCTGCCTGCAATGAGCACAGGCAGAAAGCAAAATCCTGAAGATTGTCACACCCTGGGATGAATTATGAAAATATTGATGATCTGGGATGTTTTCTTGCTTCACTCTGACCATTTGCCGCAGCAACACATTCTAATGCATTGTGCTTCAGTGACACTCAGTGACAACAACTGCGGCAATGATGAGTGAGCAAAATGTCGTTGAACCATGTTGAACCCTTCCACTTCGCAACGCAACTTTTGACTGCTTGGAAAGACCTTGTTCAAACACTGCACCTGCCTCGGCAATCACTTCAGACAGCGGCGCGGCTTCAAATTCCACCACCTGCAGAAAGCAAAGCTCAAGGGATTCAAAGGTATTGCATGCAGAATCTCAATGTTTCGATATATGTTTCACTTGCACCAGGTGGCATATTGCCGTTTCCGGTTCCTTTATGTTCAGCTGGAACTACTGGTTGATGATGGGCATGAGTTATGAGCGAAATACCATGGGGAAAGGTCCAAACTTGAGTCCTTGAGGGTTGGTAAACAAAAGGCCAAGACAAAAGATGTGGGAGCGGAGAAGGCATAGAAAGCCATGGGCGCTAGCAATGAGAAGGGAGATGCGAAGGGCAACGTGGAGGAAGGTGGCAAAATGGTCAGAGCGAGGTGGAGTGGAGTGACTAAGTGGGAAGGAGTTGGGTGGATCGCTGGAAGAAATGAATCCATATCAAAGTGTGCATGACAAATTGCGGGTTTGGCAATTGGACTGCTCCACATCCCTTGCTAAAGCAAGAAAAAAACATGAAAAAAATCAAGCTTGCTACCACTAGCTTTCGTGACAAGGCATTGTTCAAACCCACTGCCTCTGCCTCGACTGGCTCAGGAGGGCCCTGCAATGAGCACAGGCAGAAAGCAAAATCCTGCGGGCTAAATTATGAAATCTTAATGTTTCATTGCTTCACTCTGACAATTTGCCGCATCAACACCTCCAGTGCATTGTGCTTCAGTGACACTCAGTGACAACAACTGCCTCAACAATGAGGGAGTAAAATGTCGTTGAACCATGTTGAACCATGTTGAACCCTTCCACTTCGCAACACAACTTTTGACTGCTTGGAAAGACCTTGTTCAAACACTGCCTGCCTCGGCAATCACTTCAGAAAGTGGCAACACCTGCCGGAAGCCAAGCTCTAAGGATTTCAAGGTATGGCATTCAGAAATTCAATGTTTCAACATGTTTCAACATGTTTCAATGATTTTCAATGATTTTCAATGTATGTTTCACTTGCACCAGGTGGCATGTTAAGGTTTCGGGTTCCTTTATGTTCAGCTGGAACTACTGGTTGATGATGGGCATGAGTTATGAGCAAAATACCATGGGGAAAGGTCCAAACTTGAGTCCTTGAGGGTTGGTAAACGAAAGGCCAAGAAAAAAGATGTGGGAGCGGAGAAGGCATAGAAAGCCATGGGCGCTAGCAATGAGAAGGGAGATGCGAAGGGTAACGTGGAGGAAGGTGGCAAGATGGTCAGAGCGAGGTGGAGTGGAGTGACTAAGTGGGAAGGAGTTGGGTGGATCACTGGAAGAAATGAATCCATATCAAAGTGTGCATGACAAATTGCGGGTTTGGCAATTGGACTGCTCCACATCCCTTGCAAAAGCAAGAAAAACACATGAAAAAAATCAAGCTTGCTACCACTAGCTTTCGTGACGACTGGCTCAGGAGGGCCCTGCAATGAACACAGGCAGAAAGCAAAATCCTGTGGGCTAACTTATGAAATCTTAATGTTTCATGGCTTCACTCTGACAATTTGCCGCAGCAACACATTCTAATGCATTGTGATTCAGTGACACTCAGTGACAACAACTGCCTCAACAATGAGGGAGTAAAATGTCGTTGAACCATGTTGAACCATGTTGAACCCTTCCACTTCGCAACACAACTTTTGACTGCTTGGAAAGACCTTGTTCAAACACTGCACCTGCCTCGGCAATCACTTCAGAAAGTGGCAACACCTGCCGGAAGCCAAGCTCTAAGGATTCCAAGGTATGGCATTCAGAAATTCAATGTTTCAACATGTTTCAATGATTTTCAATGATTTTCAATGATTTTCAATGTATGTTTCACTTGCACCAGGTGGCATGTTAAGGTTTCGGGTTCCTTTATGTTCAGCTGGAACTACTGGTTGATGATGGGCATGAGTTATGAGCAAAATACCATGGGGAAAGGTCCAAACTTGAGTCCTTGAGAGCAGGCGTATGAACCAATCATTATGATGTTGGGAATTCTTACCAATGACATCCAATGACAATGTTGGGGCAATTTCTGCATCAACACATATCAACACCAATGATTCTTCCATAAACAATGGCTTCAATATGCTTCAATGGTGGACCGTGGGGCCAAGGTACAGCTTTGATCCCGGCACCGCTGTCAGCAATTGCTCAGGCAGAACATCTGACTTTGCCTTGTGGCCATGTCGCCGTGGGATACCGGTGACTTGGCATTCAAAGCTGGTAGATCTGGTAGCTGCTTCAAAAGAAGCCAAAAGGGCAGGCACGTTCAAATCCACATAACACATATTAATGCATCATAAATCCACAGAGCACGAGACCCTTCTCTTCAAACTATCCTTCTATCTCATCCTTCCGCATCTTGATCTCTTTTCAATTGGGCCAAGAGCTTGAGATCTGGGGACTGGTCCCAGGATGTCCCACTGCCCAGTTTCAGACACGTGACTACGGCACCTGAGTAGCGTGACTCAGATGCGCTCATCGTCGCGTTCAATTTCTGCAGCACTTCAGCCGGCAGAGTCTCCTGTCAAGCTGGTCTTGAAACAAATTGGAATATCTGTGCAGCTCTGACGACTTGGTCAACCATCATCATCATCATCATCATCATCATCACAACCTGCATAACCCATCCCGCCAAAGCCGGATCCTGCTGTTGAACCTTTGGCAATAATTCTTTGGCCAGGTCACAGACCTCAACAGTCAGAGGCCGTCTCTGACTTAGTCACTGTCAGAGCTCAACATGTTTCAAACCATCAAAGTGAGTAGGTTTGTCTGTTAATTCCAAGATCAAAATTTATCCTGATGTAACTTAATTAATGTATCGGAATATATCTGATGTATGATGGATCGTTAGATCAAATCACTCAGTCATGAGTCAGCGGCATCCATCAGATGGCACTGAATGGCACTTCCAAGGAGCTGCCGCAAAGGTCTCTGCCGCCTGCTGCATCAACGCCTTGCGTTATGCGAAGAGATCTTCGAGCGAGAAAAAAAACAGGTGTTGAATGGTGTTGGCATGTTTTGGCGGCTACATCCATCAAAGTCAGTTCCATTCTACTTGCAAAATCTTGCAATTTTGAAGGGTGAGAAAGCATAGGTCCAGGTGTTCTAGGCCAAAGTATGCTACAACAATCTACAAGAGATGTGGTCTATGCCAGAGGCTGGTCCTGCAATGCGGCCTACAGTGACAACCCCAACACCTTGATGTCAAGGTTGAACTACAGTAAGTTGAATTCTTGAAAGAGTGTTCCCATTATATCCCATTATATCCCTATTGTTTTTGGACAATGCCCCCATTTCTGTTGGTCAAAATCAAATCATTTTGCCATCCAGGATCCACATGTCGCTTCTGTTGGAAAGCATCCAGCGTCTCCACACACTTGCGCCGGTATTCCTCCTGCTGAGTCAAAACAAGGGCTGTAGGGTCTCTTCTTCTCTTTCCAAGATTCTGAATCATGAGAAACTGCCATATCTGCCATGAATGATCGGGCAGCCCTGCCTAGGCATTGGAACTGAATGGATCGGGTGTACTCATAGCCAGTTTGCGCGCTAATTCCAGGATCGCTCCAGATTTCCAGGACCATGTTGTCGAACCTGCTTAAGGGCTTGCTGGGAGGCTGGCCCTCAACGTCAACTTGTTCAGCTTTGCACCAAGACACTCCTGACCGAAGCCTGTCTCCAACATCACACCGGGGTTCTGCGGCTTGTAGTACATGGTCATGTTACATGTCCACCTCAGAATATTGTCAAACAACTACGAAAAACTATGAACCACATGTGGTTGAAGCTATATGTTACTTTGATACGGATTGAACAATAGTGGTGGTGGTGTGGTGGCGCACCAAGAATGTGAAAACTGCGCTATTAGCCCGAGTCCCGCGCATGTTCATGCGTCTGTTGCCATTCCTCGGTTCTTCCATTGTTTCAACTGTTTCAAGTAAAATTAGTGCCGTTGACTCCTTGCAGCTCCTTTATATAATCTCTTGCTTGGTTCCCATCCGATGACAGATCTGTAATTCTTGCTGGTCAAGCTTCACATTGTATCCCGGCAGCCATGGCCCATCAACCCCCTTCGTCCATGGCCATGGGCATGTGACCGTAAACCTCGAGCCACTGTCCCAGCCACTGGCCACCCAGAACGCTCACAGCTGAGGCAGGCTGAGGCACTGGCATGTCCTCAATGACGTTGCCATGCCGTGTCATGTTGAATTGGGTGCAGCCGCAGCCGTTACATTGCGTAATGTCGTGGAAGGCCAATTCATACCAAACTCCGACCTTGAACTGCACAGGGTGTCTCATTATATGATGCAAGATGCAAGCCGCACACCAAAACTATCATGGTATGACATGCGTGCAAGTCGAGAATGCTTTAGTTGGCTCATACAAGAACACATGCAGGATCATGCAGGATCATAGTGTATCACACTATACTATCTGCAGAGCCTGTTCAAGCAGCGAGGGATCCTAATAATTTTGACAAGGAGCGTACTTGTCGACATCAAATGCTGGCATCGAATAGCTTTTTAGCTCCTCGTATTCTGGACATTGTAGGGTACCTTTCCTCATTTGACAAGGCTCAGGAAGGAATGCAAGACATATTTGCGAAGGATTGGATCCTGAAATTAAAACCAAATCAGCACATACACTGGCGTGTGGCTGAGGGTCGGTGTCTCCAGCAAGTAGTACCAAGGCAGACCACCCCTGGGATCAAGTGGATTCTCCACGAGTGGCGTTCCCTTCCTTGACAAGGGCTTCTTCTGCATTGCAGCGATGGTCAAAGATCCAATCATCGAATCAGAAAAGGTCTCCAGATACGATCGGTTCACCAAGGGGGCGGCACTCACCGCAGTCACCAGCAAATCGCCATTCACCGTTAAGCATGAAGCTGAGACCAACGATCCACTGATCGCTGCAGAGATTCCAAAGTAGATTTTCTGCAGTCTCAACTGGCCATAGCGGCCATCTTTGGGCCCAAGGCCATAGAGCCCAGCATTGGACCTGGGTCTCTGCATTTGGAGGGACCGCAAAGGGAATGGGGATTTACAGCCCTGTAAAGGGTGTGTGGTAGAAGGGCTCTTGAAGTGACCATTTTTCATTTCTCCTTTTCATGTTTTCTTGACTTCATTTGAATGTGTTCCCCAATTCCGGCAAATTTTGCCAAGCAGCATGGTTACCCTCTGGTAACATAACTATGGTAAATGGTTCATCTGCACCTAGCTGAACTCTTTCCAGGACGGGAAGATGATCAGATTGCACCAGGCACTCTTGGTGAACCTTGGACAACTCCTTGGCTTTGCCTCAAGAATTGCAGGGGGACCGGAGATGACTCCCCGTGGTACATTGCCTTTTCAGTGCGGCCCCTAAAGAAGCAGGCTCAGAACGGAGGCTGACTTGGTCCATGCTGGCACCGAGCTGCTAGACTTCTGGTCCAAATGTTGCTTAATCTGCACATCAAAGTTCACGTCATTGGCCCCTTTTTGAAGCCATGCATCAGCCCAATGGCCCACTGGCCCAAGGGGGTCAGATACGGTTGAGTGCTCGCAAACACGCACGGTCCACGCACCTCCAAATATGTCCAAAATTGTCCAAACCACGTTCAGAAGCAAGGGTGAAAAATGCTTGCGAGAGTACGCAAAAGTTCCAATCTCATCAAAATTTGAGTAGAACTGGAAACGCAGAATTCAGCAAGGCTCATTGGCCTTGGAGCCCGACTTTAGAGCTCCATTCTCACCTGCAAATGTGAGGTTATCTCCGATTCCGTGGCCAAGAGAAATTTGCTCAACTTGTTCTCTTTGGGCTTGGCTGCCTTTGCATCCTTTGGTTTCTCCTTGGCGTCCTTGGCGTCCTTGGCTGGCTCGGGATCTTTGGCTTCTGCCTTCAGCGACTTAACTTCCTTGGTATCCTTGGTTGCCTCAGGCTTTGTGTGCTTGCCCGGTTCTGCCATGAGCAACCAGGAGGCGATCTTGTTCTGGATGGCCTTCTTGGCTTCAATCACCATCCCTGGCACGGTCCGGGGCCGCTCATACGGCCACTTCACATTTAACCCTTGAAAAAACCGAAGTCATCCGTAGCAACCTCACCAAAGGCTCAACTATCTGGGTTTCTCATACGTATTACAAACAGGGCCGGGTTCTTCCTGGAGGGTTCCCACCTGGCATTCCAGGCCCTACCGCATTCATCCACTCACAGTGCGAGGCACCCTTCACGAAGATCGCGTCCACCGTTGGATCTTCACCCACCAGGGTGGACAGCCAGTGCCAGGGGTCCACCTTGGTCATCATTGGTCATCTTGGTCGATGCTGTTGGTTTATTTTTATAGATATTTTAAGTGTTAACATGTGTTGACATATTCATTTCTATAAGGATATAATTATACATTCACGAGCTTACTTTCATGGTGGCAGTATTCGTCTGGTTTCGTACTATCTTAACAACCCACCTAACAGCCAGCCAATTTCTGGATGATTGAGGGTGTTTTTATCAACAAGTATCCCACCTCGCCATTGACAAACACCGTGTAGGTGGCACCTGGATATGCTGCTCCACCGTAGAACTCATTGGTCTTGTCTATGTTGTGCAGGACATCCCCTGGCGACATATCGAAGAATAGTCTGCAGCGTTCCAGGTACCAATGGATGGTATTGTAGCCCTGGGCGTATGGACAGTTGCTGCCAGTTTCGCAGGTTTTAAAGCCTCCAAACTCATTGCACTGTTGGTAAAAATACAGGCGCTCAAGTTGCGGCCACGCTCTCGGATCTGTGCCACTGACCTTCTCGGTTCCTAGGTGGAAGGCTCAGGCATGGGGGCTCCAGAGGGTGGATGTCTCTTTGGGAGCCTAGATATCCTAGACGATCTCAAATGCTGAACCAGGTTTGGACCAATTTGGTGCTGATTTGATCTGATTTGGTTGTTTCTGTTTATATCATATATAATTATAGATACATAAAACAAAGAAGGACAGAACAAAATACATATCTGTGTTTTGTAAATGGTAAATGGACAGTATTTACCAAAAGGGTCCAACATAAGCTCGGCTTACCTGAGTCGCTCAGCTTCTCAGTGGAACGAATTCTGAACATTTAACAAAATAGAATAAATATCACATGCGCAGCCCAATAGCCTCTGGGGGGTCTGCAATATGTATTTAAAAATATTTAAAACATGGTCAGTTAGATGCGTTCAAAAAAATATGCAAAGGTATGGAAACCATAAGACTCTTTGGCAGCATGCACATACTCAAAGTATCTCACAGTTTTTGTACGAGTACCACAGAAATGGGGGTTGCAACAAAAAGTTTGTGCGGATAATTTTTAGATGAGTTTGCTGTTACATAACAATACTTTTGCGCCAAAAGCCATTGGTGCACAATAAATTGGGCGTGTACGCTAGAAGTTTTTCCGCTCGAAACGTTTGTAATAATACAGTTGACACCCTTTTACACACCAAAATTTCTTGACCAAAGATGGCGCAGCGATATAAACCAGGACCAGCAAATTTTGGAGCGGGCGGTTAAAACCAAATCATCCAAACAAGAACGTATCAACATGCATCAACCAAACAACAAACAATGTTTGGTTGAGCAAAGTCTAGGAACTGTTCATGAAATCCACAAACTCGGCGTAATTGACATTCCAGCACGCAGGCGCTGGATAACCTCTGGCTTCCTTTTCCTGAATCTGGAAGTCATGCATCAGCTGAAGGGCATCAATGGCACTCACCGTGCTTTTGGTCATGATGGAGAGGTTGCCACAGAACAACTTGATGTTGCATCTGGTATGTTCGCATCCGGGATCGTTATTCTGTGGGATGGTTGTCACAACTTCACCGAAATCATCTGCCAACAACGCAATATTGTTTTCGTCATCCAGAGGATTGTAGCCGCAGAGATTAAACTTCTTCTCTACTGCTCTCCTGAAAGGTGGCAACGAAAATGTGACAACCAAGCATACATGGCATACGTATTCATAATTCTAGAAGGATCTCAGATGTTCTTCAAATTCTAGAATCAAGATATTTATGATACAGAATATATTTTAATATACGTATACAATTGAATGTGATTTTAAAGTGTATCTTCATATATCTTCATGTTTGCTCCCTTGGTCTCCTCCCTTCTGCCCTCGTCATCATTTCTTTGAGTTCGGCATGTCCCTTACTGAAGGTGGCCAGGCACTCGGGTGAGCCACCCACCAAGGGTGCCGTAAGTGCCGAGGCCACCACATCGTTGTAGCCGACGAAGTTGGCCTGTGCCAACAACGGGGCACTGGAGGCGACCGAGGCCCCGAAGCTCTCGGGATACAGCTTCCGTGCCCAGGCGGACAAGGAGCCTGCATAGGAACCACCAAAAACCACCACCTCCGACACATTTGAGAGCTGTGCCGAAATCGAAATCCAAGCCCAGAACTGGTTCAAATCAGCCAGGGCCTGGCGGCTTGTAAGGTACTTCAAATTCTGGGTGGTGAAGTCTGGGACCCCATCAAAGTCGGCGCCACCGTAGTAACGATGCTCCACAGCTAATATGATGGCCCCAAATTCCTTGGCAAGTTGCACTATGTTGTTGCAAACATTGGTGCATGGACGTCTTCCCGATCGCCAGGGAAAATTATCTCCATCAATGTAAATGAAAGCTGGTCCTCCAGGTTTCTCGAAAGTGGCATTGGTCAAGAATCGCTGGCACCAGGTCTCTGTGTTCTGCGGATCAAAATGATCCAGCTTCTGATCGCAATACTTCTGGATCTTTGATGGATCCGAAAGATCCAATGTTGTTTCCGCTTCCCGCAATTCATTCCACAACCTTTGAACTGTTTCATGATGTCTCTGCCATGCCATGGCAGTTCCAACCATCAGGAAGCTGCAAAGCCATCGAACGCCACATACGGAGGCCATCATGGCAGCACGGTTCGTTTTGCTTCTCACTTCTTTCGCCGGGTCATGAGCCACGAGTGCAAAATGTTGTTTCTCACAGCTACACCAATGACATCTGGCCATCAAAGCTCCGGAGATTTGGGGGTTGATAAGGTGGGAATGATGGGGATCCAATCAGCCTACGCAGAGCCGAGTCTAACTTCAGAACGCCGAGCCACGCGAAAAGCATCCACTTCTCTGTTCTCAAAGTCATTTAGCTGGCGCTGGCAAATAGCTTCCACCTGCACACTTTTGGATCAATTTCAACGAAATCATCCAGCAGGCTACGTCCCTGATTGTCTTGTTGGTGGTTTCAACCCATGCCACGCAATCATCCGAATAAGAGATCCAAAGGAAATTGTCCTTTAAACAAATAGATACATAAATTAATAAATACATACATGAATAAATAAATAAACAAATAAAGAAATATGCTAATATTTAATATAATATGCACTAATGCACTAATATGTGTACACGATTGATTGTGCATGTATAGACATGTATAACTTGTGTGTGCACATACTTTAATCGTGCCTACCTCGCTTCTGAGGCGGACCCACCTCGTTTTCATCAGATCTAAAACCACCACTTGATACCGCTCCAGATTCATAATAAGGCAAAGCGCACCGGAGCCGAAGCTTATTGATTGGCGCATCACAATGAGGGTAGTGGGCAACGCTGCTTAGCCAGCATGGATTCCGACTTAGAGGTGTTCAGTCGTAATCCAACAAATGGTAGCTTCGTGGTATTAGCTTTTCAGCTCACCACATTAACCAAGTATCTGAACGAAGTGTTCCTCTCGTACTGACTTCGATAGCTCACGTTCCCTATTGGCGGGTGAATCCGACACTTTGGGACGCGGCAGCCTTCTTGAGCAGGCCCGGATACCTCAAACCAAAGCAAAACCCGGGCGGGTGTATCTACACTCTCTCTCTCTCTCTCTCTCTCTTTCTTTCCCTGGAAATAGGAAATATGTGCTTCCCTGATGGAAAACATGTCCAAGAAATGTCACATTATCATGGAATAAATAAATATCCCATCATCATGAACATATGGGAATATGTTGATGTGTTGTTCCATATCATGCGAAATTCTGAATTTCATAATGGAAACAGAATGGGCTAATGGGATATTGACAATGACTGGGGATTGAACCAATCACAAAAAAAGCAGGCGTATGAACCAATCATTATGATGTTGGGAATTCTTACCAATGACATCCAATGACAATGTTGGGGCAATTTCTGCATCAACACATATCAACACCAATGATTCTTCCATAAACAATGGCTTCAATATGCTTCAATGGTGGACCGTGGGGCCAAGGTACAGCTTTGATCCCGGCACCGCTGTCAGCAATTGCTCAGGCAGAACATCTGACTTTGCCTTGTGGCCATGTCGCCGTGGGATACCGGTGACTTGGCATTCAAAGCT
Organism: Cladocopium goreaui; assembly: GCA_947184155.2. NCBI lineage: Eukaryota > Dinophyceae > Suessiales > Symbiodiniaceae > Cladocopium > Cladocopium goreaui. The sequence goes on along the minus strand of CAMXCT020005024.1, from coordinate 460,787 downwards.
GGTAGATCTGGTAGCTGCTTCAAAAGAAGCCAAAAGGGCAGGCACGTTCAAATCCACATAACACATATTAACGCATCATAAATCCACAGAGACCGAGACCCTTCTCTTCAAACTATCCTTCTATCTCATCCTTCCGCATCTTGATCTCTTTTCAATTGGGCCAAGAGCTTGAGATCTGGGGACTGGTCCCAGGATGTCCCACTGCCCAGTTTCAGACACGTGACTACGGCACCTGAGTAGCGTGACTCAGATGCGCTCATCGTCGCGTTCAATTTCTGCAGCACTTCAGCCGGCAGAGTCTCCTGTCAGGCTGGTCTTGAAACAAATTGGAATATCTGTGCAGCTCTGACGACTTGGTCAAATCATCATCATCATCATCATCATCATCACAACCTGCATAACCCATCCCGCCAAAGCCGGATCCTGCTGTTGAACCTTTGGCAATAATTCTTTGGCCAGGTCACAGACCTCAACAGTCAGAGGCCGTCTCTGACTTAGTCACTGTCAGAGCTCAACATGTTTCAAACCATCAAAGTGAGTAGGTTTGTCTGTTAATTCCAAGATCAAAATTTATCCTGATGTAACTTAATGTATCGGAATATATCTGATGTATGATGGATCGTTAGATCAAATCACTCAGTCATGAGTCAGCGGCATCCATCAGATGGCACTGAATGGCACTTCCAAGGAGCTGCCGCAAAGGTCTCTGCCGCCTGCTGCATCAACGCCTTGCGTTATGCGAAGAGATCTTCGAGCGAGAAAAAAAAACAGGTGTTGAATGGTGTTGGCATATTTTGGCGGCTACATCCATCAAAGTCAGTTCCATTCTACTTGCAAAATCTTGCAATTTTGAAGGGTGAGAAAGCATAGGTCCAGGTGTTCTAGGCCAAAGTATGCTACAACAATCTACAAGAGATGTGGTCTATGCCAGAGGCTGGTCCTGCAATGCGGCCTACAGTGACAACCCCAACACCTTGATGTCAAGGTTGAACTACAGTAAGTTGAATTCTTGAAAGAGTGTTCCCATTATATCCCATTATATCCCTATTGTTTTTGGACAATGCCCCCATTTCTGTTGGTCAAAATCAAATCATTTTGCCATCCAGGATCCACATGTCGCTTCTGTTGGAAAGCATCCAGCGTCTCCACACACTTGCGCCGGTATTCCTCCTGCTGAGTCAAAACAAGGGCTGTAGGGTCTCTTCTTCTCTTTCCAAGATTCTGAATCATGAGAAACTGCCATATCTGCCATGAATGATCAATGATAATTTGAAGGCTAAATTCACATGTTCATTGGTTAACCCATTTTGTCAGTGTCCCATTTTGCCATCGCAGATTTGTCAAGGATACCAGCTGGGGGACCTCCACTGTTGCGGCTTCCTCTATAAATATGCCAAGGCGGCTCCTCAGCAAACTGACATGGCATGAGGCCAATGGCCGGCAAACTGTGGTAGTATAGCATAGTATGCATAGCATAGTATAGATAAATATACTACACTATATATCACTATACTATCTATAGGAAACTATAGTAATCTATATCTATCAGGCCTTTTTACTCTCATGTTCCAGGCCGCTACTCACATTGGTGCCATGTTTCGCCTTATCCGGAGCTGTGCTGGTCCGTCCCAGCTGCTGATGATCTTTCTGGCATCCCCTTTGAAAACGGGACGGCACAAAGACTTTGGGCACAAAAGCTTCTTCAAAAATGAAGGCCTAGAGAAAAATCAAAAAAAAAAAACTCACTGTACTCAATCCCCCACATGATACACCGATCCCATAGCTTTGGGCAAGTATCAGCACTGTTGCGAAGGCATCCTCCACTGGAGTGCTGGGAGCTGGCTTCACATGGTCCGAGTCCAGTTTGAATCTGGAGTAATAATAGCCTGAAGATAAGAAGGACAGACTATCAGGAAAAATTGGGCAGCAAAAGCTGATTGGAACACTTTCAGGTACCAGTTGAAGGATTGGATGCCACGTGGGTCTTTCAAGTAGTGAGCACAAAGATGCTGAACTGGCACAGTCGAGTCTCAGGCTGGGACGGATGGAGGTCCACAGAAAATCATCCATGGCAGGGTACAGACCTACTTCGCCCTGGAGACGAATGCAACGCTGATTCGTGATGGGAGTACCTGGGAGTATTGAGATGACCCACTGTACCATTGATTTTCGCTTGTGCCTGTGATGCAAATTCGAACCTGTAAACACCCTCCTGTTGGCTCAAACGCTGCGGTAAGCATCAACTCTTCTATTTGGAAGTGCTTTGCATACTGAACCAGCTTCATAAATTGATATATTTTGATATCTTTTGATACATCTTGATACTTCAGGTGATACTTAACCAGCACTTTGGCCCATTTTTCGCGGAGTTTTTTGAACCTGGAGATCCCATGCGGTGAAATCCCCACTTGGGCTGCTGCTTAATGAAGCAAGGCCCACAGCTGTCAATGCGTGCCTGGCAGAGAAATCACTGAGAGCTTCCAGATAATCTGAAATCCTAGGCCGCTAGGCTTTGACAAATCTGAAATCTGGCCAGCACGACAGATACCCAATTCCAAAACGTTGTGGGGTCCATAAACCAGACCTCGGGAACGGTGCGTCTGGAGTCTCAAACACCGCTTAGCTAGCTTTAGCTGAGGATAGAAACATATAGAAACGCTACCCTGGGTTGGCTGTTGGGTAACGTTCTTTTTTCACATTGCAATTGGCACAAAGGCTTTTCAAATCGATCCTTCGCTGTGCTCTGGCTGTTTGGCATCTCACCAGCTTGGGTCCACGCCGGCCAATAAATTGCCTTTCTCATGACTGCTCCGAACCCCTCAGTTTTTAACACATGTTACTTCCAAATGTGTTTCGCGCCACAACGCCGTGCACTTTTTCAACATCTAAACTTCCAAAAGTGGTCCGATCCTGAGGTGTTTTGTACCTTTTCACTTCGAAAATCGGCTTCGCGCCACAACGGCGTGCAACTGTTCATCTCTCATCTCCCCAGATGTCTCCGCACCCGCCGCTTTAGCGAGCCTACTTTTCAACCCTCCGGAGCCACAAAACCACGAAAAAACACAGTGTTTCGCGACTCTCCTACCTTTTCGCGCACCTGCATCTTCTTTCTTCTGATCTTTTCTCTTCTGACTCTTCTCCCTGCTGACTGCTTTTTCATCTCTCCATATTGTCGGAAGTTTGATTTCTAAACTTCCTTCGATCAAATATATTTCACAAAAAAAATCATAAGATAGAGGGGGAAGACCTGAAAGTGCGAAGCACCGAAGAATGTTTGTGCCCATTTGGTTTGATTCCTTGCCACTTCTTCCGGAGGAATAGGCATAAAGAAACTACACAAAGAGCACCTCATACTAGCAAAGAGACTTGCACCTTGTTCAAACCCATAGTGCCAAAAAAAAGCATGCTATGCATACTCTGCACTTTAGCTCGTTGCTGCACCTTGCCAACCCAACACTGACGTGGGAAACTACGATGGCCAAGCATGTCCAGCCATCGTATTTATCCATCTCCTTTTTGGACACCAACAATCCCAATTGCATCGAATACCTGCGCATGATGGATGCCTCTGGGTTTTATTTCGTGTCGAGCACCTATATAGGACCGAAGCACATTTGTGCCCATTTGGTTTGCTTCGTTGCCACTTCTTCCGGGGTCGGCGGCAGGGGCGGCAGCCCTTAAATTCGGCTCCGCCGGCTCCACACGAGTGGCTTGCCCTACGAGCGTCCCAGAGCGACTAGAGCTCTATGGTGAGGCGCGCTCCAAACCGCCGACCCTCCGACGCCGGGCCCCGAAAAACACCAAAAATCCTTCAGGAGGGTGGGGGAGAGCTTTTTGGCCGGAATCCGGGTCGCTCATAAGCGTCTCCAAGAGCAAAAGGCCCCCCCCCCCGTTTGGAGGGTACCTAAAATCGGAAAAAAGTGCCGTTTTGACACATTTTTCGGACGATTTTTCGCTTTTCGAAAGTCACAAAATGCTGTAAATTACAGCATGTTTGCGTTTTAACGTCTTTTGCGGGAGCCATGCAAAAAAGCAGAAAATGCTGTAAATACCAATGCTTTTTGGACCCAAGATGCACAAAACACCGCAAATACCAGTGTTTTTGAAAGCCAAGCAAAAAAAACACTGTAAATTACAACATTTTTGGCGGGTTGATTGCAAAAACTGCTGGTATTCACAGTGTTTTTGCAATTTCAAGAAAACGTGGAAGGCACGAAACACTGTAAATAGCGGTGTTTTGGCCACTTTTGGACGCCGAAACGCTGGTATTTACGCAGTTTTTTGCCCGTGGCGGCGCCAAACCCCTGTAAATTACAGCATTTTCTTCCTTTTCTGAACCGATTTTTTGCCTTGATGAACGCAAAAAACGCTGGTATTTACGCGTTTTTCAAAAAATCGAAGATCGTGACGTGAACGAAACCCTGCAAATAACAGTGTTTTAGCCACTTTCGGGGACTAAAACTGTGGTATTTACGCGGGTTCTTGCCATCTGACAGCGCAAAATGCTGTAAATTACAACACTTTGTGCGCATTTGTGCGCTCTTTGGGTTCAATTTTTTAACTGGACGACAGCGTGACCCGAAAGACAGCTGGATGGAGGAGTGGCACAGCACGCGGGACTTGCCATCTGACAGCGCAAAATGCTGTAAATTACAGCACTTTGTGCGCATTTTTACACATACAGGGGCATTTACACAGAGAAGTCTTTACACAAAGGAGCTTTTTACACACAGAAGGGTTTACACAGAGAGGTCTTTACTCTAAGGAACTTTTGCACACAAACGTCTAGAGTCTAGGAGCCTTTACATACAGAAGCTGTTACACAAAGAAGTTTTTACACAGAGGGCTTCTTACACACAGACGCGTTTGGACACAGAAGCTTTTACACAGAGAAGCCTTCACACAGAGGAGCTTTTACACACAAAAGCATTTACCCACAGCAAGCTTTTACACACACAGGGGCTTTTACACAGAGCAGTTCTTACACAAAGGAGCTTTTTACACACAGAAGGTATTACACAAAGAAGTGCTTACTCCACTTCCTGCTTTTTGAAAAAAGAACCTGATCACTTCCTTTCGCTTTGTTCGAATACTTTCACAAAAATCGAAAGCGCAATTCTGGTTTGATCGTGCTAATCCCAGCAAAGTTTTACCACGCCCGAAGGGAAAGGCGACGTGTTGCGGTGGGACTGTGTTTGTTTCCTTGTGTTTCAAAATCTAGCGTAATTTCTTTAAATAAAGAAGATCAAAATATTGTAGACAAAAAGGAGAAAAATATTAACGTAGATATCAATAAATTTGGTAACATCGGGTAATTATTTTAATTTAACACTTCACATTCATGCAATGACTGCGGGCTGTTGCCACAGCAGGGTTCAGAATGTGAAACTTGAAGCTTGTGCAAGTTATTTCCGAAACGATCTGCTTAACTGTTTCACATAGGGGTGTATGCGATCTTGGTATTTGTCTGTTATGAAATTAATAATTGATGACTCTAAAATTAGGACAGCATGACAAAGGAGGTCAAAATCAAAAGCACTTCCTTGAGCTTCCACTGTCCTTCGTACAGTATTTGTGTTTTTTTCAGCGAATATAGATGTTGCAGTGGTTGCCCCCAGAAACACTCGATCTGCCGCACTTTTGCAGGGGCCGATTGAGCTACGTGTTGAGGGCGTGCCCGACAGCCTTCGGCTACGGACAATGCCGGCGTATTGGAAAAGGGCAGACATGCACCCCTTGAGGCAGTTGGAGCACTCAACACACTTACTTTGCTTCGCCGCTTAGCTTCAACGGCTTCAACTGCTGCCAAGAAATGCCTGGGCGACCCTCTTGTCAAGTCACTGAAGCCCGTGTCTGAAGACACCCACGGCAAAAGAACCTTGCGTCCTTGATGTAGAAACAACCTTTTTTCAGAAATCACTGTTGGATCCATTTGAAATTTATCGCGGACATATTGGCTCACCACCACGGAATCTTCTTTCTTGGGACAAAGCTCCCAATCTTTTTTCGTGCACAATGATCCCCGAAGCTACATGTTTGGCTTCGTGGGCAGGGTGGTTTTATAAGCCAAAACGTTGCAAGTTCCAGATTTGGGACAGATAGTGTATATAATATTATATATATATGTATATATCTATATCTACACACAATAATATATACGTATATGTCTTTTCACAATATATACAATAATATATATATATGTATATATATATATATATAATACAGATACATATATATATATATAAATATGTTACGCATGCATGCACTATGACATATGTATAATGTGTACAATTCGAATCCAAATGCGGGTCTTGCAACAATGCGGGTCTTGCAACAATTTGTGCAGTCTGGCAAATGTGGGAAAACGCCCAACTCACAGCCGGCTGTGACAATGTGAACGCCAATCTGAGGGCAAACAACCGGTTTGCTGAGTTTACCGAAATGATCTGAAATGGAAGGTAAAAGTCTTGAAACGGCAAGCAACGACTACAGAGCTCACATTGCATGCCTGTTGGCCGCATTGTATAAACAATTCAGCTCACAGTCACCGCCCAAGGCTCGCACTTGCCGGCGTCTGCCACATCTGAGGCACAAAACCTATAGTATCTGTGGCAAATTAGTATAGGTTTTCATGGAGCTGTGAAGGTGTTTATCTGTGGAGCTTCAGTGATTCCTCCAAGCCGTCGGCCGGTTCTTGTGTGGATCCGAAACTCAGCTTTTTATGATGTTGCTGGCCTTGAAGTGCAGCTTGGCTGGCTCAGATTCATAGACATGGACACACAAGGACAGGTCGCCTCAAACTGAAGTATGCCAACAGTGACAGGGATAAATTTCTAAGTGCGGTATCTATGAATATCGGCTCTATCATGACAGAGTGTAGCGGAATGTTCGGCTTTCCCAGGGACTTCGATCCCCGCGCTAAATCCACATTTCCCTGCTGGGCTGCCACACGGGTAACTCCTGGTACCCCAAAAAGAGATTCGGCCTTGCCCGAGGTCACTGAAATGACAATTGTCATAGAGTGGACAGGTTCCTTTCTGTATCTCTTGTTATGGGAATATCAAAAAACATGGGATATTGCCATCTCAGACTCCAGCATTGGACGTTTCGCAGCTTCACTGGGAAACCTGCCAGCAACACACCCAGCGACTTGACGCCCAGCACTCAGGTCAGCACGCATTCTGCGAACATCTGTGAACTGTGGAGGTGGACTGCAGTTTTGTCACAGGGACAGGCAATACTGCTATACCGGCTATACCAAAAAAAAACGTTACTGTCATCAGTTGCTGCAAGTTGGGGAAAATCAAGTTGGCTAGGCGAACTCACATCCGAATCTCAAGCAGTCCCACCAAACTGGCAGACCAAAGGCTTCGTGTGTCACCGACCTATCACGGGAATGGGGTAGGGATAGGAAGCGACGCAAATTCAAAGACCATGCAGGGGCTGTTGCATTCCTGCATGTTTCTGGGTGGTTCACAAAGTGCTCCGAACGCCAGTTTTTTAACACTTTGACATGCAACGAGCTCTCGCCAAAGTCCTGTGCACTTTTTGTCGACAAGGTCCGCATATCGAGGCGCGAAACCGTGGAAACACGAACCCTACTTCGGCGACACCGGAAGCCACTTTACCCGAGAAAACAAAGCCCGATAATGTTTTCACACGTGAATTCACACACTTCGGAATTCTTACCATTCCCAACTATACTTGATGATGAGTGGTTGACATGATGATGCGGTTGACATGATGGTGGGACTGCTAACCATGACCATCTTCCTCACGCGGAAGTTTTCTAACTAAATTTCCTGTGACACTTGCATAATACGCATCATATCTATCCCATCGTGTCGGGTCATGTTATATATCATGTAACTGTGTACTAGAGTATACTAGAACTTAGCAAAGATTTGACGGCATCATGCTTCACGCTGATCATGTGATGCCAGAAGTTCCTGCAGACTCCCGCGCCTCTTCTGCAGTAAGTCCCCCGTTGGTAGTGTAGTAGGTCTACCTGCCTGGCAAGAACTTCATGTGGAGCTGCCAGATTGAAGGACTGGTTTGACTGGCGGTCTTTATCTTAAGGGGCAGTGAAACCAGCACAAATTGCTGCCACTCTTGAAAAACAATGCAAGTCTTCAAGCTCTACCTGCTCATACGTATATGTTCACAGACTAATGCTTCAGTAGTTAGTTGTTCCAAACGCGCGGCAGTAGAAGGCACTAGACAGAGAATTCACACGTTGCGGGCTTTGTGCACAATGGATTGGTTTGTAAATGACGGCGACGACCAAAGCAGTGACTGTCCGTGTGACAGGAAGATTATGCACTGGACTCAATTCGGTGCACAAGTTGACCCGCGCCTTGGGTTTGCAGCTATTTTGCCTTGCCCTGCTGGCCTCAAAGACGTTCACTTTGAACCGGTTTGTCAACCTGTAGTGTCACATTGAGTTCATCACGCTTCACTCCTTCAGTAGTTGGAGCACGAGTTCAAGCACTAGTTGAAACAAAAAACATGTTACAGTAGCTGCGTAACGTCTGCATCACATTGCCTGAAGATGAAGTCTGAAAGCAAATCATTACACCGGCAAGAGCAAGAGACCCCAAACAGTGCGGGGAGTAGGAAGTCAATGTACCAAATACAAGCAACAGTAGCCATTTCTAGCTGATGTTTGTTCCACAAGGTCAACAATGTTGCGTTTGAACCTGGGGAAAATTTCCCCCAAGTCTCTGGCAATTGTCGTCAAAGCACCCAGGACGACAGAACGCCAATGGAAAGCAGCCAGAGCCGCATTGGACAACATGCCAATGATCGAATGAACTACCTGCACTCCTCCAAGATCGAACTCACTTGGGTTTTATGTAGTTGCCAAAAGACTTTCAATATCATTACGCATCTTACATGTATATTAAACATACATCCACTGAATCGTACTGCTCGATGCACATGGAGCACATAATTTGTCGGTCATTAGTCAGCAAGCCTGCAAGTTTGGGCGTCGACGGTCGAGTCACAGTTAGCCCAAGCCCACAGTGCACAGTGGGACACACTTCTGATTTCTAACGAAATGGACATCGACCTAAGCGCAACTACATCGTTCATCCAAACTGAATGTCGACCTGAGACAGAACCTGACATGGCTAAAATCTGCAATTCAGAGGCTCTATAGTTCATCCATGCATGACCGAGTTTTCCATGCATGGCCGAAGTGCGCCAAAAGGTGACCTCCGCTTTGAGCCAGCTGTGCAGGTATCATTCCGTTGCTTTCACTGCTTCTTCCTGCAGTTTTTCTCACTGCTTCTTCCACTGCACCTGTTGCCCTTTCTGGTCACATCACCCTTTCTTTCTTGTTTCTTTTGGTGACACCACCACATCCATTTTGGACCTTACGGCGACTTAGATTTAGATAGGTCCCAATAATCCCGCTGCGTGCTAGACAAATTCGCTTTATCTATCTATGTATATATATATATATGTATGTCTGTATGTATATATATATATGTCTGTATATATATATATATAGCTATATATATATATATATCTGGTGGGACTTCCCAAATATTTTTTGAGCTGACGCTCATCGACGGCTCCGCCGGACTGCTCGGCCCTTCATTTCATCGCAGTGTGGGCTTGAAAGCAATTGAATGAGGTCCTGCTTCAGAAATATATTCCTGAGGTTTTTTGGAAAATATTTGTTGGAAATAGACAGTTTTTTTGGGAGCAAGTGAGTTCCCGAAAGCTGGTCTTTCCTAAAGAACGGCTGCCAATTTCAACTTGTTGCTTCGTGGAAAGGCGCCTCTGTACAGAGACTTCTCTGTGTCAAAGCTTTTGTGTGTAAACGTGTCTCTGTGTAAAGACGTCTTTGTGTAGAAGCTTCCTTCTGTGTGTGAACGCTGCTCTGTGTGAAAGCGCGTTTGTGTAAAGATTTCTCTGTGTGTAAAAGCTTATGTGAAAAAAGTGCTGCAAGATGCACTCTCCTTCACCCCATACCTATTGTGCAACAGCACGTCGAAGAAGCCGCACGTGCGCCTCACAAACATCAAAGTATCTAGGTTAGGGTGTTGTGCTGCTGTCGTCAAGATTTGGACACCCCAAGTCTCCGAGAAACATCTTGTTCTTGCCGCGTGGCTTTTTTGTCTTCCGCAAACTGAGCTTTGTCATTTGTGTCTTTGGCGTTTGGCCGGCTTGGCCCCGGTTGCGGTCAAGGCATCTTTGGCCTCCAGACGCGGCACCTGCTTCTCTGCGGAAACCCTTTTTCGGCATGTCTTGGTAACACAATGGTGGCAAGTCCAAACCAGCAACCGTTTGGCGTGATACTTCGCATTCTCGGGCCGAGTCGTTCCACATCCTTCAGCGCAGGGAGGATACGCACAATCGTGACACCAGGTTCCTGCCGTTGCATGCTTTGGCAACGGCTTGCTGCATTGGCAACACCTTACGTCTCTTTCTGTCTTTGGCTTTTCACGTTTCTGTTTGGCACTTGCGAATCCACTCACTCTTGCAGATTTTGGCTTGCAGCGTTTGCATCGCAGCATCCGCAATTCTTTCGATGCCCTCTTCTTGCGCACCTCCTCCGGATCGAACTCCTGCAACAATCGCTGCCGTTCACCAGGCCTTCCAGCGTCACAAACTCTGCAAGCCAATCGCACTGTTAGCAAGCATTTGCCGCAAAAGCCCAATTTGGAATTTGTCATTTCCGCACACCAACCGCAAGGAGATGCGGTCACTTCTTGTGGTGCAGCCTGTGCCGCAGCGCATTCCTTGCACATTCTGTCCATTCCGTCTTCCAACAACTGCCTGGGGTTGTCCAGGTGCGCAGTGTCAAAGTCCGCCCAAGGCTTCCAGACCTCAAGTCCGTCGTTATTGAGGGTGCATAAGCGACAGGCCAACAGTATGTCCTTCGTTCGCTGCCGCTTTGGTTTCTCCATAGCGAAGCTTTTTTTTGCTTCAGCGAGATCTGTGGCCTGCCTGTGCACATCCAGGAGTAACCTGGGCCCGAGCAAATCACCCTGCGCAAAAACGTTCGGCGAAAATGCCTGTGTCACGCATACGTCTTCACACTTCTTCACGCGTGACAAACACATGTAGCCACTCAATTGCGCATCGCGATTTGAAGGTGCATTCCATGCTTCTAAGTCCAGTGTGCATGCCTTTAATGTTGAGCCCATGAAAGAGTGTGCAGTCCCTGCGTAGTCGCAGGCAATTGGAAACCCTCGGCGAGCAATGGTCGCAAGTCCTTGGGGGTCCACCTTCCAATGTTGCAGAATGGGACGAACACGTATGACCCCAACCTCAGCATCCAGCTCTTCTTGCCATGTTGCGCCTTCTATCTTCAAAAAGAGACAGGCTGGCATTTTTTCAAGCACCAATTCCATGCCTGTCGAGTCTCGGATGCGCTCCAAATCATGTTCATCTAAACTCCATCCTAGCAAGGTGGCCCTTGTGTTCTTGTAAATTTTGAAGCGCCGAAGTTCTGGCAATGTCTGCGTCACGCGCACCGGCATACCTGGCAAGAGCGGCAACAGCCCCATGATCCCGCCAGTGTCCTGATCGTGCCTTCTCAACCATGACTCTTTCCCTGCGGTGCTTGCGGTCGGATCACCATGCTCCCCTGTAAACAAAGGCATATCCTGTGCAACAACCCAAAGTAGAAGGTGTTTTCTGTGCCGGGCAACAAACTTGGCACGGAGCTGCGCCGCAATGTACTTGGCTGCATTCAGTGCATGAATGAACGGCCCGGCCAAGAACTTCATGTCTTTGGGGTCAGGCGACAAAAGGCTTGTCCCTGCCACTATGCATCGACGCCGACGTTCGGCCTGACATTGCGCGCACTCGTCTTGTTGACGAAGTGCACATGCTCGCACCACACGGTTTTTGGCTTCAACGGCCCACTTTTGGTAGAGTGCTTCGCACTCTGCACGTTGGCAACTGCACTTCCCCGTGCTTGGGTTCCAGGAACCTGCGTGCAGGGTTGGATATCCATGAAGGAAAGACCACACTTCCTGGGATTGTCTGCCGTGTCGGGCTTCCTGCAACACAAAGCTTAGCCAAGGATCCACGCATCGCTGCTCTTTTGTGAGTTCAAACAGATGCGCCATGTTTTCCACTGAATGTGTCCAAAGAAAACGTTGCATCGCAGCAACCCCAAAACTGCGTGTTTTGGCCCATGGATTGTGGAAGACGGACGTGGCGCGCACTGCAGGAAATTGCCAGAAATCGCCCGCCAGGACCAAGTTGCAGCCGCCGAACATGCGAGGTTCCTTTGGCTTTCGCAGTTTCCATGTGCGCTTGTCACGCGCGGCCACCGTCATTTGCTTTTCTAATGCCACCAACACTTCTAAAGGCACTGTACTGGTTTCATCGACCACGACCCAACGGATGCGCTGATACTTTGTGAACTTGTCTGGCCCAAATTTGCTGGGTGCTGCACGGCCATCCCCCTTGATGCCAAGATTTGCGAACGAATGAACCGTAATCCCATCTATCAAAGCCGCCTGTGTGTTTTGGGGCGCTAAGAACACAAACTCCTTCTCATGCACCCAGTCACATACATCCTCGAAAAAGGCTCGTAATCCCTTCCTCCTAATACTAAACCCCCCCCCTAATACAAAACACGGCAGGTAGTTTTTAGTATTAGGGGGGTATTTATTATTAGGGAACCAAATCGAAGTCATGTTAATTAATTAATTAATTAATTAAATTTCCTTATATAACGCAATTAAAATATTGCCAAAAATGGCAGTTCGAAGCTTACCCCTAATACTAAATTAAAACCCTTAATGCTAAAAACTATTTTTTCCGATCTCAAAATCAATTAAATTTCCTTATATAACGCAATTAAAATATTGCCAAAAATGGCAGTTCGAAGCTTACCCCTAATACTAAATTAAAACCCTTAATACTAAAAACTATTTTTTCCGATCTCAAAATCAATTAAATTTCCTTATATAACGCAATTAAAATATTGCCAAAAATGGCAGTTCGAAGCTTACCCCTAATACTAAATTAAAACCCTTAATACTAAAAACTATTTTTTCCGATCTCAAAATCAATTAAATTTCTTATATAACGCAATTAAAATATTGCCAAAAATGGCAGTTCGAAGCTTACCCCTAATACTAAATTAAAACCCTTAATACTAAAAACTATTTTTTCCGATCTCAAAATCAATTAAATTTCCTTATATAGCGCAATTAAAATATTGCCAAAAATGGCAGTTAGAAGCTTACCCCTAATTGCTAGAGTAGCTAGGCAGCTTGGAGTGAGGGATTGGGACTAGGCCCCCCTAATACTAAACACCCCGGGGTGAACTAGTTTTTAGTATTAGGGGGGAGAACCCACAAATGGTAGGTTGATTTTTAAATTGTTTTTTAAAGGGGATCAATTAAAAGTCAAATTGGCCAAACTGAAATTTTCGGAAATTGGAGATGGATGCCTGTTTTTAGTATTAGGGGGACGTTTAATATTAGGAGGAAGGGATTACCCACTTTAAGGTCTGGGATTTGCCCGCTCCTGGCACTCCATGCAGAAAACACCGTTCGGGCTCGCTTCGAAAGTCTGGGTCCTTTTCTTCTTCATCCGCTTCTTGCAAGCATCTATGGATCACGGCGGTCAGAAATGCAAGTTGTTCGTCGCTTGGCAGCAAACCACTTTGGCCTGCTTGCAAGCGGGCTACCCATGCTTCTGCAGCCTGCGCAGTTAATTTTCCATAACTGAAAATCACTGGCGGTTGGCTTTCACCGTCTCCTTTCCAATTCCGGGTTTCTTGTGGTTCTTGGCCTGTTCGTCCGGTGTCCACCATTGCCCCTGTCTTCGCCACAGAAAGCCCATCGCTCTCCAAACCCTCCGCATTGTGCGACCAATGCTGGACAATGTTTTTAACAGCTGCTCCCACTCGGGTGGTGTGCTGCGCGCCTTCTGCCTGCGTGATCTGATTGATGATGTCCAATGTTACCCAGCTTGTATCCACCTCCTTTTCTGCACCTTTATGTTTGCAGCCTTCTTCGTCAATGTCATCTATGTCAGTGTCCAACGCTGCAAGAAAATTGCGAATTGTGCCCGTAGCATGCTCAGAAACAATGTGGTTCCGAACGTAATCTTCCCAAGCCATGGCATGGCTGCGTTTTCCAACGCTAGTCTTGCCAGAGTACCGCTTTGTTGCGGGCATGTTGGACAGTTGCTCTGAAATGGAACGGTCCAAGGCGCAAATATGCGGAACACGCGTGCTCGCGTGCCTCAGGTCCAAAACCCACGGGCGTAGGTAAACGTTCAACATCAAAGCCTTCTCCTCTGCCGAGGTTTCTGGGCGAGGCAAAGGACAACTGCACGGGCCAGGCACTGCCGGTGTGGCTCTGCGTTTGAAATAATGCGTGCTCCACATTCTGCCAAGCCCTAATGCTTTCGGAATGCGAACAACGTCCAAAGCTGTTTTCTGGGGCAAGGTTGTCTTCCACCGATAGGCTCGCCCATGATGCCAGCCGGCGATTCTTGCCTTCTGCTCTTCTGGGCCGGCCCACTCGGTGAGTGAATCTTCACTGTGACTAGGCGGCTCTACCTTCCACAAGGTCCAAAGTTTCACAAATTCCCACGGGGACAAGTAAAGTACTCGTGCATCACTGCCTCGCCAACCATAGAGATCCAAAGTCGTGTACTTTCGCCGTTGACGAGCTTGCACATCCACTGTGGGTTCAGCACCCATTGGTCGCAACAACCACAGCAATTCCAAGCCCCGAAAAGGCTGCACCTGGAAGCTTCATATGCTCTCTGCAGCAGTGGGGTCATTGGCGTCTGCAAACCCAGCTAGCATAAATTCTTCGGTCAAAGGCCGCACCGAACACCGGAACTCCAGGTCCCCAAGCACACGATTCACCACGGTCTCGTGCTGTTTGATGCCTTTGTCCAGTTGCGCCGTTTTGCTCTCCAAAAAAACCAGCTGCTTTGCCGCCTCCTGCAATTCCTTTTTTCCCAGCGGCTGTGGTTTTTGCAAATAGCCAGTGAAATATTTGGTTGCCCGTCGGGCGGCCAGGTCCATGACATGCGTCAGGTGCGCAACGGTGTATTTCTCCAAGCACTTCCGTTTGCACTCTTCGTCGTGCGTGCTCTTGCACAAAGGAACCCGGAAATTGGGGGCAGTGTGACTGTTGCCCATGAGCATCAAGGAAAAAGCAGGGGCAGTCCCAGACAACCACTCATTGTGCCGCTGCCCCAATACGGCCCCAAGCGCGTTCCGACGACCGCGCGTGCTCACCCCATATTTGCGTGCGTTTCCACGGCAAATAACTCTCGGCATCAAGTTCAGCTTCTTCGGGAAATTGTGCTTGCATTTTTTGGGCGACCCTTTCTTGTGACACGCCGGCAAAAGCTTCCGTTCTTTCCGTTCCTTATCCCACGGGTGGACGTGATGCTGGTAATGCAACATCTTTTCTTGCACTGCCGCTTTGTAGGCGTTCTTGTATGCAGCGGCTTCTTTCATTGCAGCGGCTTCGGTCATGCTCGCATCCACCCAAGGGCTTGCACCATGGTCGTTTGCCAGGAACTGCGGCCACAGGGACAGCTGATTCTTTGCCTCTTCTTGGTAGTTCCCGGCCCAGGATCTTTCAACGGCTGCTTCGTCCAGCTCCTGCTTTGCTTTGTCAAAATAGACCTCATTGTGCACCCACTGCTGAAACTGGAAGATCTTCTCTTTGGTCATCAATTGCTGTTCCACTTGTTCAGCTAACACTTTCAAGGGCTGCTGCCAGACTGTTGCAATGTAAACATGTCCGTGAAAGTGGGGTGCTGAATTACTTTGGTACTCGATTGCTCCACAGATGCCCTTGACCAGACCGAGCACACCGCCGCCAACGTGGAAACCTTGCCCCCATTTGTCATTACAAGCACAGTGCGGGCACTCCGGGCACAACCTTATTCCAAGCAGTTCTCCGAATACGAAACGTATCATGCATTGAAATGCCAGCACAGTCGCCCACGGATCGCGTGCAGTCAGCGCCCTTCGCACCTCGTAGTCTGGTAGGTCAATGTCTGCAAGCTCATCTTTGTTCCAGAGAGGCGGCTTGTCTCTCGCGAACCAAGGTCCGCGCATCTCCTGCGCAGCGGGGTCCCGGGCTCGATACCTTGAAAATCTCATGCACAGACCGTTATGCCGAGTAGTTGGAGATACAGTGACAAACAGAGGCTCGCCCAGCTCAACACGAGCCCCGAACAAATACCTTCCAATTTGCTTGCGTACTTCCACTGTTCCCGGCATTGTCTGTTGCCTATTGCGCACAGCAATGAGGATCTCTCTTTCTGGCTTTGTAAGACCTTCGGCATACCAGAGCTTTCTTGTATCGTAGTCTATTGGTTTCAGCTGCTTGCCGGTTCGATACTTCCCTTTTCGCAGCCTTTCGTACAAGCGTTCGGCTGCTCTGACCCATGTGCTTGCGGGAATTTCTGCCACTTGCTCTTTCTTGTTCCTCCAGGTTCTCCAGAGTTTTGCGTTCCAGACCGAATGCCACTTCATGGTGATGCGTCGTACGCCCGGCACCAAATCCCAAGAATTCCGGATGGAACTTTCCACTCTTCGGGCAAGGGCGCGCAAGTGCGCAATAGGTGTTAGCCGAGCAGCTTCCTCTTTTCGCCGGTCTCTCGGCCGGGAAGGAAAGTCAGGGCCTCCAACAGGCAATGGCAGGCTGAAGGGGTAAGCCCAGCTCAGAAACCGACTTTGCCATTGGTCCCAAAATGTATTGCCAGTGACCACTGACAACTCTTTTGCTACGTTCCCCAGTCTTGTCACCTCCATGGTTTCGCGATGCGCAAGCTGTCCACTGGTGTAGTCTTCTGACAAAATCTCTGGGCGAAGGCTGCCCTGGTAAGCCTCTCCGTCCATTGTCTGCAGGCTCGCCGCTGCGGGCGTGGCATGCTTCTGATGCGGGGTTGGATTCCCTTTCTTGGCCTTTTCCTCCAGGAATTGTTGAACGTTTGCCGGTGTCATTTCAACGTCCCCATATCTTGCAGCAACCTTCTCCTTGAATTCTTGACGTAGAGTTGCTTTGTCCCGGCCTCTGCACATGGGATGTCCGATATCCAAGAGGTGCTCCAACAACTTCAAGACCACCCAGGGTCGTATTTTTGCACCGGCGACCCAGTCAACAATTTCACTGTGCTTCATTCCTTTCACCGTGAATTTCTCCATGCGGCTGAGAGCTTCTGGTGGATGAGGCAATTTGTCCAACAGATCCGCTGCATTGGCACTCTGTAAGTTCCCATATATTTCTTCCCAAGGCATACTGAATGAGCTTATATTGCCCCTTGCGGCAGCTCGAACTTCTCCGCGGTGCAATTCTTCTTCCATCAAGTGACCGCGGTCGCCCTCAATGTAAAAAATGACGATTGATGTCCAAACAGGTGAGGCCGCTGCCGCTTCGATCCACCGGACCTTTTCTTGATACAAGAAGTTCCAAGGGTAGCCGTACCAGTTGTCGTTCGCTAGTGCCTCTGGCACTCTTGGATCCTGATAATGCCTCATGCCGTCCCAACATTTGCGACAAAGAGGAATTTGACAGTCTTCGCACAACTGGCCATCTAGGCCTTGACAGGTGTCGCATCGTATGTCTTCTGGGCAGCACAAGACTCGCTGCCCTGCGAATACATTACCAGGTAGCTTACGTTCCCACTCCTGCCCATGGGCCCTTCCTTGCCACTGATACCTGTGCTCAAATTCCTCTGCATTCCAGTTTGCGTCCAAACTTCGCTTTGTCAGGCTGCCAAAAAGCAACTTAACGGACACATAGCCACAGTTTGCTCTTGTGCCGGTGCTGTGAATACCGGCGCAGCATGCGCAAATCAATGCTGCGCACTCGTGCTCCTGTAAGCCGCCGCGCAAGCGACGCAAGGTTCGTCGATCAACGGACCAGCCGAGTGCTGGCACATTCCGCTCCTCTTGCAGCACTAACGCGCGCTTGTAGGCGCACCATCCGACCTCGGGCGTTGTGTCAGCACCGTGCACGGCTAAAGTTTCCCTGTGCTCTGCCCAAAGATGCGCCCAAAGACACTGTTTACTGTCACCACAGCAAGCACCCGTAGATCGTTTCCACATTGACCCATGAACTGCCCAGGCTCCAGGGTTTGCGTGCCATGAAACACAAGGCTCCGCATCACTGTTCCAATGGCAACCCGCGAATGCGCAATGTGCTGCAGGGTATGCCACTCCTGCCATTGGGTCACACGACTGTGCGGACCAACCTTGCAATGGCTTCGGATGCATCGGAGACTCCTGCAGCAGCACACGAATGGCCCTGCACCTGTCTTCCATGTCATCCTCGGGTGTCAGGATGTGTCTCCCTTCGGCAGCGCGTATGTCACCTATGTCCAAGCCTTGGATGCTTTCAATCTCCGATTCCGTCGACATTGTGCTGCCATCTTGCCCTTCAACGTCCTCTGGTTTTTCATTCTGCCTCTTGCAGCTGGCTTGTGATGACTCATCTGACCATACGGTGCTGTCACGTTCCTGTTGCATGGCAGGTCTGTGTTTGAGAACTTGTCGAACGGCTCGGCCGCCGCCTTCCCGCCACAACTTCTCCCAGCCCAGCATCAACAACTCCAACCCGTCGCAAACTGAAGTCTTCACAACATCATAATGCCCTGTGCAACCCAGGCCTTGGTACACCAGTTCCATTACGTTGGTGTGCTTTGCAAGGACATCTTTGACTTCTTCGCTGGAAATGGCTTTTAGGGTGCTGACCCGAAAGTTTTCGCCTGCTTGTGTGCCCCACATGATTGCTTCAAACGAAAAAATTCGGCATAAGGCCCAAAGTTCCACCACAGAACCATGATGAAAGTTGTCCAGGCCATCTTGCTTGCTCAGCACTGCTTCAATTTTACTCCACAGCACCGTCTCTGCATCAGTGACCGCTTCCAGTTTTCTGGGGAGTATGCCAGCTTTCCGGTGCAGATACTGCCGATGCATGTTGAGTTCATTGTCTGACTCAGGCACACAGGCGCTTTCCATGACTGCGGCATCTGCATCGGTCTGCCGCAGTCCGTGCCACAAGTATTCCAAAGCTCTCAAGTACAGGCCCGCGGCTCGCTGCTGATCCCACACAAAGGCGCCTTTGTCACCTTGCTGGAAGAAATAGCATACACAGTGAAACAAACAGTATCCATCACCGGGCACCGACACCACCTCCTGCACATGCTCTGCTTTTCCCTGTTTGGCTGCTTCGGCTTTCATTGCCTCTTGAACTGCCTTGCTGCCTGCCTCCAGCCACAATTTTTCCCAGCCAGAAATTGCCTGCGCCCTTCCGGTGTGACCGCGCCCCTTGATGATGTCATAATGTCCCGTACAGCCCATCGGCTGATAAAGTACTTCCATGACGTGCACATGGTTCCTCAAGACCTCTTTGGCTTGTTCGTCGGAGAGGGCTTCTAGGGTGCTTACTCTGATGTTCTCATCTTCTTTCCCACCCCAAATGATTGCTTCAAACGAAAAGATTCTGCATAAGGCCCAAAGTTCCACCACAGAACCATGATGAAAGCTGTCCAGGACATGTTGCTTGCTCAGCACTGCTTCAATTTTACTCCACAGCACCGTCTCTGCATCAGTGACCACTTCCAGTTTTCTGGGGAGTATGCCAGCTTTCCGGTGCAGATACTGCCGATGCATGTTGAGTTCATTGTCTGACTCAGGTACACAGGCGCTTTCTATGACCGCGGCATCCGCATCGGTCTGCCTAAGTCCATGCCACAAGTATTCCAAAGCTCTCAAGTACAGGCCGGCAGCTCGCTGCTGATCCCACGCAAATTCGTCCTCATCAGTCTGCCGGCAGAAAAAATTGACGCAGTGAAACAAACAGTACCCATCGCCAGGCACTGGCAGCACCTCGTGGCCAGGTCGGCTGCGCGAAGCGCTCTTGCTGCCTTCCACTCCATCCATATCGCTTTGGTTTGGATTCACAAGGTAACTAGCTGTTTGCATTCGCAAAATCCAGGGGACCAGGTCCCCTCATGCAACCGTCATGCCTTTCTTACAACCCCTTCCGTTTACCAAAACACTAAGGAACATGCACAAACAATCTTTGCAGTTTTGGATGCGCGGAGCGCTGCGTCTGCCTGCACTCCATTCATATCTTTCTGGTTTGGATGTGGTACGTGTGTTCTTTCCTCCTTCCCAAATGATTCTCTAACAGGTAACTAGTCGGTTGCTTCACAACATCAGGGGACCAGGTGTGCTCATGTCCATGCGATGACTTCTTTAAACCCCTGCTGTTTGCCAAAACACTGTGGAACATGTACAAACAATCTCTGCAGCCTTTAAGCGTGTCTGCACATGGTCACTGCTTTATTGCCAGCGCTGTTTTCCCATGGTTTTTGCGCCTTCTTCTTCTTGAAGTACTGTTCTCCCTGCGGCACCTGCCAGATATTTTTGACAGACGTCTACTGATGGCCACGTGTGATGTGCACTCCCCCAAACCAGTCCGTCAGTGAGCCACTACTTGTGTGAGACCTCCAACTGTGTCCTGCATTTGCAATTTGCCTCATCGAAGCAGCCGCTAAAATGGCCGCAAAAACGGCCGCCGACACGGCCGCTAATGACGCTGCGAAAACGGCTGCCGGGCATGGAACGTGATCTCACCATATTTCATTCCTTGCGTGGTTCTTCTAGGTGCTGCACAATCTTTTTGCAAAGGTTGCATATCCTCTCTTCCTCTTCCCCAAACAATGACTGAGCAAAAGCCTGTGCGGCACGCTTTTTGCGACTGCTTCGGCTGACGTTCACTTCCGTTTTAACAGTGCCTTTGTTGTCAAACGAATTTGTCTGGTCTACGCAGTTTTTTTCTCTTCTGTGTCGCTGATGGTGGGGTTTCAGGCGCCAACTGCGGGCAGCAGGGCTGCCAATAATTTTTCTGCAACATTCACATTACAGCTTTTGCCGGTCATTTCACGACTACGCCGGGCATGTTTCCTGGACTACCTTTTCCACCTCTTCTGGGCGGAAACCCTGGCACTTCAGAAGTTCCATTGGAGTCATAGTGTCCTTGAGGGGCGTCACCCACATGCTTTTCACATGCCTGTAGCTCATGTTCGGCACTCTTTCCTTCGCCCACCGAACACGTCCGTCCAGGGAAGTTCCCAGGTCGACCACAAAACATTCCTTGCTGGGTTTTGCGTTTCGTTCAGCCTTCTGGATTGCTTTCATGGCTCATGCAAGATTTTGGTGCGCGATGCCACTCAAAGGTCTGGACATGCGGTGCGATGTTCTCATCTTCTTTCCCACCCCAAATGATTGCTTCAAACGAAAAGATTCTGCATAAGGCCCAAAGTTCCACCACAGAACCATGATGAAAGCTGTCCAGGACATGTTGCTTGCTCAGCACTGCTTCAATTTTACTCCACAGCACCGTCTCTGCATCAGTGACTGCTTCCAGTTTTCTGGGGAATATGCCCGCTTTCCGGTGCAGATACTGCCGATGCATGTTGAGTTCATTGTCTGACTCAGGCACACAGGCGCTTTCTATGACCGCGGCATCCGCATCGGTCTGCCTAAGTCCATGCCACAAGTATTCCAAAGCTCTCAAGTACAGGCCGGCAGCTCGCTGCTGGTCCCATGCAAATTCGTCCTCATCAGTCTGCCGACAGAAAAATTTACGCGGTGAAACAAACAGTACCCATCGCCAGGCACTGGCAGCACCTCGTGGCCAGGTCGGCTGCGCGAAGCGCTCTGTCTGCCTTCCACTTCATCCATATCGCTTTGGTTTGGATGTGGTACGTGTGTCTTTTAATTCTTCACAGATGATTCTTAACTTTAACACTTAACAAGGTAACTATATAGCTGCTTGCGTTCGCAAAATCAAGGGGGCCAGGTGTCCTCATGCCTGCGTCATGCCTTTCTTACGACCCTGCCGTTTTCCAAAACACTAAGGAACATGCACAAACAATCTTTGCAGTTTTGGATGCGCGGAGCGCTGCGTCTGCCTGCACTCCATTCATATCTTTCTGGTTTGGATGTGGTACGTGTGTTCTTTCCTCCTTCCCAAATGATTCTCTAACAAGGTAACTAGTCGGTTGCTTCACAACATCAGGGGACCAGGTGTGCTCATGTCCATGCGATGACTTCTTTAAACCCCTGCTGTTTGCCAAAACACTGTGGAACATGTACAAACAATCTCTGCAGCCTTTAAGCGTGTCTGCACATGGTCACTGCTTTGTTGCCAGCGCTGCTTTCCCATGGTTCTTGCGCCTTCTTCTTCTTCTTCTTCTTCTTGAAGTACCTTTCTCCATGCGGCACCTGCCAGATATTTTTGACAAAGTCTAGCACTTGTGCATGCTAGCCGCTAAAATGGCCGCCTAAACGGCGGCCGAAACGGCCGCTGAAACGGCCGCTAATGACGCTGCGAAAACGGCTGCGGGGCATGGAACGTGATCTCACCATATTTCATTCCTTGCGTGGTTCCTCTAGGTGCTGCACAATCTTTTTGCAAAGGTTGCATATCCTCCCTTCCTCTTCCCCAAACAATGACTGAGCAAAAGCCTGTGCGGCACGCTTTTTGCGACTGCTTCGGCTGACGTTCACTTCCGTTTTAACTTTGCCTTTGGTGTCAAATGAATTTGTCCGGTCTACGCATGTTTCTTTTCTCTTCTGTGTCGCTGATGGTGGGATTTCAAGCGCCAACTGCGGGCAGCAGGGCTGCCAATAATTTTTCTGCAACATTCACATTACAGCTTTTGCCGGTCATTTCACGCACTACGCTCGGGCATGTTTCCTGGACTACCTTTTCCACCTCTTCTGGGCGGAAACCCTGGCACTTCAGAAGTTCCATTGGAGTCATAGTGTCTTTGAGGTGCGTCACCCACATGCTTTTCAAATGCTGGTGGCTCATGTTCGGCACTCTTTCCTTCGCCCACCGAACACGTCTGTCCAGGGAAGTTCCCAGGTCCACCACAAAACATTCCTTGCTGGGTTTTGCGCTTCGCTCAGCCTTCTTGATTGCTTTCATGGCTCGTGCAAGATTTTGCTGCGCGATGCCACTCAAAGGTCTGGACATGCGGCGTGCTTGTTTCGACCTAGGCTCCAGGAATTGGGATAACTTCGGTGCTGGGCATGTCTCCGGCCACTGCCATGGTTGTAGAATTAGAAGCTGGCACTTTCTGACGCCAACCACATACATTCTCTGCCGCGTGGCGGGCACCTCTCCAACCTCCAAACTATCCAGCAGTCGAAAATCCACGTAGTAGGCAAAATCCCGCAATTCGACCAAAGCACGCAAAAATCTTTGGGCCGGCGTGCGGAGCAGCTTGCTCTCCATCAATTCTGGGCCCAGCTCCAGTAGAAAGATGTCTGGGTACAGTTGCTTGATCGTATCGCAAATTTGCCCCATTGCTGGTGTTGCCTTCCCGGCTTCAACCATAGCATGGGCTGTGCAGTTTGCTGCATACACCAAGGAAATGAGTGGCGAATGCGGCAGGTCACCCTGCAGCATCCAATTCTCTCGTTCTAGTAGGTCATTGTACAGCTTTTCACATCTGGGATGCAACACTGCAAAGGCTGAACGGTGACTTGGCGCACTTTCACTTCCAAAGACATGTGCCATGTAGGGACGGAGTCTGCGAAGAGCAACTGCCGCACCATCTAAGGCAGAGCAATCAGAGCAATACAACACCATCTTGGGACCGGGAATCGGCTGACATTGGGGCACAACTACCTGCGTGTGTGCTGGATGAGGAGACTCCAAACCTGCTTCTGCAACAATTGCCGCTTTGGTTTTGGCACGTGCCCGCACCTTTGGGAGCGTCTTTACCATTGCTGCGGGGTCTCTAACTAGCCTCTGGAACCATCAGCTTGAAATTCCCAGTGTGACCATGTAGCAGCTGAAGACAGCGTAACTTCAAGAGACACATTCTCCCATGTCATCGCATCATCCACAAACCGCCTGTTTGCAACACAGGATTTTTTTTCGGGGCCGCGTAAGCGTGCATGCGGCCGCTTGCCCGTATTTCTGGCAATCTGTTTCCGCAAACTGTACATATGAACTGGGCCTCACAATTGGCGGCCCTGACTGCTTCAAAAAAAGTGGCATTGTGTGATCCGTTGTCACGCACGCTTGTGGTGCGCTGTGGCTCCACCTCTTCGCCTGGGGAAAGCTTCTTGTTGCTACATGCCTTCAAATTTTGGCGCCTTACCCCATATGTATCTAAATTCTTGGACTGATCTGTACATGCAAAACGTATGGTTTCAGAGTCTGTCTCTGCAACAAGTGCCGCGCTGTGCGATGGCATTTCCCACGACCTTGACCTAGCCTAAAGGGCCGTCAAAGTTGTGTGCTACTGAATAGCACTTTGTGTTTGCTTGGGACGATCACTGCTTCATAGTACGACTCCTGTCGACTTTTTCGTACATTCCTGAGATCCTACTTACTCCTGCAAGTTGTCCTCTAACGCACTGGGCGAAGGTGTTCCTGTCGCATCAGTGGGTGGGGATTCCAAAGTGCTTTGCGGAGAATCAGGGTATGCGCTATCACTGTTGCTTTGGTTCCAATATTCTGCCAGGATCAAGGTCCCAACTACTCCGTACACAACAAAGTGTAGGATGGTCACACCAGTGTTTGCATCATCCCAATCAGCGGGATAGTGCTCTCGACACCATGCCCCCTTACCCAGAAGCCAAACCAACATGTCGATGTCATCATTGTCCCGGTTGCACCGTTCCAGGGACCGGAGCCACTGTGTGTCAGACGCCGCGGAAGTTTGAGGTGCTACCCTGGGATCTAAGCCTGCCATTCTCCGACCGCCTGCCACCGTGCAATCGACGCAAGTTTGGAAATTCAAAATGTAAGTTTGCAAAGTTGACACTGAAGCCATGCCAGGAAGAGTCAGAAAGGTATCGTCTGCATCAACAAAGTGTTGCGCGATGTTGTTCAAAAGCTCTTTTGCTGCCATGCAAAAGTATTGGCCTGCTGCCCCCCTGCTTATTGATGCGGGCTTGGACGTGCTTGGATGTTCAGGTACACCAAGTGGCAAAGTATCGTCTACCGTCCAAAAGTCGTCCTCTGTTGCCCAAAAGGCATCTACCAATTCGATGTAATATTCAGCCAGCTGCGCGGGTAGAAATTCACGCGACACTGCCACGCAAGGCAACAAACTCAAGATGTCGACATATTTGAACACCAATGCTTCTGTGTCAATGGAAAGGATCTGCTGCAGCGGCTGCGCCCTGGTGGCTCTCGGGCAACGTGGGGAAAAGGGACACGAGCAAGAAAGTGCTGCGGCGACGACTTAACTTCAGTGGTTTTGCAGCTGCTGCTTGTTTTACTGCGCACTTGAAAGTGCACTGCAATATAACATGTCTGCATGTCTAGAAAAATCCATGCCGTTTAGGAGCCCAACATACCATGTATGGGCAAGTGTCCACAGGAACCATGAACATCATTAATTTCGAGCAAATCAAATCTTTTCCTGTCAGTCGCTAGGGTAGCACGTGCCGTCCTTTCCGCTGCAACATGTAACTCGCACTGCGTAGGTTGGGGGCACCTTCCTCGCTTGGTCAAGAAATTTGATCGCCTGCAACGATGTGATTGGGTTGCGATTGCGGTTCGTCAACAAGTGTCTGCATGAAGGGCCAATAATTTTTTTGCAAGTAAGTCTCGTGTGCAAATTGGAAACACAAGGCGGCTTGGATGGTGCGGTAGCGTACCGCCAGCACGAGCCCTGCTCCACGGCAATGCTCTGGTCCAACCAAGGCTTCCATTGCAGGATCTTGGACAACAGGCGAATACAAGTAATCTGCTTGTCCTTCTCGGAGCAGTTGTAGAAGTTGCTGAAAGGTCTCATTGCTTTGCTCCTGCGTGTTGAGTAGCTTCACCATGTCCAATGGGTTTGCTTCATTCAAACTCGCCGGCTTCTCTTGCCACCGGCTAAAACCATTGCCACGACCAAAGTAATACCCAAAGCATCCATCCATCAACGCCATGACTTTCAAGCCCAACTTTGGGTGATTCGGCGGCTCCCACCAAGGAATGTAGCTCAGACTGCTTTGCACTTTGTCCTTGGGTGCAAACCCAGGCAGGGAAAACGCCGCCAGCCGAATTGCTGCAACTTCCAGTTCGTCGCACACCAGTTGAAGCTTTTTCAGCTGGCCACTCACCATGTCCCGAAAAGAAGCGGAAAGGCAAGCGACTTGAAACACAATCCCTCCGTGCAGCAACTGCGGGACAAGCTCGCCGAATACTTCAAAGGCACGCGCACACAATGGGGTCATGGAGGACTGTTGCTGCCCAAAACACGCGTGAAAAAAGCTCTGACCACTAACACAACTGAGCAAGCCTGCGGGTGCATGCCATGCATTACACGACTGTTCCTCAGTTCGGTCCTATTGCTCGACTTCTGTGGAGACGATATTTCTCAAACAAACTTGTCGTCTGCAATGCACATGCCATTTACCTCTCTACCCAGCTACGTGCGTTGCAACGAGGCTTTTTGTTTTCTTCTCGCATCTTCATCTTCTCCCATTTACCTACGCCTCGTTTGCCTGTCACCTCCGTGTTCTCACTCTGAGCCACTGCGCCGCATCATTTTACGACACACCCTGGCAGTGACGCGGCTGCCAATTGAAATTATCTTTTGCTACTGTCCAACTTGCTTCGCAAGCGGCGTAAGGCTTGGTTACATCCGATGTTAAAATCTTTCTCCACGCAACACGCTGTGGAAACATTCCCCTTGAAATCACGCCACAAATGAAAAAGAAATCTGTCAGCAAATGAAACTGCTTTGATTCGAATGCTGCCTCTTTTTTTGGGGACTTGCTTCATAGTCCGATGCCATATCCGAGTCCACAGATTGGGTCTTCCACCAGCCAGGTGACATTTACACCCGATGGCCAGATACCCCTGCCAAGTAAAGGTAGCAATGGTTGCACAGAACTGCGTCCACTAAGGCTGCTTTGAGTGCCCGAATGGTCTAGAGACCAAGATTTTGGCGAATCAAAGCGATTGAATGTTCAGCATCAGCCAAGCGGAGTTCTAAGTCGCGAATACGACTCGCCGACTCAGCCGCTAACTCCATGAGGCGCATCATGGGGATAGTGTGAATAATCAGCACGGTTTCTTCTCGAAGAGCCAAGGGAACACCTGCTGCTACAAGACTCAGATAGTTATCAGTGGCAAAGGCCAGGTTGGTCAGGTGCTCGAAAATCTGTGCATCTGCCACGTAAAAGTGGTAAATAGCACCAGTGGAAATAACCTCGTGCCATGGTATCCAATGCCTTGCGAGGTCAATCAGCGGTCGTTCTACCGCATCTCGCAGAGATACTGAGGTAGGGTACAGAATTTCGTCGACACTGCAGTTCAAAGCATCCAATTGAAGTGGCTCCAGAATAGAGTCGATGATGGAATTAGCGACGCCAGGTTGGAATTCAAGATTGAATCGAATCTCCGAAGGCATGCGCGCCATAATCTAATTGACGTTGTAGCCACGGTGGTGACCACTGAGTAGTGCGGTGAATGAAGTCGAAAGAATCCAGTACACAAAAACCAGATAGAAATACGAAGATGCTGGCTACGACGGAGAACCAGCAAATCGGAGTGGGTGGGAGGGAAAAGAACAGGACAGCAAGCAAAATAAGAAATCCCACTTGAGCCCAAATGTTTTGGTGGAATACAAATAAGTAAGATCCCATCAAAACATTTTCGAACAAGCACGACAAACAGGCCATGCGACTTTGCGTACTTGGCTCACCATACACTCTCCCAGTAACCCGCATGTTTGCCCCCATGTTACGATGCTACATCTTCAGATGCGGCTTGCTGCAACCGGTTCAAGTCCCTGCTTCGGGAGGTGTTCCTCCGAGCCTCACCCTTTGTTTTTCGGATGGGTTGCAGCTATGAGAACTCAACTTTCCGGTTCCAATAAACTGTGGTGTCCACGCTGCTCTCATGAAACTCAAATAAGACGCACTTTCCCCCCAAAAAAATGACGCTCAAAAAAACTCATGCTGCAAGTTTTTTCCAAAACGATCTGCTTGACTGTTTCAGACAGGGGTGTGTGCGATCTTTGTTTTTGTCTGTGTTATTAACTTAATCCTTCATGACTCTAATATTAGAACTGAATGACAAAGGCGGTCAAAGTGAAAAGCACTTCCTTGAGAGTCCGCTGTCCTCCGTGCAGTCTTGATGTTCTTTCGGGCCAATGTAGGTAGTGCAGTGGTTGCCTCGAAGCTACATGTTCGGCTTCGTGGGCATGGAGGTTTTACAAGCCAAAAAGTTGCAAGTTCCAGATTCGGGACGGATACTGTATATATGTATATATCTCTATATATATATATATATACTATTACATATATATATATATATATACATATATATATATACACATAATAATATCTACGTATTTTTACAATCTTTACAATATTACATTCAAATATATATATATATACTTTACAATATTACATTCAAATATATATATATATATATATATATTTTTGCAGTTAGAAAAAAATATGTCGTTAGGTATTTATGCACGCATGCACTATGTCATATGTATACTGTGTGCAATTCGAATCCAAACGCGGGTCTCGCAACAATTTGTACAGTCTGGCAATTGTGGGAAAACGTCCCTAGTCACAGCCGATTGTGACAGTGTGAACTCCAGTCTTAGAGCAAAGAAACAGTTTTGCAGGATTTTCGCATTTAACAATCCAATCTGGGAGGATTCGGGGATTCAACGATCTAATTTGGTACCCGTCCATAGCGATACCTCCATTTTAGTGCCTGATATGATGATCCCTAGATGTAGCACTAGTGGGGGCAACAAATTGTGCTGTGATCAGGCTCATCATCGATCTACAACAAACATTATATATGTTCAAATTGGTGAGCACAAACATGCTGTATACCCCAAACATGGGGGATATAAAACCAACCATTGGGATTGTCTAAAAATGAGTCATACCCAAATGATCCCTTTCATGTACGTGGAATTCTATTGGTTAAAATCATTCGATGTACCATTGGGTGTTTTCAACCCATCGTACCTGCGCGTCCAACAAAGGCAGCCGTTGCTTTGGAACGCGAAGGCACTGGTTGACCTGACTTCTACCCCAAGAACTGCTTGTAGGCCAATCGCACGATGATTCCAGCATCCACACTTGAGCAAATGGCTTCGGCTTCCAACTGCTTCGGACACGCGCATGAATCGCAAAAAGTTTGCATGTCTGAAGGCAACTTGTTGCCAGCAAAGCTCTCCAGTCGCAACCCTTCGAAGACCCAGCTCTCTTGAACCCGAATAGTGTGGACAACCACACTGCCCTGGCGGCCTGTGGCTCGATGCATGAAAACTGCACTACTTTCCGAAGTTCCCCCCACAACCCGAGGGTAATATCAGAGTAACAGTAATCAACGGCATCGAACCGTGCATTCTGAGATTCCAAGTTGGCTTTCGCGACCACACGTTCTTTGCGTTTTCTAGACAACCCATATTATTACTTGACACTGCTCTGCCTCTTCCCTTCCTAGCGGTTTCTCTTAACATCACATTTCCAGCGGGGGGGAATGCTGCGACAACTCTCCACACTGTCTCTCGGGCCGGCCTTGGGTCCGGCGGAGCCGATACCGAGCGTCAGCTCTTAATCCGGCCAGGGGCCCCCTGGCCGTGTCCTTGCCGAAGGCGTTTCTCTCCTCTCCGTAGGAGAGAGGGGCCGCACCCCCTGCCGCCGACCTCTCCCCCCCGCCAAAAAGTCCCGCGTTTTACGGTGCTTTGTGCTCTTCCCATTTTTTCCCATTTTTCGGATCTTGTGGTTTAAGATGGGTCAACATGGGCCAACATAGGCCTCAAGATGGGCCAACATAGGCCTCAAAATGGGCCAACATAGCCCCAAGATGGGCCAACATAGCCCCAAGATGGGCCAACATAGCTCTAAGATGGGCCAACATAGCCCCAAGATGGGCCAACATAGCCCGCAGATGGGCCTACATTGCCCTCAAGATAGGCCGACATAGCCCCAAGATGGGCCCACATAGCCCCAAGATAGGCCGCCGACCAAAATATCCTGCGTTTTACAGTGTTTTTTTTGCTGTTCCCATTTTTCGGATCTTTTGGCTCAACATGAATCAACATGAGGCCAACATAGGCCAACATGGCCACAAGATGGGCCCACATTGCCCGCAAGATAGGCCAACATACGCCAACATAGGCCAACATAGCCACACAATGGGCCTACATAGTTGGGCCCCTGGCCGGCTGTCGCGCGTAAGCGCTTAAATCCGGGCGCCGGCCCCGCGCCCGTGTCCTTGCCGGAGGCCTTCGGTGGTAACCGAAGGTTATATACGGCTGCCCCCCCTGCCGCCGACCCACCTCGTACTTACCTCGTGTCGATTCCGGTTCACGATTATCGTTGTAATTTACAGTGCATTCTGCGTGTGGTGTTCAAAAAACATCGTTTTTTACAGGGTTTTGTGGCCTTCGCCGTCTCCAGGTTTCATCTTGGCGACGTTAAAAAACCATGGGTTTTTCATGGTTTTGGGTCTTAGGAAGGGGTCCGGAACGGAAAACTGGACATCTTGCCGGCCTTGGTGCCAACATAGGGCCAACATCGGCCAAGATGTGGGCTACATGGGCCGACATAAGGGCTAGATGGGTCAACATACGGCTAAGATAGGGGCAAGCCTGCGCCAACATAGGGCCAACATCGGCCAAGATGTGGGCTACATGGGCCGACATAAGGCCAAGATAGGGACTACATAGGCCAAGATAGGGCCAACATCGGCCAAGATGTGGGCTACCTGGGTCGACATTACGCCAAGATGTGGGCTACATGGGCCAACCTAGGGCCAAGACAGGGGCAAACCTGCGCCCAAATAGGGCCAACATCGGCCAACAACAACAACACCAACACCAACACCAACACCAACACCAACAACAACAACAACAACAACAACAACAACAACAACAACAACAACAACAACAACAACAACCTAGGGCCACGACAGGGGCAAACCTGCGCCCAAATAGGGCCAACATCGGCCAACAACAACAACAACAACAACAACAACAACAACAGTAACAACAACAACAAAAAAAACACGACGACCACGACAACAACAACAACAACAACGACAACAACAACAACACCAACAACAAGAACAACGACGACAACGACAACGACAACAACAAGAGCAACAACAACGACGACGACGACGCCGCCGCCGACGACGCCGCCGCCGACGACGACGACGACAACGACGACGACGTCGACGACGACGACGACGGCGACGACGACGACGACGACGATAACAACAACCACCGCTTCTTTGGTCTCGAGCTCTGTGGCTGCGTCTGTCTGTGCGTCAACATAAGGCTAAGATAGGGGCAAGCCTGCGCCAACATAGGGCCAACATCGGCCAAGATGTGGGCTACATGGGCCGACCTAAGGGGAAGATAGGGACTACATAGGCCAAGATAGGGCCAACATCGGCCAAGATGTGGGCTACCTGGGTCGACATTACGCCAAGATGTGGGCTACATGGGCCAACCTAGGGCCAAGACAGGGGCAAACCTGCGCCCAAATAGGGCCAACATCGGCCAACAACAACAACCACAACAACCACAACAACAACAACAACAACCACAACAACAACCACAACAACAACAACAACAACAACACCCGCTCGGGCTGACGGGTCTGCTTTTGCCGGCGCCCGGCTGTCAGGCGTAAGCCTCATAAATCCGGCCAGGGGCCCCCTGGCCGTGGCATTGCCGTACGGCAGTTCTCTCCTCTCCGTAGGAGAGAGGGGCCGCGCCCCCTGCCGCAGGAGAGTCGGTAGGGCTAAAAACTACCGCGTTTTACGGTGTTTTGTGCTCTTCCCACTTTTTCCCATTTTTCGGATCTTGTGGTTTAAGATGGGTCAACATGGGCCAACATAGGCCTCAAGCGGGGCCAACATAGGCCTCAAGATGGGCCAACATAGCCCCAAGCTGGGCCAACATAGCCCCAAGATGGGCCAACATAGCCCCAAGATGGGCCAACCTCGCCCCAAGATGGGCCAACATAGCCCAAAATGGGCCCACATAGCCTGAAACAGGAAGCGCAAACCACGACCGACCAACCCCAACCCACCAACTCCAAACCCAAAAGCACCAACCACCACTGACCAACCCTCACCCACCAACCCCAAAACCTTCATGCACAAACCACGCCCGACCAACCCCAACCCACCAACCCCAAAGCCCAAACCACGACTGACCTACCCCAACCCACCCATGCCATACCTGCAAGCGCAAACCCCGACCGACCAACCCCAACGCTCTCAACCCACCAACCCAAACTCTCCAGCGCAAACTACGACCGACCAACCCCAACCCACCAACTCCAAACCCAAAAGCACAAACCACCACTGACCAACCCTCACCCACCAACCCCAAACCCTCATGCACAAACCACGCCCGACCAACCCCAACCCACCAACCCCAAACCGAAATGCACACACCACCACTGACCAACCCCAACCCACCAGCCTCAAACCTTCCAGCACAACCCGCGACCAACCAACCCCAACCCACCAACCCCAAACCCAAATGCACCACCCACCACTGACCATCTCAACCCACCAACCCCAAACTCTCCAGCGCAAACTATGACCGACCAACTCCAACCCACCAACCCCGAACCCAAAAGCACAAACCACCACTGACCAACCCCAACCCACCAACCCCAAACCCTCATGCACAAACCACACCCGACCAACCCCAACCCACCAACCCCGAAGTCCAAACCACCACTGCCCTACCTCAACCCACACATGCCATACCTGCAAGCACAAACCACGACCGACCAACCCCAACGCACCGACCCCAAACCCAAAAGCAGAACCCACCACTGACCCTCTCAACCCCCCAACCCAAACTACGACCGACCAACCCCAACCCACCAACCCCAAACCCAAAAGCACACACGGCCACCGACCCACCTCCACCCACCAACCCCAAACCCTAACGCACACACCACGACCGACCAACCCCAACCCATCAACCCCACAGCACCATCCACCACTGACCTACCCCAACCCACCCCTTCTATACCTGCCGGCACCCACCACGACCGACCAACCCCAACCCACCAACTCCAAACCCACAGGCATAAACCACCACTGACCACCCCCAACCCACCCCAAAAGCACACACCACAGATGGGCCAACATAGCCCTCACCACAAACTACAACCCACCAACCCCAAACCCTGCAGCGCAAACTACAACCGACCAACCCCAACCCACCAACCCCAAACGCAACAGCACAAACCACCACTGACCAACCCCAACCCACGAACTCCAAACCTTCACGCACAAACCACGACCGACCAACCCCACCCCCCCAACCCCAAGCACAAACCACGCCCGACCAACCCCAACCCACCAACCTCACAGCACAACCCACCACTGACCGACCCCAACCGAACCTCCACGGGCTGCGGCGTACCCCGAACCCAAACGTGCCAACCACAACAACAACAACAACAACAGCAGCAACAACAACAACAACAACCACGACGGCGACGACATCAATAAGAACGACATCAACAACGACAACAACAAGAACAACAAGAACCATAACCACACCAACCCCTGCGTAGCTTCAGCCACGGGTTGCAGGCTCCGGACTCTTGCCTCCAAGGCTCTTAACACCTTCCTTCCCTGGCCTGTTGCCTTTCGCGCCGCCGAAAAAAAAAAAGGTTCTTTGGCTGCGTGTCTGGCTTCGACCACGTTCGGCGCCTTGGTGGGCCCAACCGCTGTCTGGAATTCTACCCACTCAGTGTGCACATGCTATCCGCATGCCCCGTCCCTTGGTAGCCAGAACCGGTGCAGAGAGGATATATGTTTATGTGACATATGTGTGCCTATCCTGTCTGGTATCACTCCCCGACTGTTTCTACCCAGCCGTTGGCCTAGGTCATGGCCTCTGCAGGGCTTGCACGCGCGGAAATCCTGCAGGTGGGTCGCCAGTGCGGTGCAGGGGAACATACCAGGTCATGGGCTTTGAGTCCATGTCGGGGAGGAAAAAAAAAGCAACCACAGGTGACATCATCCACAATTCTTTCTTGGACTTCTTGCTGTTATTGCATTGAAAACAGGGGTGCCCTGGCCACACTCGTGTCCTGCATGGGGCGTTCCACGAGGTCATCTTGCGGCATCGCCTGGCATGCAACCGGGCCCGGAAGCGACTGGCCACGAGCGACGCGACCGGGTGCTGCTGTGCCTGGTTGAAGTTGGATACGAAGATGGTACTCTTCACGGGCGCCACGGCTCCTGATCCCCGTGGTTGGCTTTGAAAAACAAGTGTTCCTTTTCTGAGGGGTTGACACCCGAACAGCGCTGTGTCTCACGTGGTTGCACCGGTGTGCCTTGTCTGCTCCCGTACGGGCGAGTGGCTTTCGTGATGCTGCCTGGCTCCGACGCTGTGTGTGGCCGCATCCAGTTTCAACTCAGACTGCTTCAACGCGGTGGCTGCAGAAACACCCCCGTCGCACGGCAGGTGTACTTTTTTTCCCACTGCGCAGCTTTGGCGCGTGACGTCCGTGGTCTCCATTTGGTTGGCAAGGCCGCGGCTTGAGCAACGCTCTAGCGCTTCCCTGGGCAAAGCCCTGGTTGCAGCTCGTTTGATGTTGAGCTATGGTTGATCAAACAAAACTTACGGTCGGCAAGGATGCGGGAAATACTTTCGAAACAAGCTGGAACTCAACAAAGCTACAGCACCCTGCGTGTGAGCATGCGTTCGAAACGTGCCAGACCGGATGCCGTTCCACAGAGGCTAGGTTCACTGTTCGAAGTCTGAATGCTCTCGAAGCCGCCATCCGAAGGCGGGGCCAGCGGCGTCAGGTCGGCTGGCTGCAAGGATCCGTGGCGGTCCGACTTCATGGCGTAGGCCGCACTGGATTCGTGGTTCTCCCTAGTAGTTGCTTCTGCAACAAGTGGCTGAAAAAATGGTTACCCGCGGTCCTTTCTGCCCTGTGGATGAATGGAACTATAGGAGGGAAGCTGCGTTACTGGTTTAATATGTTGGGCTATTGGATTGTCGTAGGTCGTTGATTCTGCAACAGGTGGTGGAAAAAATGGTGCAGCTTGTGTGGCATGCGTAACGTGAATCATCCGCGGCGGTCCAAATGCATGGTGTCGGCAGCACTGGCTGCGTGGATTGTCCTAGGTAGTTGATTCTGCAACAGGTGGCTGAAAAAATGGTTGCAAAGCCGCGGCGTGAGCAACGCTCTAGCACTCCCCTGGGCAACGCCCTAGTTGCAGCCGGTGGTCTGTTCGGAGCGCCGGCGGCATGGCCTTTGAACATACGGTCGGCAAGGATGCGGGAAGTGCTTTCGAAACACGCGTGACGGGTTTAATATGTTGGGCTATTGGATTGTCGTAAGTAGTTGATTCTGCAACAGGTGGCGGAAAAAATGGTTCAAAATGGTTACCCGCGGTCCTTTCTGCCTTGTGGATGAATGGAACTATAGGAGGGAAGCTGCGTTACTGGTTTAATATGTTGGGCTGATGAATGGAACTATAGGAGGGAAGCTGCGTTACTGGTTTAATAATTAAGTTGGGCTATTGGATTGTCGTAGGTAGTTGATTCTGCAACAGGTGGCGGAAAAAATGGTCCAGCTTGTGTAGCATGCGTAACGTGAATCATCCGCGGCGGTCCAAATGCATGGTGTCGGCAGCACTGGCTGCGTGGATTGTCCTAGGTAGTTGATTCTGCAACAGGTGGCTGAAAAAATGGTTGCAAAGCCGCGGCGTGAGCAACGCTCTAGCACTCCCCTGGGCAACGCCCCGGTTGCAGCCGGTGGTCTGTTCGGAGCGCCGGCGGCATGGCCTTTGAACATACGGTCGGCAAGGATGCGGGACGTGCTTTCGAATCACGCGTGACGGGTTTAATATGTTGGGCTATTGGATTGTCGTAAGTAGTTGATTCTGCAACAGGTGGCGGAAAAAATGGTTCAAAATGGTTACCCGCGGTCCTTTCTGCCTTGTGGATGAATGGAACTATAGGAGGGAAGCTGCGTTACTGGTTTAATATGTTGGGCTGATGAATGGAACTATAGGAGGGAAGCTGCGTTACTGGTTTAATATGTTGGGCTATTGGATTGTCGTAGGTAGTTGATTCTGCAACAGATGGTGGAAAAAATGGTCCAGCTTGTGTGGCATGCGTAACGTGAATCATCCGCGGCGGTCCAAATGCATGGTGTCGGCAGCACTGGCTGCGTGGATTGTCCTAGGTAGTTGATTCTGCAACAGGTGGCTGAAAAAATGGTTGCAAAGCCGCGGCGTGAGCAACGCTCTAGCACTCCCCTGGGCAACGCCCCGGTTGCAGCCGGTCGTCTGAACTATCTCCGAAGCACCCAACAAAACGCATGGCGATTCGGGATCGGTATACGAATGCTGTCGGATCAGGTGTCGGGCGGCATGGTCTCTGGGACGTCTGCCGGCAAGGTGCTTCCCACGTTGGCACGGGATACTCCTCGTCTTCTTTTCTGCGGTTGATGAGCTACAACTGTTGGACGAGAAACTGGACTAGCATCGGGTGGTTCTGGCGCGGCGGTCGGGTCTGTTGGGTGAAGCTCAGGTGCGACCGTCGCCGGCGTTGAGCAAGGCGTCGTGCTGCTGGGCCTGCTTTGCGTTTTTCTTCGTTTTGGTTGGCCACTTGAACCTGCCGGACGGGCGCTGTCCTCAGGCGGTGCCGTCGGCGGTGGCAACGGTGGCAAGGGGTCTGCTTGCTCGGCCAGTTGGATCATACGGCGTTTGGCCGCTCCACTCTCTGATAGCTGGCACGTCTGGCACGTCCACTGCGGCATGAGTTTGGCATGATATTTGTCCTGGTCTCCCCTGTTTCTGCTCGGGCGCGGTGTACCACAGCCAGCTGCACATGGCGGAAAGGCACACCCGTGGCACCAGCCGTGTGAATGCGGGCGGCCGAGCATTGGCTGTTTGCATACTGCGCACTTGGGACCACGTTCTGCACACTGTGGACACGCGGCGTCTGGTCCGCCGCCCGCGTCTTGACCCAAGGGATTGGCTTGGCACCTCGGACAGCTTTCTAGGGCACACTGTGTGCATCGCCAAAAGGGGCGATGTTTGGCATGGTACGCGTGGTCTCCGCCGGGCCTGGCCACTTGCTGACAACCTGCGCACGGTGGATACGCACAGCTCTGACACCACGTACCTAGTTTCGACATCCCTTGCACTGGTTGGCCGCACTGTGGACAGACTTTACAGGCCGGGCATAGCCACACTGGTCTGTTTTTGGCGTGGTACGCGCCTCCAGTAGGCCGCTTCACTTTTTGGCAAACTGCACACGGTGGATAGGCGCAGCTCTGACACCACGAGCCTGGCGTTGCCGCTGGTTTCAAAGGTGTGCTACACTGTGGGCAGACTTTGGCGGTCGCTGCCTCCAAGTCGGTTGCCTTCCGCCAACATGTGCGACAAATGCCGTCGTTGGCTTTGGAGTCATACTGGCGCAAGTGGGATACGCTGACGATGTTCTGACACGTGCGGCACTGCCCGGCTTTGGCTTTAGACTTGTTAGCTTGGTGCCGCTCGCACTTCATGCAGCATGCTCTTCGTAGGTCTCTATTTTTTTTTGCGGCGCAGAATTTCTGCGGGGCTGAAATCCGCCAAGGTCTTGGGTTTGAGTTTTCGACCGACGTCACAGCGGGCGCAGGCCAATCTTGCTTCCGACAGGCATTGTTACTTGCACACACTTGCTGGAATGGGTGGCGGCACTGGCTGCACAAGCGTTCCATGCCGAGACACACGATCTCCAACCAAGCATCCGGCTGCCACAAATTGTTCCTGGTGAAGTCACGCAATGGCAGGAGGCCGTGCTCGCCTTTGGCTTTCGGGGTGCATCCGCGACAAAAGAAAAGGGTCTCGGGATTGCGCTTCCGTTGCACCTGCTCCTGCTCGAACTTGCTTTTGGCGTCCGCCAGGGTCAGCGTCTGCCGATGCACTGCGAGGAACGTATCGGGGCCTATTAGTTCACCTTGGCTTAGAAGATTAGGGGAAAAGGGACGGGCTATGCAGAGGTCTTCTGCTTTTTTTACGCGGGACAGGCACATGTAGGCACTGAGCTGTGCGTCCCGGTTCGCCGCCGTGTCCCAAAATCCTAAGTCCAAACTGCAGGCAGCTAATGTGGCCCCCATAAACGAATGCGCCGTGCCAGCATAATCGCAGGCCAGCGGAAAACCTCGTCTGGCGACCGTGGCGGTGCCGTGGGCTTCGAGTTTCCAATGTTGCACCACCGGGCGAATGCAAGCGACCCCCGGTGGAAGACCTGGGCGGTGTTGCCAGGTTGCACCGGGGATGGCGACAAAGAGGCATGCCGGCATTTTTTGGAGCACAAGCTCCGGCTGCCGGCAAGTTGGGATGGCCGCAATGTCTTCCTCGGCCAGGCTCCACCCAAACAACTGTCCGCGGGTGTTCTTGAACAAGCCCCAGGGTTTGAGTTCGGGCAAGGTCTGGGTGATGCGCACGGGCATGCCCGGCAAGAGTGGCAAGAGGCCCATTATCCCTGCTGTCGCCTGGTCATGTCGCTGAAGCCATTGTTCTTTTCGGTGCTGCAGCTCTTGGGCCTCCGTGTCAGGGTCGGTGTGGAAGAGCGGCGTGTCCTGCGCCACGACCCAGAGCAAGAGATGCTGTTGCTCGGCCGCCACCCACCGGGCCCGCAGCAGTGCGGCGACGTACTTGGCAGCATTCAGTCCATGCACAAATGGTGCCTGCAAAAATTTCCTGTCTTTTGGATTGGGCCCAAAGTCGGATGCTCCGGCAACGATGCAGCGCCGCCGGCGTTCGGCCGCGCAGACATCGCATTCTGCTTGGCGCCGATCCTGCCAGGTTCTTGTATTTTTCGGATCCATCACTTCCTTGGTCCACTGCTTGGCCAAGGCATCGCAGGCCGGCTTTTTGCAAGAGCACTTGTTTGTGTGGGGGTTCCACGAGCCAGCGTGCAAGGTCGGGAAGCCGTGCAGAAACGCCCAGTGCTCTTGAGTTACAGCTCCATGTCGGGCGGCATGGAGAATTGCACTTAACCAAGGATCGACACAACGATGCTCTTGGGTGAGTTCGAACAGGTGTTGAATATTACCTCGGTCATGCGTCCACATGACTTTCTGGAGGTTCGCTACTTGAACACTTTGTCCGTGCTTGAAGGGGTTATGGAAGATGGACGTGGCTTTCACGGCAGGGAATTGCCAGCAATCGCCGGCCAGCAGAATGTTGATGCCGGCAAAGGGCCGGGGCGTGCCGGTGGTGCGGCATTTCCACGAATGCCTGGCACGGACCGCTTCTTGCAGGCGTTTTTCTAACACGGCCAGTACTTCCAGGGCTGATGTGCTGCATTCGTCGATGATAAGCCAGCGTAGATGTTGGTACTTGACGAAGTGGTCTGGTCCAAAAGCCGTCTCCTTTTTCTGCTTCTTGCCTTGCACGCGGATATCCGCGAAGGAGTGAATGGTGATTCCATCTATGAGGGCCGCTTGCGTGTTCTGCGGGGCTACGAAGGCAAATTCGTGCAAGTGCTGCCAATCACACACCGTTTCGAAAAACGTGCGAAGCCAGTGCAAGGTTTGGGATTTCCCTGCGCCCGGCACCCCATGCAAGATTGCTCGAAATGGTTCTGATCGATTCTGCTTGTCGGCCCTTTCCTCGACCGCTTCGGCGTGGCACCTTTCCACCACGGCTGTCAGAACTTGCTTTTGTTGTGGGTTGGGGGCTGGCGTCATCCCGGGCCGGTTCAAAGCTTGCAACCACGTCCGGGCTGCGTCCAACCTGAAGGTTCCGTAGTTCGTGGCCACCGGGCGTGGCGGTTGCGTTTGTTGGGCGAAGGGATCTGTGCCAGCTGCCCCGGTTGCTGGTGCTGGGCCGGGGTCTGGCAGGCCGGTCGAGAACTGCCGCGGCCCTTGGTTGCTCGTGCTTGTCGGCGTTGTTGTCCAGTCGTGCACAAGACTCTGGACGGTCTGGGCCGACCGTT
Organism: Cladocopium goreaui; assembly: GCA_947184155.2. Classification (NCBI taxonomy): domain Eukaryota; class Dinophyceae; order Suessiales; family Symbiodiniaceae; genus Cladocopium; species Cladocopium goreaui. The sequence continues at coordinate 420,818 of CAMXCT020005024.1, read as the reverse complement.
TGGAGTATTGGAACCCTTCTCCGGCAGTCAGGCGTTGCACGGTCGTCATGTCAACCCAGCTTGTGTCAACTTCCCTGTCCGGCTTCCTGGCTTCGTCGACGGTTGCTTCCTCGACGTCGTCCGGCGAACACTCTGCAGCAGCCAAGAAATTTGCGATGGTGCGGGCGGCATTTGCAGACACGATGTGGTGGCGAATGTAATCTTTCCATGCCGTGTGGTGACTGCGGCACCCCACCGAAGTTTTTCCGACACACCGATGGGAAGGCTTCTTTTGGCGATCAGTGATGGGGGTGTCCAAGGCCTGAATATGTGGCACATGCAACGTGGCGTCGTCACCGGCCAAAGTCCATGGGCGGAGATAGATGTTCAGCAGGCGCGCTTGCTGGTCTTTGCTCATATCCACTTTCGGTAAGGGGCAAGACGTTGGGTATGGCACCAGTGACACCGCCCGGCGGCAGAAATAGTGGTCCGCATATGGTGCCGTGTTGGCCCGGCAGGGTAGGGGCACAATATGTTCGGAGTTGTAGCCGAGAGGTGTCTTCCAAGTGAAATCGCGCCCAAATTGCCATCCATCAGCGGGCTCCGGGCCTTCGCCGCGTCCTGGGAGCCAGGCACTGAGATCGCTGCCTTGTTTTTGCGGCGGCTGCAGACGTCGCACGTCCCAAAGTGCAGTGAATTCCCAAGGGCTTAGATATTTGAGCCGTGGATCAGAGCCGCGCCAACCATAGAGCTCGCTGGCTCCCAGTTGGACCTGTCTGTGGTGACTTGGTTTGACCCGATGTCGCACTTCTGTGTTTTTGTCGTACTGGGCCACCCATGCACTGCCGACAAAGGGAACGACGGCAAAGGAGCGAATGCATTCGGCTGACGTGGGTTCGTCGCCGTCCCAAAAACTGGCCAACATGACTTCTTCCGTCAGGGGGCGGACGGAACAGCGAAATTCCAAGTCACCGCACACTCGATGCAACACTTTCCGGTAGTGCTTGGCCTCCGCGCCTTTGGCAGGGGTAATGTCGAGATAGGACAGGTGCTTGGCGGCTTGTTGCAGCTCTTTCCGACCCAATGGCTGGGGTTTTTGCAAATATCCTGTGAAGTATTGCGTCGCTTTTTTCGCGGCGTGCTGCATCAGCCGTTGGAGGCGCTGCAAGGTGGTAGTTTCCAAGCAGTTGCGCTCGCATGCCGGGTCATGCGTTTCCGGCAATAGTGGGATGCGGAAATTGATGCCGGTATGGCTGTTGCCCATGAACATCAGGGTAAATGCATGCATCGTGCCCGACAGCCATTGGTTGTCACGTGGATTGAGGACGCAGCCAAGTGCATTTCGTCTGCCAGCCGTACTCTGACGAAATTTGCGAGCATTCCCCCGGCACACGACGCGCGCCACGTCGCAGATGGTTTTTGGAAAGCCATGCTTGCATTTGTTTGGCGCGTCCTTCTTTTGGCAAGCAGGCAGCGGCACGTGGCACTTGTGCTTGGCATCCCACGTGTGCATATGGTGTTGCTGGTGTGACAGCTTCACTTGCACCGCGGTCTGGTAGCGCTGCCGGTATTGAATAGCGTCTGTCTGGAGATCCTCTGGGTTCGCTGCGGCAGGCGGGGCACCTGAGCTCTGCGATTCCGCGGCATGGGCCGGCGATGAGCAACGCTCTACGCGGAGCGGCCTGCTGTCGGCAGACTGGGGCAGCCACGGCGAAGGCGTGGTGTCTGTGGCAACGAAGGCCGGCCAAAGGCATAACTGGTCATGCTCCGTCCCAGGGAAGTTTTGCATCCATTTTTTTTCTAAGGCTGGAAAGAGGGCTTCATGCTGTTCGAGGTTGAAGTGGCTTTCATTGTGCAGCCAGGCTTGGTACCGAAACAGTTCCTCCAAGGTAACGGCCTTAGCTTGTATTTTTTGGGCTAATTTTTTTAGAGGCTGTTGCCACACCGTGGCGACGTACACATTTGCATGAAAATGGGGGTTGCTGTTTTTTTGATACTCTATGGCTCCGCAGAAGCCGAGCACCAGGCCAAGGATGCCTCCCATCGGGTGTGTCGACTGTCCGAGGGCATCGCGACAGCTGCAATTGAGGCAGCGGAAGCACATGCGGATACCGAGAAGCTCCGCAAACACAAAACGAACCATGCATTGGAAGGCTATGTCGACGGCCCAGGGATCTCGAACGGTAGTCTGCCGGCGCGTCTCGTACTCAGGAACTGGCACAATCACCTCGGCCTCTTCCCACACGCGTGGCATGTGCTTTCCAGAAAGCGGCCCCGCACCCGGGTCGTGCTGTCGGTACCGCGAGAGTCGCAAGCATAAGGCATTGTGCCGCGTCGTGGGAGATAAGGTCATGAAGATGGGTTCTCCGAGTTCGACCCGTGCTCCGAAGAGAAAACGGCCAATCCGTCGCCGGACCTCCACTGTTCCAGGCAAGGTCATTTGCGTGTGCCGGATGTCACGCAGCAGCTGGGCTTCGGGCGGGGTGAGGCCTTCGGCAAACCATAGCTTGCGGGCATCGTAGTTGATTGGCTTCAGCGTCTTGCCGGCTGTCAAATACTTGCCTTTTTGTAATTTTTGATACAAGGCTTTGGCCGCCTCAACCCATTCATGCGCCGGTGTCGCTTGGAGGACATCTGTCTTGGGTTTCCAAGCGCGGTACAGCGGCGTCTGGCAAACCGAATGCCATTTGAACGTCAACCGACGTAGGCCTGAAATTAAATCCCAAGAGTTTCGCAGCGAAGACTCGACGCGCCGGGCTAAGGAGCGCAGGTGTGGGACTGGCCCCAGCACCGCTGCGTCGGCCTTGCGTCGCGGACGATCCTTGTTTGGAAAGTCCGGCCCGCCGACGGGGGATGGCACGCTGAACGGGAAGGCCCAGGCAAGGTACTCGGTCTGCCACTGGTCCCAAAACTCTGTGCCCGTCTGGATGGTGACCTTGGGCGTGACCTGAGCAAGGCGCGTCACTTCTTGGGTCGTCGTGTCACCTGCCTGGCTGCTGGTATAATCCGGGCTGAGAACTTGAGGTCGGCTGCTGCCCAAGAAGGCTTCCCCGCCAAACTGTGGAAGGTTTGCGGGTTCTGGGGTTGCATTCTTTGTCTGAGCTGGAGTGGGTGCTGCACCAGCTAAGTCGGCTTGCTCTTCGACGGTGACTGGACAAATTTCTTCTGTGCCATACTCCCGCTGCACTTTGGATCGGAACAGCTGCTTCAGTTCGGCTGGCGTGCCGTCATAGGCTGCGAACATGGGATGGTGTATATCCACTAAGTGATCTAAGAGGGCAACAACCACATGAGGCCTAAGGTGGGCGCCGGCTACCCACTCCACGAGCTCAGCATGCCGCATGCCCTTCACCGTCACTTTCACCATTGCGCGCAAGGCAGGCAGCGCATGCGGCAAGGTTGCAATGCGATCGTGGGGTGTCATCTGTGCGAAGTGGCCGTAGATCTCTTCCCACGGCAAGCTCACGGCGCTGATGTTGCCGCGGATGGCCAGGCTGTGCTCGGCTCGATGCACTGGCTCCTCTAAGACGTGCCCGCGGTCTGCTTCGAGGTAAAAGCTCACCATGGAAGTCCACAGTGGCGAAGCAGCCGCTGTCTCTATCCACCGCACCCGATGTTGGTAGAGGAGCTCGGCCGGATAGCCATAAAAGTTGTCGTTGCAGAGGGCTGACGGAATGCCACTAAATGCACCTTGCCGCATTCGTTTCCAACAGGCTCGGCACAGTGGCAGCTCGCACTGGCGGCAGAGCTGCATGCCACTTGCAGGGCAGGCGCTGCACCGGAGATCTTCCGGGCAGCACAGGATGGACTGCCCATTGAACAATGTCTGTGGCAAGGTCCGCTGCCATTCGGCTCCGTGGAGTTGCCTTTGGACGGCTGCATGGGAGCCATAGGACGTGCGATATTGCATCAAATCCCAATTCTGTTGGAAGCTCTCGGGTGTCAAGGTTTCGAAGATCTGTTCCACGCTCAAGTACCCTATGTCGCTGCGCGGTCCGCTGGGCAGGACGGCGGCACAGCAAGCACAAATGAGAGCAACGGCTTGCTCTTCTTGTCTTTCAGCATGCAAGCGTCGCAAAGTGCGACGATCCACACTCCAACCAACGGCCGGGACCGATTGCTCTTCGACACATTTCAAGGCTGCGATGTACGAACTCACAAGATCTCCGGGGCAGTGCTGAAAGGCGAGTGCATGCTGGCTGTGCAAATGCGCCCACAGACAGGCAGCGGTGTCGTTGCAGCAGGCTCCGCTGCTGCAGTGCCAAGTGACCCCCTGCACAATCCATCGATCTTTCAAGAGCAATGCGTCCACGCACGGCTGTGCGTCGCTGCACCACGTGCAACCTTCAAAGGCACAGTGGCAGGCTGGATACGGGACGCCGGACATGCTGTCGGCTAACTCGACCGGAACGTGTGGTACGGATGGTGGCAGCAAAGGTTTGGTACGAAACTGTCGGCTGATGGTCTGAATTTGTTCCCAAAGTTGATCTTCCAGCGTGCACCATGCATGCTCTGGTTCCAGCACCAGGCTAGGTGCGGCACTAGAGCCTTCACTGGATTGGTGTGAATTCCACGACACGACACTTTCCGTGTCAGCAAAGCCCACTTCGGACCCGCTGCTGCAAGGTGGCGTGGCCGGTGCGGGCCACGGGTCTTGGTTGGATGCCATCGGCTTGCTCGGCTCGGGCGCCGCTTCTGCGGTGGCAGGCGCCGCATTCGGCTGGTTGGGTGGCTCTGCCGGCTCGACCCGCGAAGGTTGCACGCGGATCATACCCAAATGCTGTTGCAAGGCTCGTGCTCCCTCCCTGTGCCATATCTGCAACCATGGTGTTGGTTGCCACACCGAAGCGGGTGGCCTATCTTCCCACAGCAAGCTATAGTGTCCGGTGTGACCCATGGGTTGGTGCACCAGGTGCAAGGCATGCGGGTGCAGCTCAGCCAGCCGCATCGCTTCCGCGTCAGTGACTCGCTCCATCGTTGCAATCCAGTAGTTAGCATCCACGTCTGTACTCCAGACAAGCACTTCAAAGCCAAATGCCTTTGTCAGTGCCCAAACCTCCACGCTGGTGCCATGATGGATGCTATCCAGCATGTTCGGCATTTCCAACACTGCTGTCAGCTTGCTCCAAAGCACGAGCAACCCTTGCGGAAGTTCATCAGGCAAGAGGATGCCCCGGCGTTCCAAGAATCGGCGATGCAGTTCCAGCTCGGCGGGCTGGTCGGGCATGCAAGCAATGTTAATGTCCGCGGCACTGGGGCCGTCGAATTGCTGGACTAGAAATTCCAATGCCTGCGCGTATGTGTCCGCCGCTTTCCGCACGCTCCACTCTGGCTCGTGGCTTTCGTGCCGTTCCAAGTACCAGCTCACGGCATGAAGGAGACACCACCCATCGCCGGGGATGTCGACCGGCACTCTCCGCAACCTTTGGGCACGTGCTTCTACAGTATAGCTTGCTTCAGGCTGTTCCGTTGCATTGTTGCTGCCGGATGCAGCTCCACTGTTGCTACTGGCATCGGTTGGCCCAGGTCCGTTACCATGCAGCGCATGGGCGAGTCGATTGCGGAGCTTCCGGCTCCAATGCCACAACCGAGTCCATGCCTTCTTCCTGCGACGTTGCCGCCGTCTGCCACGGCATGGTTTGTACCGCCTGCCTTTGATCCGGCGGCAGGGCTTGCTGCCACGCGCTCTCTTGGTAAGCACCCTGGCAATTCGTGTGACTGCAGCGTCCACCACCGTCGGCCACACGGTGCACAGCATGTGACTCAGAATTGCGTACAGTAGTGTCTCACCGAACGGCAGCATGCCGTCGTGGATGCAATGGCAGAATCCTAGCCAGAAGAGTCCATGGCAGAGAGTCTTGACAAACAGCCATCGGCACGACATGGCAGGCACGGGCAACCGACACCGCGTCCGGCTGGGGGCGCGCCCGTATCTGATATGTTGCTTCTAATGTTTCTACGGTGCAGTGTTGCTTGCAGCCTCTGATACCAAAGGTGGTTTTGATTGCATACAAGGGGTTTTTTGTGCTAGTCAACTCTATCGACGCGTTTTGGGTTGGTTGCGACTTTCGTGTACTCGATGCCGTACATGTGCCTACTGACGGTTCTTGTCGCTGCGCTTTTTTCTGCTGTTGCGTTGTCAGCTACCTTGTCATGTGTCAACTACTTTGCTTTTCACACGGGGCTGACCTGCAGGCGGGTCGTCATGTTGCGTGGTTGTCCCCCTGGTCGTGACCCGGCTCCATTTCCTCATGTTAGGCATTTTCACCTTGCTGTCCATCTAGGTCACAGACCATCTGTCCAGCTACGTCAGTGACATTTGTTGGCTATTTTTCACTGATTCACGGAGTCAACTTACTGTCCATCTAGGTCACAGACCATCTGTCCAGCTACGTCAGTGACATTTGTTGGCTTTGTTTCACTGAGGTTTTGTTGCTAAACGGTGGTTCACGATCAATGTGCGACGGAAACCAAGCCAGCGCGCGCACTCGAGTCCCCCGAACATGCCCCACAAGACAGGCCGGGTTGACGGCTCGCCGTCGACGCGCTTTCGGTCGGCCACGCTGCTTTGCGCTGCTATAGCCATGTTGTCCATTTGCCGTCGTGCTGCTCTTGCCTTGGTCGGTCGGAGCAACGCCCGGACGCGCGCTCGAGCAACTTTGACTCTCGCCTGAGCTACGCTCTAGCTGATCAAGGCTTCAAACTAGCTACTCCGGACACAGGCTTCTTCCCATGCTGGCTAGGCAATACATATCAACGAAACATGCCGCTCCAACCAAGCCGGGTTGACCGTTCACCTTGGCCGGTCTGAGCAACGCTCTAACACTCGCTTGAGCAACGCTCCAGCTGACTAAAGCTCTCACCCCCTGTCTTTCAACATGCCGTTCTCGGAACTTGCCATGCCGCTGTGAAACCCGACCACACCGGATCGTCTACGTTGCTTCTTGATGCATGCCCCTTCCAAACAAGCCGGGTTGACAGTTGACCTCGTTTGGTGAATCGAAGCAACACTTTAACTCTCGCCTGAGCCACGCTCCGGCTTCAAAACATGCCGGGTTGACCGCTAGCCTGCTTGGGCAACGCTCTCGCTGACTAAACCTCCTGGACCCTGCTTGTAAACATGCCGTTGCCTTTCAAAACATGCCGGGTTGACCGTTTGCCTTGTCTGATCGAGCTGCGCAACGCTCTGACTCTCGCTTGAGCAACGCTCTAGCTGCCCAACGCTTCGAACATGCTACTCACGACATTTCTTCCCTACCGGCTGGTTCCACATAGGCTGCGGTCGCTGTACGCATGCCTTTTCCGTTGGGAGGTACCATCATGAGCTTGTCACATGGGCGACGTATAGACATAAATCGTGGCATTCTGATGGACCAACTCTTCGGCTGACCATGGCGACTCGACTAGGATTATGCTGGGACTATGCTGGGACAACTGTTGGGCTTACGTCGGCGGTTAGTGCTGAGATTATAATTCACTATCACGCAGGACTATGCTGGGACTATGCGGGGACAAATATGGAACTTAATTGCCGGGTAGGCTTGTGCGGGGCTTACTAACAATTCACTGTCCCACGATAACCTGGCCACCGGCGTGACCTACGTCGCCCGCCGATGGGACTGCTATACGTGGGTGGATGCTTGGGCTTACTATGGCGCTATTACAGGGATTATAATGGGACTATGTGGGACAACTATTGGGTTTAAACTCGGGTAGTGCAGAAATTAATTATAATTGACTATCACCGGCTCACCTAGCCACCGGCTCGGCCCACGTCGCAACGCCGGTGGGGAGGATATCGATGGGTACTAGCATGCACTATTCGATGGGTGCTATCATGTACTATTATCCTGGGGTCCAGGTGGGACTAAAAGCTTCTACTGCGCTACATCTTGGGTTTCAGATTGACATTATACTAAGCTTCTAGTCTTGAGCTTCTAATGGGAATATGCTGGGACCCATATTGGTCTAACACTGGGCTCGTGCAGCAACGCCCGGACGCGCGCTCGAGCAACTTTGACTCTCGCCTGAGCTACGCTCTAGCTGATCAAGGCTTCAAACTCGCTACTCCGGACACAGACTTCTTCCCGTGCTGGCTAGGCAATACATATCAACGAAACATGCCGCTCCAACCAAGCCGGGTTGACCGTTCACCTTGGTCGGTCTGAGCAACGCTCTGACACTCGCTTGAGCAACGCTCCAGCTGACCAAAGCTCTCACCCCCTGCCTTTCAACATGGCGTTCTCGGAACTTGCCTTGCCGCTGTGAAACCCGACCACACCGGATCGTCTACGTTGCTTCTCGATGCATGCCCCTTCCAAACAAACCGGGTTGACAGTTGACTTCGTTTGGTAAATTGGTGCAACACCCTAACTCTCGCCTGAGCCACGCTCCGGCTTCAAAACATGCCGGGTTGACCGCTAGCCTGCTTGGGCAACGCTCTTGCTGACTAAACCTCCTGGACCCTGCTTGTAAACATGCCGTTGCCTTTCAAAACATGCCGGGTTGACCGTTTGCCGTCTCTGATCGAGCTGCGCAACGCTCTGACTCTCGCTTCAGTAACGCTCTAGCTGCCCAACGCTTCGAACGTGCTACTCACGACATTTCTTCCCTACCGGCTGGTTCCACATAGGCTGCGGTCGCTGTACGCATGCCTTTTCCGTTGGGAGGTACCATCATGAGCTTGTCACATGGGCGACGTATAGACATAAGTCGTGGCATTCTGATGGACCAACTCTTCGGCTTACCATGACGACTCGACTAGGATTATGATGGGACTATGCTGGGACAAATGTTGGGCTTACGTCGGCGGTTAGTGCTGAGATTATAATTCACTATCACGCGGGACTATGCTGGGACTATGCGGGGACAAATCTGGAACTTAATTGCCGGGTAGGCTCGTGCAGGGCTTACTAACAATTCACTGTCACACGATAACCTGGCCACCGGCTTCACCTACGTCGCCCGCCGATGGGATTGCTATAGGTGGGTGGATGCTTGGGCTTACTATGGCGCTATTACAGGGATTATAATGGGACTATGTGGGACAACTATTGGGTTTAAAGTCGGGTAGTGCAGAAATTATACTTGACTATCACCGGCTCACCTGGCCACCGGCTCGGCCCACGTCGCTCCGCCGGTGGGGAGGATATCGATGGGTACTAGCATGTACTATTCGATGGGTACTATCATGTCCTATTATCCGTGTGGACGTCTGTCTCCCGAGCAACGCACCGAGGCAACCGATACTTGCCGACGGCAAAAAACTCGACCAAAAAAAAAAAAACACGGCCGGGCAGCTGAGCAACGCTCTGCCGTGCCTTGTGGCAAGTCTGAGCAACGCTCTGACCCCCAGCCGCTTGCCCTGCTGTTGTGAAACGCGCCCCGCCGGATCGCCTACGTTTGTTTTCTACCGCCCACATGCCAAATGGGCTTGCCTGTCTGCAACCCCGTTGCTCGACACTCCTTTCCCCGCTGCCCAGTCACCCTTGCGTCACCCAACTCTGCGTCGCCTGTCTTCATCCCCTTCCGCACTTCTTGGCTGTCGCCTCTTTTTCTCTTTTCTTCTAGCGCCACTGTAGACGTCTGTCTCCCGAGCAACGCACCGAGGCAACCGATACTTGCCGACGGCAAAAAACTCGACCCAAAAAAAAAAAAAAAAAACGGCCGGGCAGCTGAGCAACGCTCTGCTGTGCCTTGCGGCAAGTCTGAGCAACGCTCTGACCCCCAGCCGTCAGATCCATGCCTCGGCGCTCACCGGCTTCTAACACCTTGCCCTGCTCTTGTGAAACGTGCCACGCCGGATCGCCTACGTTGGTTCTCTACCGCACACATGCCAAATGGGCTTGCCTGCGGCGGTTTTCCAACCATGCCCTTCAAAACACGCCGGGTCGACCGCTGGCCTTCTCGAATCGGTCCGGGCAACGCGCTCACGTTACTTGACCCAGACTGTCTCTCACTACGACTTCAACAGGCCATGACGGAAACTGTGTTCACGGTCCACCTGCCGTGCTCTACCATGCCCCAGATGCATACCCCTCAAACCATGCCGGGTTGACCGTTCACCTGGCTGCATCTGAGCAACGCTCTGACGCTTGCTTGGGCCGCACTTTCGCTGAACCCGCCTTCTGGTGGGCTAATCTAACATTCACTGTAAACATATTTCTTCCCTTGGTGGCCAAGCGCTTGCGACGGACTGTCTGAGCAACACTCTCACGCTCGCCTGAGTGCGCCACGCGGTGACCCTCACTTAACCGACCCTCTAGCTGACCACGACTTCAACCCTGCTCCGTCGGAGACGACCGACGTTCACTCTCAACCGGCTTAAACTCGACCCAAAAAAAAAAGACACGGCCGGGCAGCTGAGCAACGCTCTGCCGTGCCTTGTGGCAAGTCTGAGCAACGCTCTGACCCCCAGCCGCTTGCCCTGCTGTTGTGAAACGCGCCCCGCCGGATCGCCTACGTTTGTTTTCTACCGCCCACATGCCAAATGGGCTTGCCTGTCTGCGACCCCGTTGCTCGACACTCCTTTCCCCGCTGCCCAGTCACCCTTGCGTCACCCAACTCTGCGTCGCCTGTCTTCATCCCCTTCCGCACTTCTTGGCTGTCGCCTCTTTTTCTCTTTTCTTCCAGCGCCACTGTATACGTCTGTCTCCCGAGCAACGCACCGAGGCAACCGATACTTGCCGACGGCAAAAAACTCGACCCCAAAAAAAAAAAAACGGCCGGGCAGCTGAGCAACGCTCTGCCGTGCCTTGCGGCAAGTCTGAGCAACGCTCTGACCCCCAGCCGTCAGATCCGTGCCTCGGCGCTCACCGGCTTCTAACACCTTGCCCTGCTCTTGTGAAACGTGCCACGCCGGATCGCCTACGTTGGTTCTCTACCGCACACATGCCAAATGGGCTGCGGCGGTTTTTCCAACCATGCCCTTCAAAACACGCCGGGTCGACCGCTGGCCTTCTCGAATCGGTCCGGGCAACGCGCTCACGTTACTTGACCCAGACTGTCTCTCACTACGACTTCAACAGGCCATGACGGAAACTGTGTTCACGGTCCACCTGCCGTGCTCTACCATGCCCCAGATGCATACCCCTCAAACCATGCCGGGTTGACCGTGCTGGCTGCATCTGAGCAACGCTCTGACGCTTGCTTGGGCCACACTTTCGCTGAACCCGCCTTCTGGTGGGCTAATCTAACCCTGGGAGTCCTCGACTATTCAAACAAAGGCTGTTATACATCGTCCATTCTATGGCGTGAACCCCCTTTGTTTGGCTATTTTCAGGTACATGGCATGGATGTCAATCATGGATGGTTGACATGGAAGCCATTTGGCTGGGAGGGACCATTGGGAACATGTGTGCATGGGTAATTGCACACAGCATCATTGATGTCTTAAATGTCACCAAATGATCTACCAAGATATTTACTATATTCTAATAATATAATTAATATAATATAATATATATTACTTGTTTGTGTTCAACTGGAATATTGCTGGTGATCGTGGTAGCCATGGCATTGAAACCATTTGGCGCCCATGGTGGTCGATCAATAGATGAAGCGCTCACTAGCAGCACGTCCGGGTCTTGGATTGTGAAAGTCAATCTGGTTGAGCAAGTCACAATGATCATATATGATTCGGCTTCATTTAGTTGACTTATGTTGATTTCTTAATTAGGATTCGCCCTCTTAGCCTCCACCCACTGCCAAGGCCATTTGGAAGAGTTGACTGGTGATGACATCATTGACACTGATGAATTAGTAGGTGCCTCCCCACCGTGCTACTTGCACCACAGGTTTTATTGTGCATCAGGTAGTGATCAGTGGATACATGATTTTTCTTTGCATTTTCTGCAGCACGATCTGGCTGAGAGTGTTTGACAGAGTTTTTGCATTCTTATAGAAGGGGAACTCATATATGTAAAATAAATGAAACAAATTTCAATTGAAAACCACCAAAGCAGTCCAATTGCAAAGGACTGCCTGCCAACTCATTTTCTCGCCAGCAATCCAGTTGGCAGCCATGAGTCACATCACGCATCCGAAGCGCTTAGACCCAAAACGGGTTGCCCTTGTGAAGGACAGATCTGTTTTCGGGAATGCTATATTATCTTTTATTGACCGAATATTTTCTGGGTGTTTTGATGACAACAACAAAACATCAAAAACACATCCAAGCGCTTCGTTCAACTGGGCAGACATGCTATATACACAAAGTTCTGACTAGGCCACCAAGTATGTTAACTTGCAGGTTTGCTATATAATATTTAAGTCATGTATGCCATGCATGTAGAAATTAGACAATATATTAATACTAGTATCTCAAAAATAATTATCGATGTAATATTTGATATACGTTGTACAGTACATGTGGGTGCGTATATGCGTGTGGTTGTGTATGTGTGTGTGTTGGGGGTCTTTGTGATTTTGCATATTTCTCATGTATCCATCAGTCACATTTGGAAGAATATAATTTTATTTACATGTCAGGAAATGCCTCCAATACTTTAAAGTGTGTAGCTAATGCTAAAGACCACCTTTCAGCTTGTCAACATGTGCAGGAATTTCTGAAAGTGTTCTGCGAGAATGACGACTTCCTTGCTCAGAGGAGGAAGGTCTTGCGTTTGCGAGCAGGGTTGCGGGATGAAGATCGCCGACTAGTTTTTATCTCAGCTGGTCAAGAGTGGGCATTGCGTTAGTTTGTGTTTTTTGCTGGAAAAAAAGTGTTATTGTAGTGTTCTTTTCACCTTTCCGGCTCCTGATGCATACATTGACAGTTGAGGTTCCCAAGTTCCGCTTCTTGATCTTGGAGGGAAAACGAACTACAGAAAGAGAGGTGTGCTCTTGTGTTTTTGTTTACAACTTAATTCTTGCAGTTTGCGTTCAATAAGTTGGGAGTTTCAAGTTATCAACTAATTATAATATAATAATATTACCTCCCTTACTCGCGAGGTTGAATCAGACCACAACTTTGAGCTGGTCCTTCAGTACATGGCCTCTTTTGCCCATGACCTCCCTCGTCGGAAAGAGCTGGAAGTGGGGGGCTTTGATGTTTCAGATAGCTGATATGTTTACTGTTTTTTTGCTATTTATTTATAGTTTTGAAAACATGTGCTATGCACATGGTGTTGCAAGCCTAACATTTTCAGTGCAACAGGAGCATCACACATTTAAAAAAATAATTCAGTTGCAGCCGATCTCTTCCTAGGCAAGCCTGGCTTGGGCTTCAAGTCACTACCGTTTGAACCCATGGAAGGATTTCCCGAAGCACCAGGCACGATTGCGCATAACGTTTGATAATAATCATGAGTTGTATAAATGCATATCTTCATATTTCATAAAATTAAAAAATGTATTATACCAAGTGCCCACTGTCCAGGATTGGAGTTCAGTGGAGGCTGGTGCGCTGATGGATGCGGCTAGCTATTGCATGAACCGGTTTCAACGCAATATCGGGGCTAGGCTGGGGGCTTTCTACTTCTCAAATTTTATTCAGCACAGACATGAAATTAAATCGTTTTGAGGAAAGGAGTTTGCGCTATTGCTTGTGTTCAGATTTATGTTTTCTTTGCTTAGGCCTGGCCATGAGCGAATGGAGCAAATCAAGACAGTGATCAGGGTGAAGTTGGAGGACCTGAGCAGTCTTTAGTTTCAACTTTGAATATAAAAAGACATGATATTGCACAAGTCGAAATTACTACTATATTATCCGCAAATTTTGATATGGGTGTAGGAAAACAACTTGCTATCACCAGAGGGGAAGAAGGTTGCAAGCCGTGGGCGTGGGATGAGTGCGAAGAAGGCTGGGTGTTAACCTCTGCCAGGTTCAATTGATTAAAATAATTTGGTGGCATGGGTTGACAATGTGATTTTTTCCTATTTTGCAACACTTCATTACCAAGATCATATATCTATTAAACAGTTCATTTCTACGTCACCATTGTATTTTGTGTCTTAAACACACATCAGCTCACAGATGCATGCTGATTTTGAAAGAAAACAAATACATGCAGGTTTTAGTTTCAATTTATTCCCAGAACCTACCTCCTCCAGAAGTAGCCATTCCCAACCCCCATCACTACCTCCCTTGCTTTACTTGCAGGCCGTTGTCGACCCTGCGACAGTCGACACCCAACTTCCAGAAGACCATGCCCTCTACGAGCCCAGCCCGTCACCCGTCCATGCCATGCGGGATCTGGATTCCCCCGGTGTTTTGTTAAGGGGCTGCTCTACCTCTGACCTGGATGGACACGTGAATACAACCCTTGAAGCACTGGATGATGCCCATGACACCCCGGGTTTCGAAGAAGAACAGCCTGAAGAAGAGGAGTTAACCCATGATGAAGATGTAGATGTAGAGGAATACCAGGACAACAACACTGTGTTGGAAATTGAGTCGGATGAGGAGTGTTGTATGTCACCTGCTTGCAAACAACCCCTGAAAGATGCTGCTGATTCTACTGGCAATGTTCCCAAGGAACATATTGCACCAGAGGCCCCCATGTCAGAAAAGCATGTGGTTGACACTGGTGCGCTTGGCAGTAGCCCCAAAGAAGACCCCGAAGCTGCCCCAAAGAAGGATCTTTTGGGAGGCAACCCTCCAGATCCATCAAAAGGTCCCGTTGCCACGACAAAAGAAGAATCAGAAAAGGTAAAAGAACAGAAAGCAGCAGAGGAATGTGAAGACGACGTGTTCAGTGCCCCAGAAGAAGAGATGGAAAGCTCAAGAAATCGTGGTACTTTCAAGGTGGGGGTTGTTCAGCCTAGGCCTACTCTCGAGTTAATGTGGCACCCCTTGGTCCTACAACAGTGATAGTATATATAATATATATTATATATAATAATTATATATATAATATATACCACGTTTTATAATCCAGGAAGTTACTTTATAATATATGTAACATGTCCAATTTTTTTACAGGTTCCACTGCTCACCCGTGTGGGTGGCCAGGACCGAAGACCTTTGGTCGCGGTGACCCCAGTTCCAGAGGACTTGGAGAAAAAGGTGGATGAGCTTCATTCATCTTTAAATGTGGAAGAGATGACTGAAGAACAAGCGAAAGCTGAACTGCTCAAGGCATTCTTGGGAAGTATTGTGCCTGAATCACTGTTATTTGTCTTGATTTATTTCGATACCATCACCTCATTTTTTGGTGGCAACTTCATCCGATTCTGTGGTGATGTTTCTTTGGACTTTCTGGTGTTGTTTTTCCTAAAGTTCATCGAGTCAGAGATGCATGGATTCCATGTTATCGTATATTGTTTACTGGGTCCAGCTGAGTGTAATGGGATTGATTTGGCTTCGTCCCTTTCATTCTTACCTAGTTACATGCATACATATATATATATTATATAATTCAATAATATATATATAATATATTAGACAACCAGTATGTTTCTCTCTTGGGGAGTTGACAGTTTCTTTGTCGCAGGCCCAACAAGCAATTCGTGAAATGCAGCGAGAACAGCAAATGGAGTGGGAGGATCCTGATAAGTACTACGCTGGTCTTCTTGACTCTGAAGATCCTGAGTCAAAGGGAAAGTCGAAGGGCAGGGGTCGAGCGCGAGGCCGAGGTCGAGGTCAGAAAGGAAAGGGAAGGGGGAAAACCAAATGCAAAGGAATCTCCAAAAGCAAAGGGAAAGGTGAAGAGGATGGCAACAAGGCTGACCCCCAAGGTGAACCATCGGCAAGCTCTGCAGCAATTGAGCGGAAGGCAGTGGCCACTGATGGATCGGATGATTTGCCTGTTAGCTCCCCAGCAAAGAAACCGAGACATGAAATGCCCAAGAGCCCAAAGGTTAAGTCCACAAATGCGAGGAGAAAATTGTTGGCCGAAAAATCTCCTGGGGGTGCTGCAAAGAAGGCAAAGCATGTTGCAGCTGGACCTGATGAGAGGAACGATGTGGAGGATTGGCTTGTGTGTTTGTTTCGACAGCTGAACTAGATGTGCATGTATATGCATGTTTATATACGTTTTTAATTATATCATATCATATATTATATAAGTATCATATACATTCTGACTTCCGAAAATTTCCAAATCTTCAATTAGGCTTTTTCTTACGGCATACATGTGGGCCTCAGGAGCATGAACCTGAAGCTGATGTTCGTGCACACGTCCATCAAGAGCACCCAGGAACCACTGAAGATCTACAAGAGAAGAAGAAAGCACAACAGGAAAAAAGCAACAAGGTTGGGTCACAGGGAGGTCTGATATATTGCTCGCAATTATATTATTACTGCTCTTCATACACGTGTTGCGGATTTGAATTAAAATGACCATGGTGAGTTCCAGGTTGTGATTTATTTAAATCGTACCCTTGGAAAACAAACTACAACATGCATCACGTATAATAATTTCACTATTTATCACACAAAGTTTTATTAAATAGATGGATCAATGCACAACCATTTATTTCTGCTATGTTGAATTCGTTGTGGCCAGGCCAAGCTTGCCAATTTGGAGCTGCTGAAGAAATCTGTGGTGGGGGACCCTTTGCTCGAGCTGCCATCTGAGGAGGGTCTTGCGAATCAAAAGTGCCTTACTTAGCTCAGTTGTTTCAGTCGGTTATTTCTCCTCAACTCTATTACTGAACATGTCGGGAGCATGTGTGTGTGTGTGTGGGTGTGGGTCATGTGTACTGTGTGAGACAGGTTAACAGGTATACAAGTGAAGTGTTGTTGTTGATGATGGTGACGACTATTGTTGTTATTGTGCAGTGTTGTTGGTAATGATGGTGATGAAGGTCTTTGACACTGGCTCCGCCTGACGATTTGCCCCCGGAGCTTTCAGAGCATGCCACCCGTATTCAGATTTTGTCGGGGGCTTATCCGCTCTTGATTGCAACAGACAGCAACATCAATAACATTCTAACACGTAGCTGTGTGAGCTATTGGCTATATATAATATAAAAACATATATAATACACACTAATGGATTGATCAATATTAAAGCCTGTGTTTGTGTCTCCATGCATAGGCCTGCATCTTAAAAGCATCTTAAAAATATCTTTACAAACATGACATACCTGCAGTATGTGGCTGAGGCTGGTCCAATCGAGATCTGCACAGGCCGCGTTTTATGTCCCATGTGTGAACGACACCGTGCTGAAGAAGATCAATGAAGCAACAGCCCTGGATCTCAAGGCCAGTATTTCTTCTGCCAGGTTATAAGTTTATAAGTTTATAATATCAATTGATCGTTAGAAGTTTTGATGATAATTATATGAAATCCAATGTGAATAATGTACCCCAAAAAGCCCTTACTGCTATGGATTAGGGCATTGCATACACTGGCACATGTGGTGTTGGATGGGTGATTTCGATGTCCACAAAATACACGAATTATACATGCAAACGTCATGACATATATATAATAATATTATAATATATATAATATTATTTATGATATATAATATATAATATATAAAAATATCTTATATAATATATATTGTACATAGAAATATTATATTATAAAAATAAATATCATACGTACAATCTTCAGCAATCAGATATTTGAAACATTTTGAAATAAACATGCATATATTAGCTGCATTTATATTGATGAAGAATGCATTATTGATATAATATATGATGTCTATCATATGATGCCTCCTTTGCCTATCCATGTGCCAGGCCAATGCACAATCTGGCGTCAGCCTGTCATGGATGAAGCGTGGTGGTCCGCTCTTGGCGCTTGACCCTCAGAAATTGGTACGGTGTGGTAGGGATATGGTGGCTCTGTGCCATTTAAAGTAGACAATCGACCCATTGTCAAATCACAGCCTGTTAGGGTAAAAGCAGCACACATGAATTGGCAATTCAGGCTGTGATTTGGCTGCCAGCATTGCTAGCACAGGCTTGGGTGTGCCACCCACAATGCAACCCTCAAAATATCATATTTTAGTTTTGGACATTATAGAATTATAGCTAATATATATATATATATAATACATATAATATTATATGTATTACAATATCATATAATTTCTTATAAAAATCTTATTATGATTGTAGTAAATATATATATATAATATAGATCAACTATTATATATTATATATATTAAAATTGCATTATAAATAATTAATATTATATAATATAAATTATATAATATATATAATATATATAATATCTTAATAAATATATATGATTAAAAATTAAATATATTATTCTATATATAATATATATGCATACACATCACCTGACCTTGCATGCCTACCGAATGCCAAGGTGGAAGTTGGCTAAGATGGTTGCATCGTGGACGCCACCTGCTGGCCTCACTCAGTGAACCGAATCCTCAGCTGGGCCGAGCAGCAGGGAGGATGTCATAGACAGACCTATCTGTAGTAGGGGTTTCAGATGGTCTTCAGGCTTATACTTTCTGCAGGATGTTTATGCCCATAGGACTTTGGGGATATCAACGTTCTGGATTGGTCACTTATAAAGAAACTATTGCATATTACGAAGATTTTATTTATCCCATATATGTAGGCTGCAAAATTGTTTATCGAAAACACTGCCTGCAATATTCCCCAATACTTTCTGCAAATTTGGTTGATACTCGCAATGTCAGTGACCAACCAGCCTTTGTTGATAGCCCAAGTAGTTTTGACATTCGATGCGAACCAGATAGTGCAGTTGCTCCTGGCCCCTCCCAAAGAACAATTGATGGTTAATTTTTGGGGTGTTGACATTCGTGTGTGATTGCACCCCTGCCCCCCAAAAAAAACATATCTCTATTAAATGTGCCAATGCTTTCGTATATCATTCGGGGGCCTGTGGACACATGGAGCCACATGTGCTCGCGTAGTCTGTGCTGGTTCGATCTACCGTTTAATCAACCAGGGTTGCGCCATGTGGTACGCTATAGCCATGTCACATCACAATACAAGTGATGGAGCATTATCATCAATAGTTGGCTGGCAGGAAAGAGGTTGCCGATGTGCCTTTTCAGCTGGAGTTCAATTCTACTTTAAGATTTTATGGCCTGGTCCATGGTATCTGCACTCAAACTTTGAACTCCCCTGTAAAAGAAATATCGATAACCCAATGATCATGAAGGTGACTGCATGTTTGTTAAGAAAACCAACATTCCGTACCTTTAGTTGAAAGCAGGAAAAATTCATCATGAAATCTCAAAAGATGATCAGTACCTCTTTTGATCCCATCATCCCCTCTGAGTGCACCAGCAGTTTCGAGGTGGCTCAATCCACAAAGATCAGAAGGCCACGTCACGCCTTAGCTTCGTCAGTGGCCATGGCAGGGAAAAATGGTAAGCCATGGACATCATCACCCCTTGCCCTGTCGAAGCAAGCAAGCTTCAAGCTGTTGCGATGGGGCTTTCCCTTGGTAATGTTACTGTTCTTAATTGATGAATTGTGTCAATATGAGGTGGTTAAATCCATATTGGCCATGTCATTTATTTTTTTTGTTATATTTTATTTTTAGCAAGCTTGGAAACGTGTCAGGGCTTCATATCATGTCCCTGCAAGAGTCTATTCCTGATAACCAAGGTTCCATTTGGTGGACATGATTGCCCAGTGTTCAACAGAGAACATGCAACGTGTGGGGGCCTCATCTCTAAATCAACTGGTGTTATAAAGAAATACCAGCCAGTTAGATGCATTCAAAAATGTGTCACCTTTTTTGAAAATTTCGTTGAATGCACCCCCATCCCCACAGCAAAAACAATGGTATAACGCTGATGTGTTTCTTTTCAAAACCTGATTGTTTATTGCCTTCAAGATCTCATGAGGGTCTTATCGTAGCTTATACGTGCACATTTTCATTCTGCAACACAGGACTTGGACGTGGTCGATGCCTTTGCTGGAGCAGCTGCAATTTCCTCTACCTACCGTCCAAGCCCCAGCAGCCCATCTAAATGCAGTGTTGACTGGCTGGTAAATTGTTGCCAAGAGATTACTTGCAAAAGTTATGGTGGGGCAATTGACAGCCTAGTGTGTGGTATGGCCTCAAATCCTAGGCCAGAATGGTCTGAAAGCGCCCGGTCCTCATCTTGTAGGGGGTGCACATCAGTGCCCTTTGTAAAGTTGCTATGTTGGACATGTTTTCCTCTGTAGCATTCATATAATGGATGGCCCCCTTGATAAGTAATTAATGAATAATTATATTATATTATTATATATATTATATTGTAGGGTCCTGAAGGTATACCACAGATGATTGATTTATTTGCGTCCCCGTGATCCTTCTTCCCGTAGCAGTGTGTGTGTGCAAATGTTATTTTCCCGCTTCCCAAGGGAAAGCTTTGATCTGTCGGATGGTGTCATCGGAGACATTTTGGACCCGCTGGAGCCTTATTTGTCTTTGAAATCTCTCAAACAAACATCTATGCATATGTTCTATTGCTATAATTATGTTTATGTGATCTATGAACCCAATCAACTGCCAAACATCACCAGAACATCATGTTGGTGCCAAATGCAAACAGATTTGATATGGTGTTGCAATCTCCCGATGAGTTGCCATTCACATCTTCCCCCCCAAAAAAATATTGCAATCCTAAATCCCATTTATGAAGTACAGCACCATGTATAGTTCAACCCTGAAACTTGTGTCCTTGGGCCCGTACGTGGAACTGTGCTCAGGATTGGATTTGTGGCAATTGTAAAATTGGTGCTGCGCCTGCGTCCGGGGGGCCTCCTTATCGGGGGCCCCCCTTGTTCCAGCTGGGTTTTTATCAACCGGGCTACCAGTCGTCGGAGTCGATTTAGGGTTAACGGAGATTGTCAGAAGAAATATGTCAGAGAATCGAATACGATCCCTAGCTTTCAATGGCAGTCATTTTAATCTTATTTTGTTGTGTAGTTGACATACCCTGAACCCTCTATGATTTGGAATGCTTTTGTGGGTGATGGATTGCAAAGAAAACACCATCAATGTTCTATAGTTAGTACGTGTTATCTAAGGATCACATGTCGCTGGGTATTACTACTATTTCTGGCAACTGCCAGAAATGTGCTAACAGTGACAGAACAGCCGCGGAGCTCGCTGATGACCTTGTATGCCTATTTCCGCTACTATGCCATGGTAATTCGACCATTTCCATGGTTCAAAACCTCATTGTCATGGGCTTACAGTTTCTGCAAAGCCATTGGGACAAAACAAATACAATTTGTTGATGCACATGTGCAATTGTGAAATTAGCTCATCTTGAAAACTAGAATCTAGCTAGCATTGAACTGAGTTCTATGGGGGCCCATGGCCATCTTTCCATGAAGCCAACTCTATGCTTCGGAACAGCGTCCTGGCCTCAACCAGCCAACAATCTTCTTTCGGCAAAGTGGACCATCTAAGCCATCAACCTCGGTGATGCAAGGTGTTGGCTTCCATCGTTGGTCAAGAAACTCACCAACCGGGACCGTGCCCGGATCGCCAAAGGGAAACAGGACAAATCCAAGGCCATGGTCATCCGACGTCAGAACAAAGCAGGTAAAAAGACCGTGTCATTTATTCAAGACATTTTTTGCATTCCAATCCGGATTGCATTTTGTGAGGGATTTGGATACTTTTGGGATCTTTTGGTGTATATTATATAAAACACAAAATTACAAAAAATATTATAACTAAATAACATCAGCCATGGTTTTTGTTTTCACCATAACAAAACATCTAAGGCAAGGCGGACCCGGCATGAAAGGGTCAGCAGCTTATCCAAAGCCCTTCGCTAAAAAGATCATGACGCTTCACATGGCAGACACTTGCTAGCAAACATTGATCCACTTATCTTAGTTGGGTGTTGTTCTACCTCGATCTAGATACCCAGTATTTACCAACACCACCATCCATTCTCCCAATCCATGCTGGCGTCCCGGCACTGAGGATTCCTCTGAAGCACCCTTTGGGCAGTCCGGTTTGCCAGACAAGATTCACGAGGTGGGAAAATATTTTTGGATGAGAATATCACATAAAAGCATATAATTACCAAATACAATAAATTTGGAAGACTTACTATCATAACATAATTATATTATATACGTATATTCTATATTTTGGATTGTGGTGATATTTTGGGAACATTACATGCATAGCATATGATATAAGTTGTTTTTATTTCCTGGAACCACGTGATCATCCTGATATGCAACCGATTTGGTTATGCAATCTGGCAAGTGCACACATGCACAGGTATTGCAAAGGGTATTGCATCTGTAGCACAGTCATTATGATATTTGCTCTTGGCAAATACAATTGTGATATTTATTTGCTGTGTGTGTGTTTATAATTTAGAATCATGTAGGTGCAATGCATGATTTTTGTTTTGCATATGTCTTCCATGTGGTGGAAGTGCACACCGATATTTGATATGCGAAACAAGTACATGCCTTCCAACCGAATTATATTGTACCATATAAATTAATAATATACGATATTTATTAATTGTCCCATTGTCCCACCCATGATAACACGCATACGATTTTAACCCATGCTCTGCCACTATCTCCCCTTTGTACAAGTTCACTCCCATCATCCTTTATCAAACACCACCAGATCTACATCCAACCAACTTCCACCAACGCTGCACCTCCCAACAATCTACTATCCTACCCCGTCCCGCCACCCTCCATCCCTCCACTACTACCCTTGCCTGCTACTGCCACCACCACCAACTGTACCATTTGAACCCAAGTTTCACAGCATGTATACCATTCCTTCCCTATCGATATATTACATTACTGTCTCAATCTAATCACCCTGGTACCTCATCACTGTGCAGGCGCCCTACCGCTGGAGACATGCAAACCTCACTTCAGTGAGGGATCTGCTCAAGCAGGAGGTGGCGGCTGGCCACTACGTTCCCATTTTAAGCCGGGGGTTGGATGATGCATCCTAAATCCCATGTGGCCACACATACACCTTTCCCGGTGGAAATGTTGGCTGCAAAATTTACTATATGTGTGCACTACCCGTGCCCATGGGTGAAATTCAATGTCGCATGGGGCTAGTACAGGTGCCGGTGTGTTTACTCACTGGAGTTGCGACAGCTGTTCCACTTTCTTGTGTGACAAGCTCTTAAGTCTGCTTGGCTGGGTATGTTCAACCATACAGTGAACATGACATACATATTTATATTTGTTATATGATATGCATTTGTCCTTTCTACTACATAGTGTCCATACCGACCCGGCTGGGCTTTATCTGCAGATAATTTGCATCTTGCCTTCATTTGTAGCAGAGACTGACAACTATGTTGGCTGGGTCAAAAAATGCTGTTAGGGCTGACCAATTAGTACAAGTAGACACCTAGTGGGCCTGTCCCAGGGGTAGCGTGAAACCAGCGTGAAACCAGCGTGAAACCAGCGTGAAACACCAAAGTATGGCGTGAACGACCAAAGAATGGCGTGAACGACATATACCCCAAAATCCACATTTTTGGAAAAGCTGTTTTTGGAGCACTTTCATTGTTTGTGCGTGCCATTATACTTGGGTCGCAATATTTATGCTATCAAGGGTTCCCCAACCTGTTGTAGACCAGTGTGGCAGGGTAGTGGCTGTGCCTGTCATGGCAAGCTTAGCGGGTTTACCTCCTGATGTTGCCCGGGTGCTGCAAGAAGCTGCACGTCGTGCTGAAAGGCACGCTGTGCTAGATAGCGCCATGACACAGATGCAACGGCTACTTAACATTCCTGTGGCACCCGAGATGCTACCATGGGGGTCAGCCATGTCCCAGTCTAAGGCTTATTTTTTCAGAACATGGATCAGCACTACGATTATAATATGTCAGTTAATGTGTGCTGATGATCAGGAATGTGTTGGCACTATACCATATTAACTTTATATACATCAGGCACATGCATGTGTCCATGATACACAATGCCATGCGAATTTGAATTCAAATCTTGTTAGTTGAAATGTGCAACATTATTTATTTGGTGTGACAGCTTTGTCAAGGTTGCGCACTGAAACAGCAGCAGCACCCACAGCAGAGCAAGAGGTGCCACCCCGGACTGAGACTGCAGGACTGGCATGCACCCCATACACACACATACACACCAACCACACGCACACATAAATATATATTATATATTACATACGTACTTACGTACGTACATACATGTGCATATATATAAAACAAGTTCCCATTTGACACCACTGCAAATGTTTCTATGTTTTTTGTGATTCAGCTTCTGCTTGATGTGTATATCAAATAATATTAATGCAATATTATTTAATTATTGTTATTGATTGTTTCATATATTGTATATAGTACAGGATCGAGTCACACTGCCAGAATTGAAGAGCCCATATAGGTTGATGTATACAACTATAATCATGCATATTTATTTGATCTTTGGGGTTTCCTGCATATGGTGGAAGTTCTGGTGTGTGCATATGTAGGTCCACTTAGTATGGGTCCTATGATGGGAAATATGTTTACCCGTCTTCATTGATTTAAAGACTATTGCTTTATAGTCCCGTTTTTTGGCAACCTGAAAAGTACTGGTTTCTATACCTCCCAAAATCATGTTTCAATCAATAATGCACACATGTACCACTGCAACACCTCTGTTGTCATAGTTTCTGGATCCTACCTTTTAACCTGTATTCCCTAGCCCTAGGTGTGTGAC
Organism: Cladocopium goreaui; assembly: GCA_947184155.2. Classification (NCBI taxonomy): domain Eukaryota; class Dinophyceae; order Suessiales; family Symbiodiniaceae; genus Cladocopium; species Cladocopium goreaui. Next base: position 396,247 of record CAMXCT020005024.1, on the reverse strand, counting down.
CTGCCCTGTGTTGTCCCTGCTTTGTGGTCACTGTGGTGCAGGAGCAAGCCCAGGTGCTTCAACAGTTCCAGGCAAAGAAGACGAGCTTGGAGCAGCTTTGCAGGCTTCTGCTACTGGTGTGCACACCCCCCGTGACAAGATTCGCAAGGGTCAGTCATGTGATATCAACAATCCATCCCATGAGAAAATCTCTGGCCCTCGTGGACATGCACGTCGTCCCCGAAGGAAACATGTTAGGAAGGCTTGTGAGAAGGCTAAGGAAAGGGGTGGTTTCACAGCAGGGCGTGAAGTTGGTTCAGTTCCAGCCTCTACAGAAAATGAGCAGGCAAGCAATGGTAAAAAATGTACAGCAGCCAAGTCAGCACCACCTGCCCCCCCTCTGGGTCACACAGGGAATGAGTCAACGCCAGCTGGCAAGCCTACTGTTGGAAAGACAGAGCCGTCTAGTGCAAGCAGAGCAGATGCCGTGCAGCAAGTGAAGGCTGATATGTTGCAACGATCAGACACGCAAGACCAACTTGGCACTCCATCACATGCACCCGCTGTGGGTGTAGCTCCAGCAGTTTCTTCGAGCCACCCGCCCCCTGCAGTTACCCCCAGCCAACCGGCCCGTGAGAGCACAGCACCCACAGTAGCCGGAACACATGCAACAGTACCAAAGGCCGCGCCAACTGTGCCAGCACCTGATGCAAGACACACAGCACCACGCACTGCAGAACCCAAAGCGCCACCAGCAGCACTCCCAGCAGCACCCCCAGCAGCACGCCCAGCAGCACGCCCAGCAGCACCCCAAGCAGAAACCAGCAACAACACAACCAATGCTGGGAACACCATGGGGGGTGATGGCTCAGACTCTTCCCCTCCCTCGCCAGTTCCATCACCATCTCTGGCACCATCTGTGACACCATCCGTGGCACCATCAACCAGTGCGACAGACCCCCCTGCTCCCACTGGAAGAAGAAGGCGTGCCCGAACTGTGGAAGAAAAAGCCATTCATGCAAGGTTTATGCGCTTTACCCGCAGCATCAGGAGCCCCCAGGTTGCAAGTGGTACACTGATTTATAATGGATACATGATTTCCCAACACATCAACTGAGTGTGTGCTGTGCATCCGTGCCTACAATGCAATGTATTATGTGAGACTTCCCTCCATCTTCGATTTGAAAGCATGCATGCTTATGCACTACAGTGTCCACAATAATATATGCATTTACATGTGCACCGGAATCTTAAAATCACGATGGTTCTTTGATGGAATGTATTCCAGCCCATTTCACCATGATTACAGTTAATATTAGGTGTGCAAACATTTGTTGCTTTTCTGTGATTCAGTGTAAATAGAACCAAACCTACATTGCAGGGTCACTGCAGGTGCATTTATGTTTGAGATGATTTTGTCATGTTTCCCTGTTTTTCCCGTGTTCCCGCCTGTGCCACATCTAAGACCACTCGCCGCCTGAAATGCAGAAAGCACACAAGGCTGCCAAGTACTGAGACTCGTCTTAAATATGTGATTGGGGTATATCACATTAGAAAACCCTCGCCAGTGGAATACAAGCTATCACATTCCAACTTGGTTTTACGGTTTTTTTGGAAATCGATTGTTATTTCATAATTGTTATTCTTTCTGAATGGCCAACCTATTGTCTGACCGACTTGTGCTACAACCACACCAAAGTCAATCTTGATCCCATGTGTTATTTTGATTTGTGTGCATCTAACTCGTGATACTTCACTTCGCTGAGGAACAACATGAGCCCAATTAATTATGGTTGGATTGGTTGACTATCAATAATTGTAATATGTATACTATAGCTATATATTCTGAAACTATGCTATGCATGCTGCAACCGTTTTTAGGACATATTCATATTGTGTGATGTGACTGTGGTAGCTCGTGATATCATATACTGTTCGATACTTATGCATTATGTATTTTATCTAGCATGATTTTGCGAGTAATATGTTTGACCTATGTGCACGATAAACCCAGCACTTGGACATGGTGTTGTATTGATAGAGGTGCATATTGTGTGTGTGTTGCTGATTTTGCCGGGTGTTTTTCTTAATGGGGGGCATCTGTGTCCCATAGTGGTTTTTTGGCACCCCCCTGGACTTGAAAATATGTTACATGATTGATCATGCCCCACCTCAACTGGTGATGCTAGTGATTTGAAGGGGTTAGTGCAATTTTTGTGCATGTGCGCAGGCAGCCAGCAGCTGCAAGTGCTTCTAGATGAATGGATCACCTGCAAAGGTGAGTGGAGCAGAAGCACGCTTTGTGAACGGATGACTGCTTCAAAGTCTGTGCGAAAGCACGGAGCACGTGTCTGGTTGACACGAAGCCAAATAGCAGCGAAGTACAATGATCACAATGTGGCAATGGAGATTTGCTCGGCAAAGCTCGATGATCCAGCTATCAGGGAGACGCAGACGAAGCCGCATCCAGATGCACCGGAGAGCGAGGCAGAGCGGGCAGCCAAACTTGTGATGTTCAAACTTATATTATTTTTACAAGTCTAAGTCTGATTTCTCAACATTGATCAGTACCAAAATCATTATTATGCAACATACCTGAAACGTGAAAGCAAAATCAAACAAAATCAAATTGCTGGGAAACTCTTGGCTTGTGTGTTGCCGTTCTATGCCACTGCAACAGGAGGTATGTATCAAAGATGTTTGTATGAGTGGCCTGTTGCACTGGATTAATTTTAACTCGATCAATACTGCAGCTCTTGTGCGCAGGCGTTGCGTCTTTTCCTTGTATGGGATAGCGAAGGGATCCAAGAGTCAGAAGACCGTGTACTGCAGCAAATCTTCGAGAGTGTCGAAGATGAGACTGATGCTAGCGAGTCAGAGGGAGGAAAGAAAAAAAAGGGAGGATCGAAGAAGAAGGGGAAGCGCAGCAGGTCCGGCAGGTCCAGTGTGACTTCAAGGGCATCGAGCAATGACTCCTCGTCAGAGGCGATGTGTTCACTGCATGGTGTTGGGCATGTTTGCCACAAGCACTTGCCATAAGCTTCTGCCACAAGTTGGTCTAACAAATATATAATTAATGGATTGAACATTGCATGAACATACAATGCATGTGTATGTGTGGTGTGTAGCTAACAGAGTACTTTTGTAGACTTACTGATTGCTGATATCGATGGAAAGCACAGCCACTTGCTGAATCCAAGTATGTCTAATATTACTTGTTTTGTGCAGGTGCTACCCCAATCCATTTGAGATGTTTGTCTGCATTCATCCAAGAAAAAATCTATCTGTTTCAATCGAGCATTCTGGTCCTTAATTGGTCTTTGGCATACATGCTCTGGAGGGAAAACACAAGAAGAAGAAGAGCAAAAAGGCAAAGAAGGGCAAGAAAGAAACAAAAGAGAAAAAGGAGAAGCGCTTGGAGAAAGACAGAAAAAAGGCTGAGAAAGATCGCGAGCGTGAGGTTGAGAAGAAAAAAAGGGAAATTCTGCAGAAGGGCAAGAAGGCAGGTTCTGACGTTGACACATATTGTTTCTCCAATTGCTTCACAAGGCTTGATTCAAATTCAAGGATTCCTGTGATCACACCACCTTTTGTCAGCACGGAAGCCTGTGTGTGTGTGGATTGCACTTGTATCAGGGCATGGATGTACATAGAAGATCTTCAATTGTATTTCTCAAATAAAATCAAACCTGAATCTGATTACCCCAGGGCTTGGCAAATTTCGATGTGATTTGACAGGCCATGTTTTGTTGGTCACCATTAGCTATTGCGCCAGGCATTGACCAAAATGAATGACCGCATCGCGCTGGCCTCGAAGAAGCAGGATGTCGTATCGAACATGCCGGGGCCTTGGGATGGTGTGAGGTTTAGCATATGGGAAACACAAGCCGCAAATTTTCCTATCATAGCAGTATATCATATAGCTGTCAACACCCAAATTCTATCATATATTATGCAGTAGGGAATGTGGTGTTCATAAGATCAATGAGATTACAATGAATTTTTGAACTCTGATGCAGGGGATGATGTTTAGTTAGTTGAACCTGATGATCCTGATGCCCATTGCTACAGACGATTTGTAAATCAACCGTAGGTTATAAGCCAAATAGATTGCAATAAGGTATGTGGATACCATGGTACCAAAATTTCAGATTCTGATACCCATACAATGTCTTCTGACTCTTCTGGTGCTAGATTTGTTCATAAGTAAGGGGGTTTATTTTTTTTTGCAACATATACTCTTATAGAATATGAACGGTTGGGGATATCAATGAATGTCACAACCCACACCCATGTGGGAACAATATCCATGCATTTGGGTAGTGCATATGGAAGTCCCAATGCATGCCCATTTTTGCAGGGCATGTGTTTCCCAAGTGGCTTTAAATGTTAATTGATTATGCGATGTTATGTGTAGGTACACATTTGAAGGTTTTAAGCAAACATATAATCCATAATCAAAACATGTTTGGTAGGTGCACTGAACATCACTGAACTATGCGAATTCATATAAATACGATATATAAAATAACAGGTAATAGTTATGTAAATAATATTTATATGTTTATAATAATATAATATATATATATATATATTATATATTAGTTATACAAAATAATTTAATTAAAAATATATTAATCATTCAATATATATATATATATATATTATAGTATAATATAATATTTTTAAATACAATATAATATAATATATAATATTATATATAATATATAATATATAATATATTATAATATAATATATTATAATATACGACTGATTGTGTTCAATAGTTCAGTGGTGTTCAGTGTGCATCGCTGGGTTAGCGCAAACATGATATGAATCGAATTAATTATAGTACAGTGGCATTTCCATGGCTGCCCTGACCTTTCTTGGTGCGCATATTTTTGAAAGCAAACTAATTGTTATAGGGAAGCCATCTCAGAGACCCAATATAGCTGGATTACAATCCCACCCTACTCCAATGGATCCAAAACAATCATCTCAGAAATAGATATACCCCAGCTACTCTTGAGGGGAGACTGTATGTACACTGATCTGAAATTTGATTCTGAAAATCAATCGCATTTAATTATAAAATATACATATATATATTATCATGTGATTATTGATGTGCTAAGTACTAAGTGATAAATACTATTTCATTTATTGATGAACAAAACATATACAAATCAACCAACCACCCATATAAGATTTATAATCTCAAAATAGCCCCACAAGAAATATATTAAGATCATATATATTACATGTAATCCCACCATTGAACCCCTCACCCTGAGGAGCTGAGAGCCCGTAAATCTGCTCAATTCGCTCAGGCCGCCGAACCTCCGCTCAGCGATTGAAGGTGAGCTGTATGGATACAAGCAGAAGCTCATCGATGCCCGAAAGAAGATTCAACATGGTGTGGACAACAACAATGTTCCTTTGTCTTCATCAGTTAGGTTTGTTATCTTCTTGTGATCGAAAACACAAATGTAAAATATGTTTGAACTTGTGGTGTTGATTCATTTGTACTCAGGCCGTATTATATATTGTTGTGTTATATTTTGGTTGGTTTCATACCCAAACTTACATGTGGGGAACTCTATATAATGAAGAATGTTAACCGCGATGCCTAGGCAGTGGGAGTTGAGTCGGAAGTCGCTTCTGCAGACAAGATCGACACTGACTTCATGGACTTTCTGGAACGGGTGAACCTGAAATGATTTTGAAATACTTCAAATGTGTGTGATCCTAATCACACTTTTTGATTTCGTTGGCCCGACCAAGTACAGTAGCCTTCAAGGTTAGTGTGCCTATTGTTTCTTGCGATCAATCTATTTTGCAAGAGTCTCTGCCCATGATTTCGGTGCCAAATAACCACACCAAAAAAAAAACATTCACTGAGCTATTTCTGTTGGTGCTTTAATCTCACTCGCAGTGACTCTCTGGGGTAGCAAGATGGTGAGCACAGTCCTTGTCGATACTCATCGATGGTCTGATGGGCCAATGTGGACTTAAAGATCAGATTTCTTAGCCTATCAGCTGAATAGACAGCTGAGATGGTGTTGTCATTAGCATCTTTGCCCGTTTGCATCCGTGTGCCCGTGTGCTGTAGCAAAGGTGACCTATTCGACCAATCCAAAGAGTGCCAAAACAATGCCAATCTTTTACTTTGAACCTGTGGGTATAGCGCATTCAAAATAATTAAGGTTGTCAACATGAACATGATCCCTTTTAGAATTCAGCTACAGGGGTGACCACCAAAAGGGAATCATCCTTCTCATCCCAACGCAGGTCCCGAAGAAGAAGGCATCTCTGCCACATTGCACAATGCGATCTATGAAGTTGAAAGTGGCGTAACTTGGCAGTTTAGTTGTTGATTGGGGTGCCAAGGTCTTGCAGGGTCAAACTTGACTAGGAGGATACATCCTGGGTAACTGTTTAAACAGTGATCTACACACATGGCCCCCCCCTGTCACTCCACAGCTGAGGGAGCGAGCGTTGGCAAAGCAATGAAGAATATCCAAGCCCATGTGAAGGACCTTTGGCACGGGTTTGTTTTTTTTCTGTGTGCCGTGGGTTACTCAAATGGTAATGCGTTACTAAATATCTCAGGCTTCCAACCACTTAAATTTGTACTTGTGATATTATGATCGATAAATAATCCAATGGGTGTTGCCATATAATATATATTCTGATTACAAATTTGTGTTGTAGCCTCGTAGCTTACTTGTATAAAATAATGATGTTATATCAGCCACTTAATATTAAGATAAAGATAAACCCATATCATGGACTCATTTGTGGGAACCAGAATCATACTTTTCAAAGGGGCAATATACCAAAGCTTATAAATATTATTATGCACATACTTCAATAAAATCAATGTTCTTTTATGTGTTATTAATATAGGTCAAGGAAACCAACTACTATCATAAAAAATGATCTCGTTTCAAACAAACAAATATCAGTCAAATGAATAAGTTGATCTTTTTGTTTGAAACAAAATCAATCATAGTAGAACTATACTTCACTTTCCTGTGGAATACACGTGCCCCTGAACAGATATGTTGTACTCAAACAACCAATTACCAATTTGCATTCTATGAAAGCTTAATATGCCTACTGCCAAGCTTTGCAGGATGCTGGGCATGGAACAAAAGAGTCAACTACCTACCGCTTGGGTAAGCTCTCTGGCAAGAATGCGTCTCGGGATTGGTGGAGGACTTTCAAGGATGGACCAGTTACTGGCAGTAATGAGTATGATTTGCTGTAGAAACCAAGAACAATAAAACAATATTTGAGATATATTTTCTGGGGTTATTTGATTTCATCGACATCAACCACTTATGGACGACTAACCCAAACCCAGCTTAGGCCATTGAAACTATTCGGATTCCTATCAAGTACAAAGATTTAAACGATGGTCTCGACAAATTTCGGCTGGAGGATTGGCCAATCCTAGATCCACACAGTATTGCGAACTTCCTGTGGACAAAAGGTGGCATGAAAACACCAGAGGCAGCATTGGAAGAATATTGGAACCACAACTCCACACATGGAGAGCCCTGGGCCCAAAACGTTTCCCCCGATGTTCATCCTATTGGCATCTACGGGGACAGTGCGAGAGTCAACACCAAATTTGGATTCGTGTCTGTGGTGGGAATATATTTCAATTGTGTCCTTTGGAAACCGCAATCGGTGCGAGCAAGTAGATTTCTCGTTTGCAGCATTCCAGAGCATCAACTTTGGAAGCATTTTACATTGAACTGCATTTATAGACGTATCGCGTGGAGCATCACCGCATTGGTGAAAGGGATCCACCCTGAGAGTGGTCCCTATGGAGAAGCATTACCAAAGCACCTTCATGAGTTACGTGGGCAAGCCTTGCCCCACAGGTGCAAATTGACAGAGGTTCGTGGGGATTGGAGTTGGCATAAGAAAATTTTCCGATTCGAGCGATGTTCGTGGAATGGAATTCAAATGTGCCATCATTGCCCAGCACTTGCTGCATCACAAGATGCAGCTGACTTGTACTGGAATTTTGAAAACAACAACTGGGACTCCCATCTCTTCTCTTTGGATGAGTTCATCAACTACAGGATGCCACGTCGTGCAATGTGTAACTTGTGCGTGTTTCAAATCATGTTGATATATGTTTTTGGAATGCAACGTTGATGCAGTTTTGATGGAAACAAAATAGAATCATATGTATGTTTAATTGTGTTTTCTGACAAATAAGGTCCTCTTGTGGGCATACCTGGGTTTCACCCGTCAGTTGTACGATGGTGCTTAATGCACGTGTGCCACCTTGGCCTGTTGTTCGTGTGCAATGGCAGTTCCATGTGGCTGGTTGAAGACAAGAATATTTTCATTGTACTATATTATTTTGGTTTTTGGCCATTGTTATTCTGCAGGTGGCTTGGGTCTAGTCCAGTAGTTTGGCAATCTAAGGAATTTGTTGCTACGTGCTGGGTGGTTTGGCAGTGAGCCTGACATTCCTATTTCGGTGAAGCTGTCCCGGGCATATGTTTCCTTCAAGGACTTCATCAAGCTCAACAAAATTGAATGCTCGCAGCCAGAGTTCACAGAAAACATGGTAGCTGAATTACATATCTAGCAAGTTGTGTTCTTCAAAGCAGGTATTGTTTTCATGGATTGTGTTTTTTGGCTTCCATGTATTTTTTTGTTTGGCAATACCTCGGGAAAATTACACATAGCACATTTACTAGAATGCCCATCCATTCCTGTGCAGCTGAGATCTTCAAAAAGAACTCGGATGTGCTGTTCACTGCAAAGGCCTTTAATGGACGAGTGGTTCTGGAGTGGCTGTGTCAGGAAGTATATAGGTTCAGCATGACACCCGGTGCTGCAGCATTTGACCCTCGTGTGTTTCATATAGCTGCTGCTATGACACTATACCAAACTTGCTCGTAACATTTTTTGTTTGACCTTGCCAAAACATATATAGCTACAGCATATGCATGTGCATATGCATATGCATATATATCTCACATTTTCTAATATCTATTTTATAAATATTATTTGGCCCAAGCTGGTGGTTGCATTTAAACATGTGACTGGGTATCATGAGTTCCTATGTTGGTCCTTGACACACACACACACACACTCCTCCCACCCTGAGGGCCCAAGCTGAGCCAAGGAAGCACATGAGCCGTTTCCTGGGCCAGTTGGAGCAAGCAGGTCGGTACTTGAATCTTGGCACCTAGTTGGCCTATCTTCTTTGAAGTGTTAACCCAGTTGTTCAGGTATTCACTTCTACTAAGTAAAAATGTACTAAGGGTATGAGATTATGTAAAACAAGATAAAACAAGTATATTAGATTGATCTAGGTCCTGTTTTGAATTTCCAACAATTAATAGTAATCCCAATTTTACAACAGCATGCATTGACTGGCCTTGTTTTCAGCCTGGTGGCAGGACAGAAAACGAAGCCAACTCGATTTTCGATGATGGCAAGAAGTTTTTGGATCGGTATGTGCAGCTTACTGCAATGTCTGTAAGGTTGGGAATCAAAAAAAAAAACATACTCAAGGATTCTGACAATGTTTTTATACACATGTTAGGTGTTTTAATGGTGGGAAATTTCCTCTATATTCCCCAAGAAACGTAATTTGTTCAAGGTTGCAAAATTTGATGATTCAAAAGTTTGTTAGCTTTGATATATTATATAATATATACATATATTATATATATATCCAAATTGCAGCCAGGCATTCCAACTACCAATGTCCAGTCTTTTGAACCCTGCTAGGTTCGGCCATCAGGAATGGTTTCTTCGCCCCAAGTGCCATGAAACTTGGCAATGAGAGGGGTGGATATGTGCTATATAACTCGCATATATTTTAATTTTGCTGATGTTTGCCTAATATATTATATATAATATTACTTCGCCCTGGGGTATTCCTGTTGAGTTGGTCTATGAAAAATATATTCCATATATTTTTTAAACAATTATTGATATGATCGTGATTTACTGTTTTTGATTCGTGGGCTACATTCCTATATGAACCAATCCCCCAGCATTCCAACCACCATAAAAAGAAATGTCGTTTATCTAACCAAACCCCAAAGTTGTTTTGTTGGGTAGCTCAGGCACTTTGGCACATGTTGGTGGCTGTGAAGGTCCGACGTGGCTTGACTGGTAATTTCTCAACCTTATGTTTTTTAATCAACCTTGCCAATTCCCTAAGACAGCAGTCCAGCAGGGTTGTGACGCAGAACTGCCAGCCAGCCGAGGCTCTAATATCCGTTTCTTCCATGGATTTGTGGACGAGGACGGAATGGCTTGGCTGAAATGCCACTGGGCCAGCAGGAAAGTAGTTTGCCTACTGCTATGTAAGCTATAAGGGTTGGCCCTACTAGTCAACATCTCATGGGAACTGTTGATGTTTCTATCTGAGGTACTTATGCAAGATCGCATCCTCGCCATGCTATCCGCTGGATAATGCGATGTGGCAGATTGAGGATTGGTTGCAAATTCACACCTTTTAAATCTTGAACACCGGGTTAGGCCCACTTAACTGTTGACACTGCTCCAGGATATGGTCCACACACCTGAAAGTGAAGAAGTTATGTGGCTGCATTTTTTGGGTGTGCTGTTTCATCACTTTTCTGGTCTCATTGATTTTGGTGGCATTTACGTGTTTAGATTTCTTGTCCTTGAAACATGGAACTATCTGAGGTTTAACCAGTTTGTGGCTGCGAGACTGGCGAAGAAACGCTGACCCAGTGCGAAGTTAAAATGTGCAAGATGACTTGCTTGGTGGTATCACCCCGAACTGGCTACCCCCTGACAAACAAAGGTTGTTATATTAACGACCTTTCTTTTAAAGGTGGTTGGAATGCTAGGGCTAACATTCACTGTAAACATATTTCTTCCCTTGGTGACCAAGCGCTTGCGACGGACTGTCTGAGCAACACTCTCACGCTCGCCTGAGTGCGCCACGCGGTGACCCTCACTTAACCGACCCTCTAGCTGACCACGACTTCAACCCTGCTCCGTCGGAGACGACCGACGTTCACTCTCAACCGGCTTAGCTCAAACGTGCCAAATAAACATGCCTGTCAAACTCTGCCGGGGTGACCGTTCGCCGTGGTCGGTCTGAGCGACGCTCTCACGCTTGCTTGAGCAACGCTCTAGCTGACCCAGGGTTCCTTCGGCAGCCGAACCCGACCCCCGCAGGATCGGCGCACACCCAGCAAGGCGCCTTAGCGCATCGCCCTTGCTGTCATACCCGGCGTCCCGGGCGTTGGCCCCAAGTGTGCGGAGCGGTGTGTCCCCGCACCACCGGCCACCGTGGTGACAGCCGCCCATGCACTGCAGTTGCACAGTCCCGCTGCTCTGGTCCGGGGTTACAACCACAACAACTACAACGACGACAACAACAACAACAACAACAACAACAACAACAACAACAACAACAACAACAACAACAACAACAACAACAACAACAACAACAACAACAACAACAACAACAACAACAACAACAACAACAACAACAACAACAACAACAACAACAACAACAACAACAACAACAAACAACAACAACAACAGCAACAACAACAACAACAACACAACACAACACAACACAACAACCACGACAACCGCAGCAACAACAACAACAACACAACAACCACGACAACAACTCCCTGCAAGAAACACTACCCTTCAATCCGCCGCCGCGGCTCCCATGGTTGGGCCCCTGGCCGGCTGTTGCGCGTAAGCGCTTAAATCGGCTCCGCCGGCTCCCCACGAGTACGCTGACAAATGCGTCACGAGCGTCCCAGAGCGACTAGAGCTCTATGGTGAGGCGCGCCCCAAACCGCCGACCCTCCGACGCCGGGCCCCGAAAAACACCAAAAATCCTTCAGGAGGGTGGGGGAGAGCTTTTTGGCCGGAATCCGGGTCGCTCATAAGCGTCTCCAAGAGCAAAAGGCCCCCCCCCCGTTTGGAGGGTACCTAAAATCGGAAAAAAGTGCCGTTTTGACACATTTTTCGGACGATTTTTCGCTTTTCGAAAGTCACAAAATGCTGTAAATTACAGCATTTTTGCGTTTTAACGTCTTTTGCGGGAGCCATGCAAAAACGCAGAAAATGCTATAAATACTTATACTTTTTGGACCCAAGATGCACAAAACACCGCAAATACCAGTGTTTTTGAAAGCCAAGCAAAAAAAACACTGTAAATTACAGCATTTTTGGCGGGTTGATCGCAAAAACTGTTGGTATTCACAATGTTTTTGCAATTTCAAGAAAACGTGGAAGGCACGAAACACTGTAAATAGCGGTGTTTTGGCCACTTTTGGACGCCGAAACGCTGGTATTTACGCAGTTTTTTGCCCGTGGCGGCGCCAAACCCCTGTAAATTACAGCATTTTCTTCCCTTTCTGAACCGATTTTTTGCCTTGATGAATGCAAAAAAACGCTGGTATTTACGCGTTTTTCAAAAAATCGAAGATCGTGACGTGAACGAAACCCTGCAAATAACAGTGTTTTAGCCAAAACTGTGGTATTTACGCGGGTTCTTGCCATCTGACAGCGCAAAATGCTGTAAATTACAACACTTGGTGCGCTGTTTATGTTCAATTTTTTAACCCGCGATGCTTTCACCTGTTCTTTGCATTCTTCCACAAGAAACAATGTTGCAGATTGAAACTGGACGACAGCGTGACCCGAAAGAAAGCTGGAGGGAGGAGTCGCACAGAAGCTTTTACACATACAGGGGCTTTTACACAGAGAAGTCTTTACACAGAGGAGCTTTTTACACACAGAAGGTTTTACACAGAGAAGTCTTTACTCTAAGGAGCTTTTGCACACAAACATCTAGGAGCCTTTACACACAGAAGCTGTTACACAAAGAAGTCTTTACACAGAAGGCTTTTTACACACAGACGCGTTTGCACACAGAAGCTTTTACACAGAGAAGCCTTCACACAAAGGAGCTTTTACACACAAAAGCATTTACACACAGCAAGCTTTTACACACACAGGGGCTTTTACACAGAGAAGTCCTTACACAAAGGAGCTTTTTACACACAGAAGGTTTTACACAGAGAAGTCTTTACTCTAAGGAGCTTTTGCACACAAACGTCTAGGAGCTTTTTCACACAGAACTTTTTACACGAAAAAGGCCTGACAGAGAGAGTTTTTACACACAGACGCGTTTGCACATAGAAGCTTTTACACAGAGAAGCCTTTACACAGAGGAGCTTTTACACACAAAAGCATTTGCACACAGCAAGCTTTTACACACACAGGGGCTTTTACACAGAGAAGCCTTTACACAAAGGAGCTTTTTACACACAGAAAGTTTTACACAGAGAAGTCTTTACTCTAAGGAGCTTTTGCACACAAACGTCTAGGAGCCTTTACACACAGAAGCTGTTACACAAAGAAGTCTTTACACAGAAGGCTTTTTACACACAGACGCGTTTGCACACAGAAGCTTTTACACAGAGAAGCCTTCACACAAAGGAGCTTTTACACACAAAAGCATTTACACACAGCAAGCTTTTACACACACAGTGGCTTTTACACAGAGAAGTCCTTACACAAAGGAGCTTTTTACACACAGAAGGTTTTACACAGAGAAGTCTTTACTCTAAGGAGCTTTTGCACACAAACGTCTAGGAGCTTTTTCACACAGAACTTTTTACACGAAAAAGGCCTGACAGAGAGAGTTTTTACACACAGACGCGTTTGCACATAGAAGCTTTTACACAGAGAAGCCTTTACACAGGAGCTTTTACACACAAAAGCATTTGCACACAGCAAGCTTTTACACACAGGGGCTTTTACACAGAGAAGCCTTTACACAAAGGAGCTTTTTACACACAGAAAGTTTTACACAGAGAAGTCTTTACTCTAAGGAGCTTTTGCACACAAACGTCTAGGAGCTTTTTCACACAGAACTTTTTACACGAAGAAGGCCTGACAGAGAGAGTTTTTACACACAGACGCGTTTGCACACAGAAGCTTTTACACAGAGAAGCCTTCACCCAGAGGAGCTTTTACACACAAAAGCATTTACACACACAGGGGCTTTTACACAGAGAAGTCCTTACACAAAGGAGCTTATTACACACAGAAAGTTTTACACAGAGAAGTCTTTACTCCAAGGAGCTTTTGCACACAAACGTCTAGGAACTTTTTCACACAGAACTTTTTACACGAAGAAGGCCTGACAGGGAAAGTTTTTACACACAGACGCGTTTGCACACAGAAGCTTTTGCACAGAGAAGCCTTTACACAGGGGAGCTTTTACACACAAAAGCATTTACACACACAGGGGCTTTTACACAGAGAAGCCTTTACACAAAGGAGCTTTTTACACACAGAAGGTTTTACACAGAGAAGTCTTTACTCTAAGGAGCTTTTGCACACAAACATCTAGGAGCCTTTACACACAGAAGCTGTTACACAAAGAAGTCTCTACACAGATATATAGCTTTCACACACAGACGCGTTTACACACCGAAGCTTTTACACAGAGAAGCCTTTACACTTTACACAGAAAGTTTTTACACACGGAGGCTTTTACACACAGTGAAATCTTTACACAGACGTTTCACACAGAGAAGCTTTCACACACAGAAGCTTTTACACAAAGAAGTCTTTACATAAAGTGGTTTTTACACACAGAAACTTTTACACACAAAAGCTTTTACACAGAGAAGTCTTTGCACAGAGGCGCCTTTACACGAAGTAACAAGTTGAAATTGGCAGCAGTTCTTCGGGAAAAACCCTTGGCAGGAGCTTTCGGGAACTCACTTGCTCCCCAAAAAAGCCGTCTATTTCCAACAAAGTTCCTATTCGATGAACTTTTTTCAAAAAACATAAGGACTATATTTCTGAAGCAGGTCCCCATCCAAAAGCTTTCAAGCCCACACTGCGATGAAATGGAGGGTCGAGAAATCCGGCGGAGCCGACGAGGGGCGTCAGCCCTTAAAATCCGGCCAGGGGCCCCCTGGCCGTGTCCTTGCCGAAGGCGTTTCTCTCCTCTCCGTAGGAGAGAGGGGCCGCGCCCCCTGCCGCCGACCTCTCCCCCCCGCCAAAAACTGTCCTGTTTTACGGTGTTTTGTGCTCTTCCCATTTTTTCCCATTTTTCGGATCTTGTGGTTTAAGATGGGTCAACATGGGCCAACATAGGCCTCAAGATGGGCCAACATAGCCCCAACATGGGCCAACATAGCCCCCAAGATGGGCCAACATAGCCCCAAGATGGGCCAACATAGCCCCAAGATGGGCCAACATAGCCCCAAGATGGGCCCACATTGCCCTCAAGATGGGCCAACATAGCCCCAAGATGGGCCAACATAGCCCCAAGATAGGCCGCCGACCATCAAATATCCTGCGTTTTACAGCGTTTTTTTGCTGTTCCCATTTTTCGGATCTTTTGGCTCAACATGGGCCAACATGACGCAAACATAGGCCAACATAGCCACAAGATGGGCCCTCGTTGCCCGCAAGATAGGCCAACATACGCCTACATAGGCCAACATATAGCCACACGATGGGCCAACATAGTTGGGCCCCTGGCCGGCTGTCGCGCGTAAGCGCTTAAATAAGACAAACATTCTGATTCTGGCCCAGGTGCACTTCATCTTTTTTTAAGTGATGTTAAGTGTTCTTCCAACCACTCAATGACTTCAAGCCATGAACAAGTCCGTCCCAAATCAGCATCATCTGTTCAGAGACCCTGAAAACTACGAGCAATGGAAAAAATCTTAGATGAACTAGGCCTTTTTGTTGCATGATTTCCCCAAATTTCCCTCAATTTCCCATGATTTCCCCAAGTTTTCCACATGATTTTCCCACCGAAACTCCCCTTGACCCCCCCTGGGCTCCCCTGGCGCCGCATCGCCCCTGGGCGCCTCCAAGGGCGCCGCTTCGCGCGCGGCCAAGACCGCTAACTCACCGTCCAGGTCCTGGGGATTTGACACATCAAAACTGGTGATTTTTGGGGGAACCTTAAGCAAAATCACGCAAAATCTACAGGAAACCGTTCACCTTTTACAGACATTGATGTAAAATTAGAGGTTCTGTGATTCGAAATTCTTCGACGAATTCTGGGATTAATATGGATCAATTGGGGGGCGACCGGCGACCCGGCGACCCAATTTGACACGCTATGGCTATCACTTAGTTTGGGGCTGAGGCCATCAATTGCTGCAATCCAGCATTGACATTGCTGGATGTTTTCTGGATCAAAATCAAAATCTGCTCCATTTTGGATGATTTCCGGGTAATATTCAGAGACGACCCAGTGCCACCACTAGGAGTACCTTAACTACCTGGAGCACAGGTCCTCTACGATCACTGGAGATGCTGACAACTGATATCTTGCCTCAGATCTGAAGCCCTTCTCAAATGATGGGACTTTGGCATCAGGGTCCAAAGTTAGAGGATTTCTGACAGTAAATGGTTCAATACTGTGGCTTCAGTCTGAATTCTGACGAACAAGATCAAACTTCCATGAATTGTGGCCTCCATTCCGCAGTGACGACGGTCTAAGATTCCTGACCAATGCTGCATTCACCGAATCGCCGGATTTGTGTGTAACGGCCTCCAACAGCGACTCAAAGGCACAGTCAAAGTGTGGACGCATAGGTTTTCATGAGCAAAGGGAAGTATAGTAAGTATTTCTTCAATGGGTTAATCATAATTTGGAAGAAACTGGAGGAATATGGAGAAATGTCTGAAAATAGGGTAATTACATGTAATTACCCAATTACATTCCATGGTTTCGAACCTCATTTAAAATATTTGAAGATATTTAAACTGTACATGTATTAAGTTGGGTTTCTATATCTTATAATTATATATGATATGGGTCTGTTTGAAAATAGGCTACCACCGATCCCATGGTGGCCATTAGGGGAGACCCACACGCCAGGCTGAGCTCGGGACCAGTCTCAGGTCCGTGACCTTCTGCAGTTCCGCCAGCTGACTCTCATCCTGGGTGAGATCAGCCCAGGTGGAAAAATCACCGGCCAAAAAATGGTGAAAAAGTTGATGTTCACCTGCAAAAATGAGGAAAAAATGAGTTTCACCTGACAAAAATCGGGGAACAAATGATTCTCACTGGCAAAAATTGGGGGTTCCATCCAAGAAAATGATCAATATTGTGGGGAATCACCAGCAAAAACCTGAATGTTGAACATGATTTCACTGGCAAAACGTTGAACTTCACCAGCCAAGGATTGGGATTGAACCATCCAATAGCCGTCCTTAGCAGTGGCGACCGCTGCGCCCAGCCAAGAACAGGACACCTGAACAGCCGATGACGATGTCTTGGAAAGGAAGATGTGTTGGACCACAGACTTATGTTCCGCATACTTGGGGATATTGTTTGCGGTGTGTGAGGATCAATTTCAAAAGAACTTGCGCATGCGGGGACGGTTCTCATGGCGCCTGCAGCAGCAGATTGTCTGCAGAGTTTGGGAGGTCAGTGACCACAGTGCTACCTCCTCGGCAAAGCCCGGTGAGGCTTTCTGATGTAAACCCAGGATTAGCAAAACCCCTGGCTACTAATTGGGGAGGTTACCAATTTCAACAATTTACCATCTGGTAAATAAACATAGA
The DNA here is from genome assembly GCA_947184155.2 of Cladocopium goreaui. NCBI lineage: Eukaryota > Dinophyceae > Suessiales > Symbiodiniaceae > Cladocopium > Cladocopium goreaui. Next base: position 378,664 of record CAMXCT020005024.1, on the reverse strand, counting down.
CCCTGAAAATCACCCATTTTTAATGGAAACTAGTCTTCCAACCCCTATCTGCCAGGGTCTATGTTAATTTACCAGAGGGTATCTTTTTTTGGGGTAACCGTAACCCCCCATCTGTTTCACAAACGCTCAACTGGGGCCCTTGCGCGTCACACCATGCTTGGCCAGACCAGCGGCAACGCGTCCGGCCTCGACAAGTCTGCTAGAAAAATGGCAATTGAAGCAGGTGACTGAAGATAGGAAACAAAAATCATGGCAGGGTCTGATTTGAGAGAAATTTAGCAAACATGTAATGTGTATATTGTTGTATTGTATATTAATGTATATTAATATATTATCATCATATCATTGCATGTCATTATATATCAAAATATATCTATATACACAGGTATGATAGACCTTTACGAATATGGGCAGCCATATGATTTGTGTATCGAAAATGCCTCAGCCCAATCCAAGTCACCCGGCTCTTTCTTCAACTTCTTTGAAGCTCCACCGCACGCCTCAACCAGTTCCCTACCTGGAACGCTACCCGCTAACGAGCGAATATAGCTGTGCATGTTGACTTTAGCAAGTGGATAGATTCTTATATATAGATGTGTTCTTCTGTCACCTGATAGATTCTGATAGATGTGTTCTTCTATCCCTGAGTTTGCATTGCTTGCAATTTGCTTGCATGGAAGCATCCATTCACATCTGCAGACGTCTGCCACTTTAAGGTTGAATCATGCCTCAACACATGGCGTGGTTTCTGGCTATATGTGTTGTGTGTTTTGCATTACCACTGGAAAACCTGACACTGAGCTTGGTTCAGTGTTCTCGTGATAATCGTAATGTTGCTGATGATGCTGCTGGTGATGGTGATGGTGATGGTGATGATATTTGTGGCAGTGATGATGTCATCACCATCACCATCACCAGCAACCCAACCCTGCTGATTACACAACCAAGAGAAAGAAACGTCAGGGAGGTCAAGTTTCAGATGCTTCTGACGACGTCAGATTGACATCAGAGAGCAACGCCGCTCCCATATTTTTTTCGCGCTCATGTTGGTTTATGGTTGGTTTATGTTGGTTTCTAGTCTGGATGTTGATAGCCATTGACCAACATAAACCAACCATAAACATCCATAAACCAACATAAACCAACCATAGACCAACATGACTGTTTATGGTTGAAAGCCATTGACAGGCTGTTTATGATGGTGATGTTGATCCAGTCAACAGGCGCCTTGCTTCGGCGCCGCCACTGCCAAGTGGGAGCCGTTCTCCTTTGCCTCGCAGAGACCAGCCCGAAAACGTTTCAACTGACATAGGTTTCAGCCTTTATTAAGTTGGTATATAAAGTAAATATCATTCACTATGTCATAATAATATAATTAATGACACTCAGCCGCACAGCAAAGCGTCTATTGCAGCCTTTTGCCGGACCACAAAACGTATGACAATGTTGGGTCAAGTACTGAAAATGGCAACGGAGGCATCAGGATGAATCAGTAATGTTTCCCATGTCAATGCCATGCTTCAACAGCTGATCTTCTTCTTTTGTTGACATGGGACGGTAGATGGTACATAATACTGATGCTACCGCCCCCAATGGAGCTTGCAAATTGCGTAGCTCTTTCATTGGAACCTGCTCTTCCAGAACCCTCCACTCAGAAAATCCTGAGTCATGATCGAAGCGGCCGTAAGTGCTTCGAAGTGGAAATTGTTGAGGATCGCACCTAGGAGCAGGAGACCTAAATGACTTTGCATTACGGGCAACTTGCATCACCAGTCGGTCTTCAAAATGCCAACCGGGAGTTTCACCAAGCCTATGCAAATAGGGAAAAATCGCATGACTCTCACTCAGCAGCTGCCCAGGAAGCTCCGCCGTAGAGCTTGTCAAAGTCAAAGGTTTCGTCTTGCCACCCTTCGAGGATTGCTTGATGAACTTGGTGGTGTACTTGGGGCACCATTCGCCTGAAGTCAAGATCTCACGCATGTGCTCCAAGTCCATTTCCTTGGTTCCTCCATCGACGAACATATTCTCTGTCGATGTCCAACGCAAGCTGGTGTTGGGACGTCGCAACATCGTCCTAATCCATGCCACGGTGAATGCCAGGGATTTCTGAGAACCATAGCTTGGAGTGTCTGACAGGCATTTGTCAAACACGTCTTTCGCATCGACCACCACAGTCAAAGGAATGGCATCCAAGATGGTGTCCACATGACGCATCTCCAGAGGATAGCCGCTAATTGAAGCCAACAACCCTCTGCAGTATTGCCCAACGTCAAAAGCTTCTTCTGTTCCAAGAAGTTCAGCTGCAAACGTTGATCGACAAACCCTTTGCAAACGATGGCTCCTAGCATCCAACAAGCAGCATCTGCCAGTCTCGCCTTTCATCAGCTTCTCTTCCGCAAGGAGCACCACATAGGAGGCCTGGCTGTAGACCTTAGTTGAAACATCGCCAGTTGTGCCACCGTCTTTAGTGACGTTTCCCAAGGACGCATCTGAGACTACCATGATGCCACAATTCTTCAAGGACATAGGATAGAATCGTAGACCAAAACTTGCAGTTGACTTGAAATTCTTCACCAGAATGTTAGCCCTCAGCAAAGTTCCAATCGTGGGTTTCTCTCCTTGCAGTGTTGACAATGCGAAGCCTTGATCAACTCGCACTTGAGCCACAAGCCACTGAAGAGATCCAAGAATCGCTCTCAGTTGCCTTCGTTCACCATCAGTCAGCTCGGCATCGGGCTGTCGCTTTCGGTGAGGAAGAATGGAAACAGGTTGAAGATTTGCATGATACTCAGGCATTGTCACATGAACCACTCCATGCTCGTCTTGGCTCACCTTTTTCCCACAATAGACAAAGGAGTCTCGTTCCACCGTACCGAATCCAAGCTGGGCCTCAAGGCTCATGATGCTGTCGAGCGCTTCCTTACATCCACCACATAGCAAATCATCCACATGAGACAGCACAACGCCCAAGAGAATGCGTTCTCCAGAGTCACTTTTGCCCCACAGGAACCAACACACTGCATCCATCGTACTGCGGATCCATCCCAACTCGGTCAGAGCACGGTGAAGACGCAAGTACCATTGTCTCGGTGCATCACTGAGGCCAAACACCCCTTTCTTCACCTTTGCTAAGCCGATTGCACAGAAAGGCAACATCGGTTCACCATGACGGCCCTTGACATTCTCAACGAACAACTCCCTAGTACCTGCAAGGTATGGGGCGCCCTTCATGAAGGCAGATTTCACATCCACCGACAAAAGTCGCCAACCTCTGGCACTGTGGTAGGATGCCGTCAATGTAAACACAAGATGCTGACTGGTTCTTGAGGCTGTAGGTGCATCTTTTCGCATGCCATAGGATATCACATCCTTAAAGCCAGGAACCACAAGCCGCGCATTGGCCTTCAGCTCCAGGTTATTCTGCGGAGTCCTCAATCCATCATGTTTGTCGGTGAAAACCCACCGAGGCGTCAAAATCTTGCACTCCTCTTTCTTCTTCTTCAAATCAGAGCGCACACGAGCTGCTTCTTCATCTGGCAGCACCTCGACGGCGTCGTTGGCAATCCAAACATTCCAACCAGCATCAGCTGCTTTGCGATATGCCTCCTTCTGGTCTTCATTCATGTTTGACCAGAAATATTCTTTTCGTGCGGTCTGCACTGCCATCGCTTCATTGAAGTCATCTTGTCCACAAGGCCAATCGCATCCAAGCTTCTGTCTGGCGGACCACTCTGTCTGAGAAGGCAGCTGCCAATCACCACGCCAAGTGCCGTGATCGCGAACCACTGAGTCCAGGGGTTGCAACCGATCGCCACAAGCTTCAGCATGTAGGCGCACCAAGGGATGAACCTGAGCAGCATCTTCTTCTAGGACTGAAAAGATTTCCTCCTTGGACATCATCAATGCATCATGCACTCCATCTGAAACACCCGCTTGCACGGCCGAAGGATCTAGAAGTTCTGCCTCAGGTTGCCGAACATCCAGGCGCAATTGCTCTGGGGCAACTTCCGATGCTCGTTTCCCACTCATCTCTCTGACCCTATCAATTGCCGTACTCATTCGTTGAGACATAGCGCTCGACGACGGCAAGGGATTCGTCAGAGGAGTAGCAGGTGCTGAAAATTCTGCTGACCGCCTACGAGAAAAACTACCCGCAGGAAACTCTGATGACTGCCTTCTGGACAAACTGCCCACTTGAGAAGGTATCGCACCCTGCTCAAAACTTGCTTGCACAGCGCCAACAACTTCTTGGGGTTGTACTGGCGGCAAATCACTCAAAGCTTGTTCCTGTGCTACAGCTGCAGGCAATGTGGCTCCACCAGACGGGGCGCCGAGCATAGGTGTTGCAGGAGCAGGAGTGGAAGGTGCAGGAGTCGCTGGGATCCCATCTGTAGGATCAGCACGACCATCTGACGGAAGTCCACTCAGAGTCATGTCGTGCACAGCTTGACAAACTGCATCTTCAATTGCATCCCTCCACGTATCCGTGGTGATTTGTTCCATGGGTGATGCTCTTCTGATGTGTTCCAAGCTGCATTTTGTCAACTGACCCTTAAAGGAAAGATATCCATTTGCACCATCACCACCATCAGAACTCTTTTCCACAGCAACCAAAAGTGCAGGGCCATGCCAACGCCGCAGGGACAATCTCTTCCTGCTACCACTCAGCTTGTTGTTGTATTTCTGGAAGCGGAAGAAATAGACAATGTCACCTGGGGCGGGCACATCTGCAATGGTGCTGCTGCGGTTGCGAGCCAACTCTGCTCGTCTCAGTCCCCTGCTGAAGTGGAGCCTGGTCATGGCGACCTTGGCTGTTTCTCGCAAGGCCAATTGCCTGGCGAAAAGATTGTCTTTGGTCACCAGATCATGTTCAGCCAGACGTCCTTGTATGTCAGTCAGGACGTCACCCGGCAGTCTAGGCGCCTTACCAAGAGCAGCCTGAGCAGGTGAGACACCACTGTCATTGATGTCATTGTTGTAGGCTGAAAGCGCCTCCCCAAGGGCCAGGCTCATCTCTTCCTTGCCTATGACAGAGTTGGCAGAAACTGTCGCCGCAAGAAGAGCCTTCAAAATCCCACCGGATCTTTCTGCTATCCCGTTTTGCCACGGCGCACCAACTCCGGTGTGCCACAACAGCACTGATTGCTCAGAGCAAAAATCTTGGAACTGGTGGCTGACGAATTCTCTGCCTTGGTCACAAACAAGAACTCTCATGGGGCCAAAAACAGGCATCCACATTACCTTGAAAAACTTGATCACATCGTCAGCAGCCTTTCTGTCCAAAATCTGTGCCATTTGGAAACGTGTGCAGAAATCAGTGACATGAATGATGACATACTTGTTGTCTTGACTATCCACGGCTTCCAGCAAATCACAATGAACTTGATCAGAAACGTCTCTGGGATGAGGCAAAGAAGCAGGCCGTTGGGGCTTAGGTGGAACCTTCTCCAAACAAATGCTGCATTTGTGTTCCTTTGCAGCACGCACCACAATGGCCGGTGCTCCCGCTAGGGTCAAGGCCCTTGCCAGTCGACGATTGCTCCTGTGGCCTGTGTTCTCGTGAAGCCTAGCCACAGTGGCCTTCACTGAAGCAGGAATCTTTTCGTCGACCGACTGCTCAATGCCCTCTTCAATCTCAGAGTCACTGTCAAAGTGAGGAAGGGCGGACACTGCAAAATCGTCCTCACCTTCATCATGACCAACTGCCAGCACTTCAGAGCTCTTCAAAGACCCCTTGTTGAATTCCTCCTCCATACCCTTCACCAAGCATCTGGCTAACTGCACGGGGTAGTGCCCAGCGTGTGCTGTCACTGCCACACCGCCAATCACAGGGTCGTGAAGATGAGTGCGCGTGCACTTCTGGTCTTCAAACTTGGATGCCACTGAAAAACTTGAAGAAACTAGCCGTGTTGACTTCCGATGAAGATTCCCTTGACGGCTACGAAGTCCAAGCCGACATTGATCAAAGTCCACAATTGCTGGAGCCCGCGATGCCAAAAACTTCAGCATCCGCGGCTCTTTCCAAGCACCACTCGGCTTGGGATTCTCAAGCACATAGTGTCTGCCACCATCAAGCTGGATCTGCGCGAGCTCGAGTGCAAAGTCCATGAGCACACGGCCCTGATCCTGAAGCTCTTGAAGACGAGGCGAAGGATTGAGTCGCTGGAGTGGGCTGAAAGGCCCGCAAGGAAAAGCCAACATCAGAAAAAGGGGCTTTTCAGAGCGTACAACACGCTTGGCTTCCTCACGATCTGCTTTGTTGAGAAAATTCCAGCCCGTCTCCAAACTCATGGGGGTGCCCACTCGGTGACCACGTTTTGCAGCTTCTTTCATAACTCTTTGAGTGTTGGTGTAAACCTCAGAAACCAACGGAGTTGCCATGGACCTCTGCTCTGTCTTCCCCTGAATGCCGCGCAAACGTGACAAAGGAGACTTCAAGAGCGAGGATCCCTTCAAAGTCCTAGTCATTGGTTGTGACCTGCTTATACTGGAAAAACTGGAACCGCTCAGAGACCTGGACTTACTCAGTGATGTGGAGAGGTCAATCGCATGAACAAAGGGCTCATCATTGATATAGCCACGCATCTCTTCTTCAAACTCAGTCAACATCACCTGCCTGATCTCTTGCCGACCTTGAGACACCCTCTTGCAATCAGCCATGTGTCGATTCCAGGCATCTGCAATCAGTTTGGCTTGACCTCTCTTGAGATCCTGTTGAAGTTCCCAAGGACCAGCATCGTTCACGGATCCAACACCACTGTTCTCTCCTCCGCGGTCAGGTCTACAGGGCCATATTGGGCCTCCAGTCGTTGCTGCCATTCTCCTTCCATAAGGTCTTGGCAACCCTCCGCATTGATCCGATCCCAATCCTCCTGTGACGGCACCATGCCATCGTCGCACTGATCTGCCATCATCACATCGCTGGCCGCCATGTCGAACTGATTCGTCACGGCTCCTTGACTTTGGATTCCATGCCCTTGATGAAGCTGATTCAATGCCATTGCGACTTGATTCATCATCTCTTGAAACTGCTTTTGCTGAACTTGAATTTGGGATTGGACCTCCAGCGGAAGAGAAGACGCTGAAGACCTCGTGACACTTGGCGCCTTTGCCAACTGAGCCGGAGGAGCCTTGAAACGAGGCTCGGCCGGTGCTTGTGCCTTTGACTTTGGCTGGTTCTTCAAAAGCTCCACACTGGGCCGAACTGCCTCTTTGATCTCTGGGACAGTCATCTTGTCCGTCACGTTCACCTTCAGCAAGGCTGCCAATCTCACTAAGTCTTGACGCAAAGTTGGAAGTCCACCTCGAGGACCTATCAAGGACCGTGCTTCGTCCTCTGCCTTGCCCTTTTGAAACGCCACCACTGCCTTTTGCTGGGCCTCCTTGATGACATCCCGCTTGATCTGCGAAGCCAGACCCGCAACTGCCTTCCCAGCCAACATTCCGGAAAGCAGCGGGTCTTCCAAGAAGGCCAGTTTCAGGCCCATGCGGTTTCGCAGCGTCACGGCATTCTGCAAGTTCAGGAGATTGATCCCACCTGCCTTTTGCACCTTCAGAAAAGCCGACCTTGGCAAACTCTTGGCTTCCATCATCTCCAAGGCCTGAATCTCCCACAGGTGTGTGTTTGCTACTGAAGGGTACGGACAAGGGAGATGCCGAAGTTCGGGATGCCGCACAAGCCAAAGCAAAAGTCCAGAAAAGTGCCATCGGGATCTTTCGGCGAGGCGCAGAACGAATCTTCGCCACTTTTGCATGAACCCCACATTTGCCGGCATTTCCATGAGTCACAGTCAAGCACTCACGCTCAGAGCGCCGTGCCAAAGAGCTCGGTCGGGAGGACGCAGGAGATGAAGATGTCGGAAAAACTGAATTGGCACGACGAGTCATGCGGAGATCTTGAACCAAGGTTGGCACGTTATCCGCTTCATCTTCATCCACAAAATCATGAACCACTAAACTTGCCTTCAAACTGCGTTCTGTGAGAAAATGCTCATGTGAACCCTTTTGACTTTCAATGTCTGTCTGACTACCCAACTTTCTACGCAGCCACTCCTTTGTTGACATCTGAAGCTCAACCACACCATCAATGCCAAGTCTCCTCCAACGCTGAGTGCCCACACCTCTCCAAGATGGCGGGAGCAGCGGCAGCAGGTAATGGCCTGCAGCGAGTTGCTTCAGAGGAATGGCTGTCGAATCAATGTAGTCAAACTTGATGACCCTTTTCGAAAAGCTCATGGTAGCACCCAAGGTTTCCAAAAAATCTCTTCCAAGAAGAAGACCAAGACTGGGGACAGGGACAATGGAGACATTGAAGCATACCAAATTGTTACCAATCATCATAGGAAGACGCCAACGCTCTCGGCTGACTTGAGTTCCACCATCACCAAACCTAAAGGTCTCATTCTCAGGGGTGCATTGAACCAACGCTTGAACATCACTAGGAGCTGTTTGAAGAGCTTGAATGAACGTGTTCAGCCATTGTGGACCTGTCACGGTCCGGTTGCAGGCTGAGTCCAACGCTCCAACCAAACGCTTGTCCTGAGCCAGGCCGACATGAACAGCATTGACTTCTCTGCCAGGGGGAACATGGTCAAGTGCTTCACCAATAGACATGTTGGGGTACGCCTTGCTCACTGTCAAAACCTCATTGACCTCTTGGGGTTCCTGAAGTCCAACATCTACCACATGCTCGGTGTTGAAGGACTCCACAACCTTGACAGACTTTGGCTTGCGAGCACTTTTTCGACCCAAGCCAGCACCTGGGTTCGGGCAAGCCGCATCGCCCGCCCAATGACCGGGCTTTCCACAGTCAAAACAGGGATACTTTCCCGAGGACTTTTTGGCATCGACCTTTGACTTGGCCGATGAAGCTGCAGAGCCAGATGGAGGCACTTTGCCATAGCCTCTGTCCTTCTTGACTTCAGCCAGTTGATGCCTCGCTTCTCGCATTGTCACCAAAGCTTCTGCCGCAGACTCTACAGAATCCTCAAGGCTTTGGATGAAGTCTGCATCAACTCCATCTTCCAACGCCTCCTCAAGTTCTGTGGCCAAGATCTCTGCCTCGGCCTGCAACACCTCCTCCAAATTTCCACCACCCTCAGGCTCAGCCGTCGGCTCCTCTTCATCTTCAGGAGCTTCGTCCTCTTCAGTCTCGGTGACATTTGCCTGACGCATGGAAGAAGGAAAAGGCCTACGGTATGTAGAGTTTCTCGAGGCAAAAGTGGATGAAGTCTTACCAGAACCACCAGAAGACATGGATGCCGCTGCAGATGAAGGAGGATACGAACTCCTAGAAGGAAAACCACGCTGCTGAGCCAAGAAACGATTGAGCACTGGATTCCTTGGAGCTTCAGTCACACGCCTTGACAAAGGATCAGAAACATGCAAGTCCCTGAAAAGTCTCAGCACTTCCACCTCGGTTTCTTCGTATGTTTCCTTCCCCTGCAACGCCGTCTCCAAAAGTTGCTGGCGGATGGCATCTAAACCCAACTTTTGTTTCAGGAACCAGCCCAATTCCCCGGAAGGAAGTGTCACTCCTTCCATTCGCAGGTCAGCCACTGCTGAACGAAATCTGGTGCAAAATTCCGAAATTCTTTCTCCTGGTTTCCTTTTCATTTCCAAATAAAAGGAATTCCGCAAATCACCTCGCTTGTCCAACACAGTCTTTCCATTGATTGACTCCAAGGCACTCATGAGCTTGCGAATGCCATGGAGAGGATCAGCAGGAGTCAGAACCACATCCTCACCTGTCTCAGGATCGCGACCAGTCACTTCAGGTTGATGGGCAAGCTCACTGGGACTAAACTCTTCCCCACGTTGCCTTACTATTCCTGTTTGTCTCAACAACCAACGTGCTGCTAGATTGTATTTGGTGGTACTAGCAACATCCAAGGATTCCAACCACCAGTCCATCTCCCTCTTGAATGCTCTCCAAGATTTCGGGTCGCCATCCCACGTCGGGACACGACTCCAAGCTCCACTGCCCTTCTCATCGTCCATCATTGAAACACTGCAAAAAATGCAAAAAACTGCAAAACTGATGGGCCCTCCTTCAAGGAGTAAAAGTCCACCAAGGTGAAAACGTAGAGGATGAACTCAAATGAATTCGAATCTGATTCGCCCTGTCCTTAATCGAGCCCAGGGAACCCGCAAGGATCCACCGCCAAGATTTCAAGAGCCAGGATGGAGTCAGTCACGCAAGATCGAAGAAAAGGGGAGCCAGGAGCAGGTAGCAAGCAAGAAGTAGCGCAGCCCTGGAAAGTAGGCTCCGGTGCCACTAATGACACTCAGCCGCACAGCAAAGCGTCTATTGCAGCCTTTTGCCGGACCACAAAACGTATGCCAATGTTGGGTCAAGTACTGAAAATGGCAACGGAGGCATCAGGATGAATCAGTAATGTTTCCCATGTCAATGCCATGCTTCAACAATAATAAATAAACAAATAAATATATACATATTATACTAAAAATATCTATATATAAACAAATATAATTATATATAATTATTGTACATGCAGATATTCAAGGATTCCAGTGGCTGACCATCCACCGCCTCCCCCATAGGACATGATTCGATGTTAAAGCAATTCAGATTCAACATATCATGTTAGGAGACTGGCAAGGTGATAGTCGACCGCAGGATCACCTTTTTCCGTGGTGAAACCTTACCGAAATGAAGCCAAGCTGAGGCATTGCTGGCTGTTCTGTTTCTATTGACTCAGGTGTTTCCCTCCGCGCTATTTGCATCTTTCAGCTGGCCCATGGCTCTGAGGCAACATGCCAAATTGTTCACTGAGCCCAATGTGTGAGGATGGTCGGCACCGAGGGTGCGCTCACGGGCCTCCAAACCTCTCCTGTGGAGGACTTCTGCATCTTTCAGCTGGCCCATGCCTTTGAGGCAAATTGCCAAATTGTTAACTGAGCCCAATGTGTCAGGATGGTCGGCACCGAGGGTGCGCTCACGGGCCTCCAAACCTCTCCTGTGGAGGACTTCTGCATCTTTCAGCTGGCCCATGTCTTGGAGGCAATTTGCCAAATTGTTCACTGAGCCCAATGTGTGAGGATGGTCGGCACCGAGGGTGCGCTCACGGGCCTCCAAACCTCTCCTGTGGAGGACTTCTGCATCTTTCAGCTGGCCCATGCCTTTGAGGCAAATTGCCAAATTGTTAACTGAGCCCAATGTGTCAGGATGGTCGGCACCGAGGGTGCGCTCACGGGCCTCCAAACCTCTCCTGTGGAGGACTTCTGCATCTTTCAGCTGGCCCATGTCTCTGAGGCAATTTGCCAAATTGTTCACTGAGCCCAATGTGTGAGGATGGTCGGCACCGAGGGTGCGCTCATGGGCCTCCAAACCTCTCCTGTGGAGGACTTCTGCATCTTTCAGCTGGCCCATGTCTTTCAGGCAAATTGCCAAATTGTTCACTGAGGCCAATGTGTCAGGATAGTCGGCACTGAGGGTGCGCTCACGGGCCTCCAAACCTCTCCTGTGGAGGACTTCTGCATCTTTCAGCTGGCCCATGGCGCTGAGGCAAATTGCCAAATTGTTCACTGAGGCCAATGTGTCAGGATGGTCGGCACCGAGGGTGCGCTCATGGGCCTCCAAACCTCTCCTGTGGAGGACTTCTGCATCTTTCAGCTGGCCCATGTCTCTAATGCAATTTGCCAAATTGTTCACTGAGCCCAATGTGTCAGGATGGTCGGCACCGAGGGTGCGCTCACGGGCCTCCAAACCTCTCCTGCAGAGGACTTCTGCATCTTTCAGCTGGCCCATGGCGCTGAGGCAAATTGCCAAATTGTTAACTGAGCCCAATGTGTCAGGATGGTCGGCACCGAGGGTGTGCTCATGGGCCTCCAAACCTCTCCTGTGGAGGACTTCTGCATCTTTCAGCTGGCCCATGTCTCTGAGGCAAATTGCCAAATTGTTCACTGAGACCAATGTGTCAGGATGGTCGGCACCGAGGGTGCGCTCTCTGGCCTCCAAACCTCTCCTGTGGAGGACTTCTGCATCTTTCAGCTGGCCCATGTCTTTGAGGCAATTTGCCAAATTGTTCACTGAGCTCAATGTGTCAGGATGGTCGGCACCGAGGGTGCGCTCACGGGCCTCCAAACCTCTCCTGTGGAGGACTTCTGCATCTTTCAGCTGGCCCATGTCTTTCAGGCAAATTGCCAAATTGTTCACTGAGGCCAATGTGTCAGGATGGTCGGCACCGAGGGTGCGGTGCGCTCACGGGCCTCCAAACCTCTCCTGTAGAGCACTTCTGCATCTTTCAGCTGGCCCATGTCACTGAGGCAATTTGCCACATTGTTCACTGAGACCAATGTGTCAGGATGGTCGGCACCGAGGGTGCGCTCATGGGCCTCCAAACCTCTCCTGTGGAGGACTTCTGCATCTTTCAGCTGGCCCATGTCTTTCAGGCAAATTGCCAAATTGTTCACTGAGCCCAATGTGTCAGGATGGTCAGCACTGAGGGTGCGCTCACGGGCCTCCAAACCTCTCCTGTAGAGGACTTCTGCATCTTTCAGCTGGCCCATGGCTCTGAGGCAATTTGCCAAATCGTTCACTGAGCCCAATGTGTGAGGATGGTCGGCACCGAGGGTGCGCTCACGGGCATCCAAAACTCTCCTCTGGAGGACTTCTGCATCTTTCAGCTGGCCCATTTCTTGGAGGCAAATTGCCAAATTGTTGACTGAGCCCAATGTGTCAGGATGGTCGGCACCGAGGGTGCGCTCGTGGGCCTCCAGAACGTCGGTCAGCATGATCTTGCTCTCTGGGAAGTAGCCTCGCTTCCTCAGAGCATCCCCCAAACGCGCTTTCGCAGCAATCTTGAGGCCAGGACTCTGAGCAGCCGCTTCGCGTGCGCGGAGAGCATCTAACAGGCGAGATCGAGCATTGGCAACGCCGTTCTCACCAGCCACCCGGAGAACGACACAGCAGCGCTCTGGCTGCCCGGGCTCATTCAACAGCTTGTCACCGAGATTCATGCCCGGTGGCTTTCCCGCTGCCTCCATCTCAGGCGTTGGCCTCACTGAAATGTCGTAGGCATTCTCTGGGTCGATGAGCAAAGGAATGCAGAACGATGCACGTGGTGGATACACTCTCCTCACATAGTCTTCACCATGAAGTTCAACATCTCTCTTCATCATGTTTCTGAAGTTGTTATCCAAGAGTTCCATTCGGTCTGCCCATCGGTCTGGAGATTTAGGGACGGTGTACACACCACGCCCCCACCAGGCGTTTGCATTTTCTCCCTCTGTTCTCAGTGAGGCCCATACCTCCGCAGCTTCTTTCTCAAGGGCCGTGATGTTTCTGAAAGGTAGCTCCTCCGTGTAGTGAAAGAATGCCTTGGCACCTGGGCCTGATGACAAATCAATGGCATCTTTCCATACAACGATGCCAGTTGGAAGATGCTTCCAGGAATGCTCGAAATCCTCGCTGTCCTGGTACTCTTCACTTTGGAACTCCCCACCCTCTCGGCAGAAGCTTTCGAAGTAGCGTCGCAAGTCGTCCACAGTGGAAGTTGCCCTCATGGCTTTGACAAAGGCAACGATAAACAAATACTGAATGAGCTACGGAAGCAAATGTGCAATCTGCAGTTTTCCTATGGAACTTAGAGATCTTCATGCAATCATAGAGGGGCGTGGCACCAAATGTTTTAATTTAAGCTATACCATGCTATACCGAGCTAGGATTGTTACCTTGAATGCATTGGTACCTTGACTTGTATAGTTACCTTAAAACGGTTCCACCTTCTCACAGCTAGTGCCAAGCAGTGGTTGCTATGCGTTGCTATGCTGCTGAAAGATGCTCCTTGATACTAGCTTGCCTCCGAGCCAAATGCACCAAGCTCGGCGCTCTGCTGGGCTTGCGGCCCCGAAAATCCATCAACCTGATTCAACCTGTCCCAGGTCCCAGCCTGACTGCAGACTAAGGAAGCCAAGCTGCTGGCAGCTCGGCCCTGGCTGTTTCTGGCTGGGGTGTTCAACAGAAAAAACCATAGGAACTCTTTAAACTTTAAACATGTGGGTATTCTCTTCGAGAAAGTGGACGTGTTCTGTGAAACTGAACTGTGCTTCTAAAGGTTTTTCCGTAGAAAAATAGTGCTACATCTCACAAGGGTGGTGAAATCGGTGCACAAAGAGGCCCACAAATTGGCAACGTGTTGCAGCAAACTCACAGACTCACATGGAACAACTTAGAGCTGGGTGTGCATGGCTAACAAATGCTGATTAACCCACCAGATTTAAACCAGCCACAGCCTGCATGGCAACAGCCGCGCCTGCATCGACCAGAAGCATCTCTTGGCCTTCACAGGCTGGTGGCTAAATATCATGAACCCATCCTCTGGTCCAAGCACCACTAAGTTTTCTGGACAAAGTATTTCATCGCTTTGTCTGAAAATTATGGGTTTCGACAAATCCAGCAGTTAATCAGAAGATATCAGAAATATCCCTGTAGAAATTACCATCTGAGTCAGAGGTCATTTCCAGACCCACCCAATTTACACCAACTATGCCACTATACCATGGTTATATTAACTCATAGGGGCCATGGTCATCCATTCCGGGCATCAACTCACAATGGCTATTAGTAAATCCCTATGTAAATCGATGGCCATCCCAACATGGGAAATGCCAGAGGAAACCCTTGGTGATTGGGCCCCCATTGTGAATTCCTGCAATAATTCCCAAATCAGAAATGATATAAGCCATTATAAGCCTATTTTGGTGAATGTTCGGAATGATTCCCGTTACAAACCACTACGTATCTACGGTGGGGTTGATGTGAGGTCGCTAGATCGGTGATTAGTCAAAGTTCGTGTGCCAATAGGCCCACAAAACTGGTCTGTGTGTTAGTATTCGATCAGTGGCTCATACCCTATCAGATGTAAATCCAATCAGCCTCCTCGTTTACACTTGTCTTCTGACCTGAGAAACTCCACCAACTCTATGCACTTTCCTTTACAAGATCGCACTTTCCAGCCAGCCAGCTTAAGTTGAGGGTTTCTCAATTTTAGATGGTTGAAACATGTTGAAACACCTTGTTTGCTGCTTAAACATGTTTAAACCCCACTGCTTATCAAGTTTCCATTGAACCACCACATCGGCCTGATGGGCACACGGCCCTCGCAGGACCGCCATGGAACCAAGGCGGGTCCGGAAAATTGTGGGGGGTCCTCTTGAGCCAAGCTGGGAAATTGCACCATTGGGTGATGAATTTCCAGGAAAAGTATATAATTATCCAGGAAACCATTGGAAAAGAAGGATCACGTCATTGATTTCTAGACATCAACGAAACCAAGATTCTTTATATGCAATCTCGCGTCTGAAAATAAAAAATATAAGTTGTCATGTTGATTGTCTCCCAAAAGAAACAAGTCTTTGGGTCTCGAAAAGGTCACTATATAAGGGCCACAGAGCCATGGTGGTATTCGAACCGTCATGAAAAACAGGCTGCTCTTCAATTGGAATCATCGAATCATCGCACTTGGGATGGTAAAGAAGAAATGATTGAAAACACCAAGATACAATAACATACAATAACAACTTTGGCTACATAATGCTTTATTTCCATTTCATCATATTTGATCCTTGTGAAACCCCCATTGAATGGTGCATAAACCTCCACCATTTCACTTTTCTGCTGCTTGTTCTTTTTCCATTTCCATGGCGTTGGAGTCACTTCTGGGCTCTTGTTGGCCGCTGTCCCACATGGGCTGTTGCTTCAGCGCGCCGATAGACTAAGTAGAGATGGGTTGGACAGCAAAATTGTCCCTGCGTGCTGACAAAATCAGAAATACGAACAAGATATGATTCAGTTGCAATGAACACCTTGCAATGACTTAACTTCACAATTCGTTCAATGTCTACTGAGTCTACTGGTGTATTTTTCTGACACCCAGCTGTCTTCTCCACCCCTACTTGTGCCACCACGTCCTCTGTGTACAAGGCCCCATCGCTCATTGTTGTGCCTCCTCGTCTGCAATGGGATTGGCATGGATGATGATGCTCTGGCGCAGGACGGTGCGGTATAGCTGGCATCAAAAGAGGTGGAAATTGTCACAAAAAAAAGTAACCAGTGACTCTCCACACTGATGGGTACCAAAGAAGATTTCAATCACCAACAGAATCTTTATTTTTGGCATGTTCAGCATCCCAAAGTTCAACATAAATTTTGACATGAGGATAGCAAGAAGCATTGACCCATCTTGGATAGGCTGTCCCATGAGTTTACTTTTTTGCCAAGAACAATCATTATTTATTGGTTAAATTCTTGCCATTACATTGAATTGGTAGATTGTTTGCTGGTTACATCCCAATTCAATCCAATTTCCATAGATGATTGGTGATTTAATCTCAATGATCTTCAGGTTCTTTCCCACAATGGGCTTGTCCACCGAAACCATCCAGTGATTGGGGTAGCTGACTATAGTTAACCATTAACCCCCATGTTGTGGATTAATATGAACCCCATGTCATTCTTCAGTACTCTCTGGTAAACATACAAAAAACTCTGGAATCCATCACCCTTCATGGGTAAATCAACCATAGTAACTATGTCGCCATGTTCAATAGCTAAGTTACCAGAGGGTATGTCATTCCACCGCTGTTCTTTCGCTTTTTCAATCCGGCGCCTCCACCTTGATGGGTCTCATGGGTCGATTCTTCGCGTTGATCGGCTCCTGTTTCGGAAAATAGGGGCTGATCATCACAGGAACCCTGATGAAAACTGACCATATAATAATACGGTATAACCGTACAACATGATATATAATGATATATAATATAGTTATATGATGGTCATTGATATAATTATCAGTAATCATGATAATATTAAAAACTGATCATATAATATAACATGATCAATAATCATATAATTGGGCTAGCCCCAGGCTTTCTTCACGAAGCCGGAATCACAAAACGAGATCGCGGTGCAAGGCGCCTTTTAAACGCCTTGAGCCAAATTAAGTTAGGCGTTGTTACACCAAAGGTTTAGATATGGTGAAAACTGTGAATTAGCCCCAAGGAGCTTTCGTCCCCCCCCAAAACCTTGCAACAGACCCGCCAACTCCGCAAGCAAATGGGATTGTGGCCGCGCCAATCCCGTATGCTCACCGGCCAGGTTGATAGCACAGGTTATGGAAGTTAAAGGGCCTATAGAGCATGCCAAAAGTGAAACAAGATCTCTCACTATGCCCAGCAGCGCCAGCGGCAGATGTGCTTCAAGTCTTGAGCAGCCGCCCGCTCAGCTTTCCTGAGTCACCCGCGCGGAGCGCTGGGTTGACCCTGGGGGCAGTGTTCAGTTCTACTTACCAGTGGGCACTTTCGGATCCTTAGTCGGAGCGACACCAATCCTTGAGCGCATCTCAAGGAATTGAATCTTATTCAGGGCCTTAGTAAAGATGTCGGCTAACTGGTCCTTAGTGGGTGTCGGAATGATGATGAAATGGTTGGCATCCAATGCCTCCTTAAGTGCAGCAATGGAAATTCTGTGGGTTCGAGACATAGCCCGAAGTTTTGGGCTATATCCTGTCTGAAGAATCGTCACACATGCACTGTTGTCCTCCATTAACTCAGTGCTGACTGGCCTCTTCCACAAGATTTCCAAGACCTGCTTGAAAGGAATCCCTTCTGAGAAGACCCCTTCATTTACCGATGCAATTTCAGCCTCCGTGGTTGATCTTGCAACTGCAGTCTGGCGTTTTGAACACCATGACAAAGGAAAGAAGTCCCCTTCTGGTGAAGTTAAGACCAAATAAATCCCAGAATGACTTTTACATGTCATGATGTCCCCAGCTAGGTCCGCATCGCAATACAACCTGAGAACTGGAATTTCTGGGCTTTGAGGTACTGCCCCCCACAAACCGAACCGACAAGTGGATTTAATGTACCCCAACAAGCGTTTGATTTGCACATCATGATTCCGACTCCACTTTGAAATTGACCCTGCCAAGTGCACGATGGCATACGACAAGTCTGGTCTTGATAGCCTAGCTAACCATAGACATTTCATCAACAGCGCTGCTGCTTTTCCCGCCAAATGACCCTTTACTTCATACCCTTCAATGGATAACAAAGATTCATTGACGAAAGGAGTTTCAACAGGTTTCAAAAGACCAAATTCTGACTCATACATTTCAACAGCAGAATTGGCGTAGTCAACCATGGACATACAAACAGTCTTGCCTTTCCCCAAATCGAAGATGACATGGTCTCTTCCCAGATAGCGACCGGGTTCACAAACTTTGTCAAACTTGATTTCTCCCCTGATCATCTTCCAGAAAGCGTCGACTCCTTTTCGGGGACCTGATGCTATTACATCATCGACATAGGCAGCAACTAAAACGTCCCAATCTTTGAAATGCCAAATGCTAGGAAATTCTTCAATCTTTTTCCCTTTCATTTTCTTGGTCAGAATATGATCGAAGTACTCAAACCAAGCGTCACCTGAGATGGTATGACCATATATTGCTCGGTTCAATCGAGATGCAACGCGTCTGTACTTGCCATGCCATTCTGGTTTCCATATGATTTTGGGAATGATCGCATATGTAGGAACTTCACTGTTTAAGGGTGCCTGAAGATATGCCTTTGTGGCATCTGAAATCTCAACCTTGTTGTTGGGGCGCATTCCATGATACAGGACCATGTTTATAGAATGAACTGTCGCTGGTAAAGATTTCATTTCCTTGTAAATGGCCTTATCCCCAAAAGCGTCCTTACAATCATCGCGCCTGAACACCAACCTAGCTTTCATTTGTTGCTGAGATTCCGGGAGTTCTGCCCCTTTAATGTGGCAAATACCCATGATCTCCGCAATGTGAATCTTTTGTTGATTCTTCCGGGCTTCTGAAATGAGAGTGTCAACCTCATAAAGTTTGTTTTCATCCCATACCCCTATCTTCCGGAACTCAGCTGCTTCTTCTTGCAGTTTCCTTTTGGCTTCTGGGCTCCGGTTGATCTCCTCTCTGGATAGTGGCTTATGAACCAACGCCAAAACAAGCTGGGCCATCCACAGCCCTTTCTCCTCATGTGCTAAAACTCCCCCAACCGTGGGCATGGATGGGATAGCATTAAGCACCGTTTCAGAACACAAGGAAGAAACTATGACTGTGGCCATTTTGAGATTATAAAACCCCGATTCGGATGCCAATCCGCCTCCTTCAAGGTGGTCATGCTTGTGATTTTTGGTATGTGGGCATGTGTACCGGTTGAGTTCCACTGCCAACCTTCGAGAAGTCGTGACAACCCTCCACTCTTTGAGTGGCTTCTTGCCCTTGATGGTTAAATCAAACCCACATCCAGTAGGATACGAGGCGTAGAGGATGAAATCAGCAATATATTTCAACATGACTGGTTCTTTCCACCCGGAACAACCCTTAGGCCATTCAAAAGAAGTGCTCCCACCTGACAAAACTGCCAAATGAGAAAGATGATGGAACTTTCCAACTAGTGAAATGGATTTCTTGCGTTCATTTTGGAGGTAGTCCTGATACTTCTCCCCCTGAACTGCAAGATTTAGATTCTGAAGTTTTGAAAATGGACCGCAAGGAATGGAACCGAATAAATGGATTTTGTCCCCTTCTTGGATTCGTTCATGAAACCAATATTCAACTTGCTCAAACACCTGATGATGCAAGAGATCCCCAAAGTCCTCGGACAAACCCAAATAGTCAACATTTAGTTGTTGGGCAACCGTACAACAAGAACTGGATGAGGCGCAGCAAAACTCAACGAACCATTCTTTTTGATGCTTCATTTTTGAGGGTTTGGTAACCGGAGTTTGGGAACATACTTCCTGATACCTGAATGAAAGGTTTTCCTCATCCTCACCTTCTTCAGCCGCGTCAATCAAGATGGCAGCTACTACCTCTTTTCCTTTTTCCAATTCTTGTGATTCCCGGGAAATCTGTGATCCATGAGCAATGTTGATGAGACCGGCTACATCATTTGAGTCTTCGTGGTCATCCTCCAAAACTTCAACTTGTTCTGCTGGCTCCACCCCCCCAACCAAAGGTTCGGTTTCGCCGTCAATAGGTGCCTCAGTCAGATCCTTAGCACCGTGACCCACTATTTTGGGTTCCTGTTCGTCAAGAAGAGCATTGAATCTTTCACGGCACTCCTTGGTGTGGGAGTACAAGCCTTCTTTGCAGGCCTGACAGCCCTTGGTTGGACCATGGACTGCAACCCTGAGTTTGGTGATTGCTCTGCTGCGGGGCTTGGAGGAAGATTCCTTACTCTTCGAATCAGGAGCAAGGGTTTCACTCGCTTTGGCCTTTGAAGCCCCCCCATCCCCCGCGCCGGGCGCTGGGTAGACAGAGTCTACTCCAAAAGCCTTGTTCATTTCTTCCCCAAGACCTTCTACTTCAGCAATGAACCAGTCAATATCTTGTTCTACATTGGAATCCTTGCTATCCCCAAGATACCCTGGCTGAACCGGTTGTTCGATTTCAATTGGTTTGCCTATTTTGGCTGGAAACCGCCAAGGACCTGGAGGCACAGCTAAGGTTCTGACCACCTTTTGTTTGAAACTCTTTTCCAGAAAGTTTTGAAGTGGCCAAGTAAGATACAGACCTTTGAATTTCATTCCATCCGTGATTTCAGCCCCAAGGAACAAAGCCCCTTCCCCTTTGGGTTCAAAGGACATCTGATCTTCAGATTTGATCCAAACCAGAGCCCCAAACGGAACCTTGAATCCTTCAAATGCATATCCATGGACTTTTTCAAAGCATGTTTTGGTACTCTCTTTGTTCGCAATAGCAGTGATGCTATATGACCATTCAAGGTATTTATGGGCCAGCGGCCAATATTCATGACTCAACCCTGCTTGGAGCAACACCGATGCGGTCATTCCCGTCAGAGTCCTGATGAAGCTTTCAGCAAAAGGGTTATGAATTGCTTGCCGAGGAGCACTGGGCTCGGAGTTGAATCCAAGTGCCCGGATAGCCGCCAAGATCTCTGGCGCGCGGTCGCTCCCAACTATTACAATCCCTGGCCTTCTCCTCCCACAAAACTTGCGAAAGGACGATTCAACTTCATCTGCAGTTTTGGACTTCAAGGGAAAGATCCCTGCATACCCCGTGAAACGGTCAACAATTACAAAGCTGTAGCATTCACCTCTAAAACCAGGTTCATTCCTCAAGATGATATGGTCACAAGCAACTTTTTCCAAGTATTCACTGGGTTCTTCAACATCCCTAGCATCTCGGATTGCTTCTCTTTGATTTTCCCTACGTCGGTGGGGTGTTTCATAGAGTTTTGCTTGGACGCAAACTTCACATCTCCTATCTTTAGGCAGGTGAGTCATCAAGTGGTTGACTGGGTTGAGTGGAATGCTTTCATCAGCCCATGCTTCTTCGGGGTCTTCGGCTTCCAATGGCACATCAGGTTTGGGGTCATCTAAGGCTCGAATCCCCCCCCCCGAAGATGCGGAAGCTGCCATTCCTGGAACAAATTCAACTGGGAACCTGAAAGTAGGAACATTGTGAGTGACACGATGGGCTTCTAGCATGGAACCTTGGACAGAGTACGACAAGGTGGATTCCGGGGGTACCAAAAAGGGAAGTGAATGAGGTGGCCAGACAAAACCGAAACCTTCATTACACAACTGACCGATGGATAAGGCCATGGGGCATGCCGGCAGCATATAGAGTTGATGTAACCGGTTGAATTCCGCATTCCAAAATCCAAGAGTTTGTCGTCCTTTCTGGGTACCTCCACCTGTGCTGAAAGTCAAAGGATGGATGGTGTCAGTAAAAAACTGGGAATCCAAAACAATACCTTGACGAGCAAGAGCTTCAGGAGAGCCAAGACATTCCCCAGCCCCCGTATCCCCAATGAACTCAATGAATCCTTGATTACCCGAAACCATGGATGAAGCTGCAGCTGCATCTGCCCCTGCCAAAAGTGCCACTGCGGCTGCAATAGCCTTGGCCTTAGGTTGCGCCTTTGGCGCTGCTGCTGATCCCTCAGTAGTAGATGTCAGAGCTGGGGCATTGGTATGGGCAAATGGACAATTAGTCCTGGTGCACTTTCCGCGCGCAAAGAAAATGCAAGGTGGAGGAGTCCCTTCTTTGGAGGTCTTCCCTTGTGATCCCGCTTTGGGTTTAGGGCCTTCGGCTTTGTTGGCTTTGCCTTTGGATTCCTTAGAGTTCTTAGGATCCCCTTTGGGATTCTTGTCGCCTTTGGTTGCACCTTTGGTACCAGTGCCTTTCCCTTTGGGATTAGCTGGCATTGCCTTGGTGTCCGTTTTCTTGGGTGAAGTGGTAGGACCTTTACGCAAATCATCACGAATACTCTGCGCATTTGTGTCATACTGGGACTCTTTGAGTGCCAATTCAACCCCTTCCCACAAGTACTCAAACGTACGAAAAGCTGGAACTTCCAAGTACCGATCAATGACTCGCCGCATGAGGCTGTGTTTCTTCAACGACCCATACGCCCATTGAGACAACATGTCATCTGGCGGTTGTTGAGATGTGGACAACTGTGATAAAATGTACGTCACCTTGTCATGCCACAGTTTAAGTCCAGCAAACGTATCATGCGGTGCGGGCAGTTGAAATAACTCGATACTGGTGGTAATAGAGGAGGTTGCATGATTAGTATCGTACTCCGAGGCAATCAGGTTCAAGATGTATCGGCCCCGGATGTTCTCCCCCGAGGCTTCACATTTCTCGACATAAGCCTGGACTTTCAAGCCAAAGCTGGTCTTTAAAGTTTCCTGACGACACAAAATACTTGCAATGATGCGATCAAATCGAGGAAACGACCCACTATCCTGCGCCAATTTCAGTGAATCCTTCCCCCTCGCAGTGAAGGCTTCTGACAGCCATGGGCCAAGATACCCTTCAAAGCTTTGGTCAAATGCAACAATTGCAGTTCGGACTGAGTTTCGCCAAGTTCGATATTGGGCAGCCGTCTCTGGGAGGTTGGGTAGCTTGAGGTGGTGGAGGTCTTTAGTCCTTAAAGCCCTCCGTTCCAAATCATTCATAGCGTCTGGCATTTCCCATTGACCCTCCTGATCATTATCACTACCATCATCTTGGGTGTCAATCCTAAAATGAATTGGGGTATGACACTGAGTTGGGGACATGACATTGTCTGTTTGAGAGGGGTTTCCCGGTGCAGCTGGTACCGGCAACCTGGGTTGCGCGGACCCTTGCGGCTGTCCTGCCCACAACTCTTGGATGAATGTCTGATGGTGATCCAACTGCTGTTGAACTTGTAAGAGTCTGGTTTCCAAGCTCTGCAAATGAGGAGTAATCCTTTGGCTAATGCTGGATTCAATGTTCCCCATCATCATAGCGACTTGCTCCAAATAATCAATCCTGGGGGTGATACCCGAAACAATATGCAACTCCATCTCTCGAACCCTTTGTTCCAACTCCGAGCCATTATTGGGGTTTTGACCGCTTGCGGAATCGGGCGCTGCAGCCAGAGCAGCATTTCTTGAGCTTCTCAACTCAGTGTTCTCGTGCCGCAGTGCTTCAACTTGAGCTCTCAAATTTCTAAGCTCCAAGTCCATAAAGGACTCCCTTGCTTGAGACACTCTAAGATCTGACGCCACGGCATGTGCCACCTCTCTGGCTTGCGCTACGGCCTCCGTGGCCTCTGCCCTCACTGCTGACGTCGCAGCTGATGCCGCCAAGTTGCCGATCAAGCTAGGATCCGGACCATGGACATGATGTTGTGTCATGTGAACCTGCCTTTGATCAACATTTACAGTTCTCTGGTCATTGAAGGTTTGATGAAAAGCAGTTTGGTGACTGAATTCATCCTGAGAACTAGTGAAAATGTTTTGCTGGGAGTATCCAGCTCTTGACGCGAGAACAGGAACGTGTGACATGTCCTCCAACGGAGGCATCGACTCTGGTGAATGGTCCATTTCCCTTTCTTCCACAGCCCTTTCTCCCATTGACATGGGTGCCCTACTCCTTTCCCTAGGGGGTCGATAAGGGTGAATTGCTCTGGAAGTTGACCTTTGGCGGGTTTTCCTAGACTGGGAACTTGTTGAATCACCTGATGAAGCCCGACCCCCCGAACCAAGATTTGGCATTCCAGGGACCCCCGAACTAGTCGATGTAATGGCAAAACTGGTACTTGAAGATTCCTCCATTGATGTACCCCGACCCTAGATCACCCCTACACAACCCCCCGCGCTGGGCGCAAGGTAGGTTGAGCCAAGGTTCACAAGGGAATCTGCCAATGGGATCCAAATTGGCGCTGCTGCAGAGTTGCTTGGATGCTGCGATCCGATGCAACCTGATCAAGGGCTTCCCTTAGTGAGGCCAAAATATGGTGCTTTCGGTGATACCTGGCCCGAGCAGTGACCCAAAAAGTATGGATACTAGCTTCACAACTGTCCAAACAGTCCAACCGATCGTCAATATGAACCGTGGTTCCAGCAATGTTCAGAAATTGACCTTTATCACGTGTATTGACAATCTTCAAACCCAATCGAAACCGTGGGTCTTGAGTTCCTTGGTTGAAAACTCGGACTTCGTTCAAAAGTTGCAACCGTCTTTCCTGAGACTTCGCCCCTGTGGTACCAATGAACGACGTAACTCCAAGACGAAAACCACGAACAGCGTTATCCAAGAGAAACTGACGAATGGATGGCAAATTGTGAGGATGAATCCCGTTATACTCCGCGTCACCGGCCTGACCTACGTTGAGGACACCGTTAAAATCAACCGAGACCCTGACTTCGTAAATGGCAGGTGCTGGATTCAAAACAGGATTAGACACAATCAACAATGCCTTCCCCTTTGCCTTTTCAGGTGTCTTGGGAGCTACAGTCAAATCCGGTGGGTGAGTCACAGGACGGAATGTCTTTGGGATTGCAACCGCCTTTGGAACCACAACCGCTTTGGGGATCCCAGCAGCTTTTGCAAAGAAGGCTGTTGGTGGTTCAGCTGGTTTCACAACTGATGTGGCCCTAGGCAAAACTAACTCCTTAGCTTTAGGTACTTCAGGAACTGTCTGAGGAGTAGTCTCTTGTGGTGTCTTGGATTTTGGGGGACCTTCCAACACAGGTGACTTTGACTTGGATGAAGGTGCCTTTGATCCTTCGGCCTGGGGAAACGATCGAACACTAGAAGACTCAATCGTGACCTGAACTTGAATTTCCTCAGGATCAACAAGGGTGTCAAAATCCGGGAATTCGGGTTCCTCAGCAGCAACAGAAGATGAACTAGCCTTAGAGGCTGCTATTCTAGTCGCTACCTCGCCCCTAACCCTGTCAAGTCGCTCTAAACCAGCAGCAGAAGAAGGTTCCGTTTTGGGAACGTGTTCGCCCCTTATGGTTTGTTCAGTGAGCTTCTTGGACGTACGGGTCTTTTTCCCACCTCTTTCACCCCTGGGCATCCAAGAATGCCTTTTCCCGTTGAAGCGAACTCAAAATGCAGGCTAGGTTCAAGGCCAAGCAAGAGAGCCGCAATAGAGAAAGACAGGAAAGCTGCCAGCCGCGCACAGCGCTATGGCTCAGCAGCGAGGACAAAGGCCGCTTTTGCGGCTGATAACCACGAGATCGCGGTGCAAGGCGCCTTTTAAACGCCTTGAGCCAAATTAAGTTAGGCGTTGTTACACCAAAGGTTTAGATATGGTGAAAACTGTGAATTAGCCCCAAGGAGCTTTCGTACAAATATCCTGATTTCATTGAATTGCACTAGTGATGGTTTTTATACAAACATGAAGATTCTCTATATCATTCAAAAATGAGGGGATGGGGAACCAACTGCTGGTGTTAGGTTCTTTGGAGGTTCAAACTCACGTGCCCTGGTTTTCGGACTCCTAGAGTGGGGCAGAGACCATGCTGAGAGGTTCACTAGCCCAATGTGGAAGTGGCTGAGTTTGATCCACACATACCCAAACCATGATACATTCTGATGGAAACAGAACTGGTCAATGTTTCTACAGATTTGGCAGCCTGCCATGGCAATTCTAGTAGGGCACCAGCAAAAAGCGAGCAGTCGCTTGGGTGGGTGGAGATACCAAGCCCCATCTTCCCATCGATCTCTGTCCCTCCTTCTCCATCTTGTCCAAGGTGTCCAAACCATCTATCAGCCTCACTGAGATGAGAGGGATACTACAGGTGCACTGTGTTAACCCAGGACGCTTGCATCAACCACGTCCAATGGCCCAAAAAAAATCAAGGACTGAGTCTCTTGGTTCAACTGCCCCAAATCCACAATCCTGACCTGCCAAAGGTGGTGTACACACCGTTCAAGTGAGGCTGTCTGGAGTACCTTGTAGCCATGCCACGGTGCCATGCCGTGCCAAGGGTCACAGATCACAGCTGCGGCTGCGGGGTCACGTGATGAAAAACTGGCTGCCGTTGGTGTTTGGGCCAGTATTCACCATGGACAAGCAGCCTGCGGCGAAGCAAATCAGAGATGGGGATAGTGGTAGGTCAAGACCCTGGTAACAATGGTGTTCACATCTTCAAAAATGGAGAAATGGATGGTATCCTGGGATATTCATGGATATTCCATGAGGTTCGTATCTACTGTACCTATTTTGGGGATGTTGGTGCCCGGTAGCTTGGATGCAAGGTGAACTTGAAGACTCGTGCGCACTATTGTCCGAACTCCCAAGAAGTGCATGTTTTGGAGAAATAAAAACAAGGTAGCGCCGCCCGTAAAGACGCGGGGACTTTTTGGCTCAGGAGTTTCGGGCCTCTTTGAGAACTTCAGGCACAATGAAAAGTCAACATGGTAGCTAGTGGAAGCGTCAAGTTAAGAGCAGCATCAAGAACTTGTGCACATACACATGAACGTTAACATCCCACCCCAGCCCCACCCCATGTTCTAACGTAGCCTCAAGTGCATGTGCAGGTGCCACACAAGATCTTGTAGCGTAGTGTCAAGTGCATGTGCAGGTGCCACACAAGATCTTGTAGCGTAGTGTCAAGTGCGTGTGTGCACATGAACGTTAACTTCCTCCCCACTCCCACCCTTACCCATCCCCAAGAAGACAGAAAAGCATTAAAAGCCCCGCGTCTTTGTGGGCGGCGCTAGCAAAAACAAGGTTGGAATCCCCAAAAATATGGATCCCTTCCCAAGAATCCGAAGGCGTTCTCCCCACAATGCCGTCATTAAGCACATACAAAAAAAATAAGCCCAAAGAGTATCCCCAACAGCCAGAAACAAAAACAGTTGCCAAACACGCAATGAGTGAAGTATGTGTATTGCCCCGCCCTTCTTACTCTAGAGGTCGGGCGTACAAGGCGCAATCACAGCACAAACACTTTATGAAAAACTGGTTTTCCAAAAGCGTTCGCAATACTGTGGCCAAAATTCCCGAAGCTCGTGCGAAGGCTTTTTTCCCAAAGAACTGCTGTCCGCCTCACTCTTCACTTCATCTACCTAACTTACATCATCCACATCTCTTATGTCCTTTACATCACCTACATCTTCTATACCGTTTTCTACGCCATCTTCTCTAGATCTACATCTACATCTACACCATCATCATCGTTATCACCATCATCATCATCATCATCGTCATCATCATCGTCGTCACCTGCATCTGCCTCACCTACATTATCTACACCACCTACACATTTTCCATCAACCTCATCTATATGACATGCTCTATCTACAATACAGACATTACCTACATCATCATCTACATCACTACATCCTCTACATCACCCACATCACCTAAATCTTCTGCACCATCTTCCCTACATCATCATGATTATCATCACCATCACCACCACCATCATCATCATCACACTCATCTATCTCACCTACACCATCTACATCACCTACACAATCTTTTTCCATCAACCTCATCTACATGATATACGTCACCTACATCATCACCTACATCACTGCATCCTATACATCACCTACATCTTCAAATCTATCTAACCTTACATCACATACAACATCATCCTCATCATCTACAACATAGACAACATCACCTACATCAGCTACAGGTGATCAACTTCTAGGGAACTCCTACAAGACTTGAACAATGTCATTTACACAGGAGTTGACTTGCAGGTGATCCATTTCTACTTGAACTCCTACAAGACTCCTGCCGGCAAGGTCATTTTGCACAGAAATTGTTACACAGGAGTTGCTACACAGGGGTTCAGCTAACTTCCAGGTGATCAAATTGTATCTGAACTCCTGCAAAATCATCCAGTTCTTCTATTTCTCTCTGGTGGCAGGGACAGCCAGGCGGTGGCTTACGAATCGTTACCCTCTGCGGCGTGTCGGACACCCAAACGTGTTGCGAAATGCGGGTCTTGTTTGTCCTTGGGCAACCCTCTGCGGAGATGGCACGTGTCGGATGGGCAAACATGTGGTGTGGTGAAATGCGAAACTTCTTTGCCCGCAGCGGCCGTCTGCGGAGATCGTGCGTTTCGAACGCCCAAACATGTGGTGGAATGTGAATTTCTTTTGGGCACGGGCAACCCTCTTCAGAGATCGCGCAGGTCGGACATCCAAACATGTGGCAAAATGCAAATTTGGTGAGGCCCGGCGCAGCCCCTTCGCACGAAATGATGGTCAAGCGTCAAAAACTGGTGTAAAATTGTGATTTTGAAAGTTCAGATGCAAGCGTGGCATGAAGGTCAAACGGCAATAACTGTGGGAAAACTGCAATTTTTTAACGTCAGATGCCAACGTTCAAGAATTGGTGTAAAATTGCGACTTTATCCATTTTGAAACGTCAGGCACAACCGTTTCGCGCGAAATAAAACTTGTGTAAAATTGCGATTTTACAAGGGCGTGTTTAAAGTTTCTGCGCGTATAAGATTGTAAAAGCTGCTCTGTGCAAAGGCCTCTCTCTGTGCTCTGTGTAAACCCTGCTCTGTGAACAAGCTTCTATGCGTAAAAGCGTCTGTGTGTAAAAGCTCTGTGTGCAAAGGCGTGTGTGTAAAGCTTGTGTGTGTGTGTAAATGCTTCTGTGTATTAAAGATGCTCTGTTTAGACGCTTCTCTGTGTAAAAGCTTCTCTGTGTAAAGCTTCCGTGTGAAAACCTCTGTGCATAAAAGCTTCTGTGTGTAAAGGCCTCTATGCGTAAAAGCGTTTGTGTAGAAAAGCTTCTTTGTGTAAAGGCGTCTCTGTGTAAAAGCCGCGCTGTGTAAAAGTTGCTCTGTGTAACGGCTTCTCTGTGTAAAAGCGTCTGTGTGTCAAAGCTGCTCTGTGTACCGGCATCTGTGTGTGTGTGTGCGAAGGCGTCGGTGTGTAAAAGCTTCTGTGTGTACAAGCTTCTCTGTGTAAAGGCCTCTCTGCGTCAAAACTTCGGTGTGTAAAAGCTGCTCCGCGTAAACGCTGCTCTGTGAAAACAAACCTGAGTGTAAAAGCTGGTCCGCGCAAAAGCTTCTCTGTGTGAAAGCTGCTGTATCTAAAAACCGTTTGTGCTCAAAGTTCCTTCCCGCAAACACTTGTCTGTGAAAAAGCATCTCTGTGCAAAATCGTCTCTGTGTAAAAGCTTCTGTGTCTGTAAAAGCTGCTCTGTTTAAAGGCTTCTCTGAGTAAAAGCTTCTGTGTGTAAAAGCTTCTGTTTGTAAAGGCATCTCTGTGCAAAAAGCTTCTGTGTAAATGCTTTCTTGTGAAAAGGCTGTAAAAGTTTCTGTGTCTAAAAGCTTCTTTTTGTAAGGCGTGTGTGTGCAAAAGCTCCTGTGTGTAAAAGCTTGGGCATCTGCGCGTTAAAGTTCCTGTGTGTAAAAACTTCTTTGTGAAAAAGCGTCTGTGTGTAAAGCTGCTCTGTGTAAAGGCTTCATGTGGTAAGGCTTCTTTAGAAAAGGCTTTTCTGTGCAAAAGCTTCTGTGTGTAAAAGCGTCTGTGTGCAAAAGCGTCTGTGTAAGAGCTGCTCTGTGTAAATCCCTCTCTGTGTAAAGGCTTCTGTGTGTAACATCTTCTCTGTGTAAACTTTTCGCTGTGTAAAAACAACACGTCTTTGGATTCTGACTGTCACTCAGGTGCCAGCCCTGGAGCAAACCCTCTGTGGGGCCAAAAAAGGCGCGAAACCGTGGATATATGATATTTGACTCGCGTCAGCTATCATTCATCATCATCTCCATCACCATTCATCCTCGTCATCGTCATCGCCATCATCATTGTCGTCATCATCATCACCATCATCATTTTTCTCGTGTATTATCTTCTCGTCTCCTCCCTACTGCCTTCTTTCATGCCACGCTGTCGTCTAGTGTTTTATCCATGTGCGAGTGCCGTATCATTTTTTGAAGCAAAACTAGTTCTTCAATCTCTCCGTTCCGTTACTAGAACAAATCTTCAAACTTTGCAGCGTTCTGTTGTTCAATGTTCTAAGAACCTTGCCTGGGCAACTGTTCCTGGACACGTGCTTGACACTTGTTTATCGGAACCTTGCTTGGGAAACTGTTCTTGGGAGCCTATTCTTAGGAACCTGCTCTTGGGAGCATTGCCTGGTAACCTGTTCTTGGGAACTTTCTCTTGGAAACCTGTTCTTGGAAACTTTGCCTGCTTGCTTCACACCTGTTCATTGGGACCTTGCTCGGGAACCTGTTTTTCGTAACTTTGCTTAGGAACCTTGTTTAGGAACCTGTCCTTCGGAACCTGGCTTGGGACTCTATTCTTGCTTCCAACCTTGCTTGCAGATGGTCTTCGAAATTTCGCTTTGCAAGTTGTTCTTGAAAAGCTGTTCCTGGGAACATGAACAACCTGAAACCATGCTTGGGAACATGTTCGTGGGAACCGTGCTGGCAACCTATTGCTTGGAACCTTCCTAGAGAATTTGTTCTTGGAACCCGAACCTGTTCTTGGGAACCTGTTCTTCCAACCCTTGCTTGCGAACCTGTTCTTGCGAAGCTTGCTTGCAAACCTGTCCTTGGGGAACCTTGCTTGGGGACCTGTTCGTGGAAACCTTGCTTGGGAACCTGTTCCCAAGGACCTTGCCGCTACCCTGCAAGGAAACCTGTTCTTGGAACCCTTGCTTGGGAACTTGAGGCACTGTTCTTGGAACCCTTGCTTGTGAACCTGTTCTTGCGAACCTTGCTTGGGAACCTGTTCTTGCGAACCTTGCTTGGGAACCTGCCTTGCTTGGAAACCTGTTCCCAGGAACATTGCCTGGAAACCCCTTGCTTGCGAACCTATTCTTGGAAACCTTTTTTGCAACCTTTTCTTGGAAACCTGTTCCTGGGAACCTTGCTTGGGAACCTGTTCCTGGCCTGGGAACCTTGCTTGGCAACTGTTTCTGGAGCCCTTGCTTGGCAACTGTTTCTGGGACCCTTGCTTGGGAACCTTGCCTGGGAACCTGTTCTTGGGAACCTAGCTTGGGAATCGTTCCTGGTAACTTTGCTTGCGAACCTAAACCCGGAAAATGCGATTGGAAATCTTGTTCCTGGGGTGGCTGAGGACCCCAAGCAAGGTTAATTTCTTAGGAACCGATTGCAAGTACGGTTACCAGGTAACGGTTCCCAAGCAAGGTCCCAGGAACCGTTTCCAAGCAAAAGGTTCCAAGCACGAACAAGGCTCGCAGGAAAAGGTTCTCAAGTAAGCGTCCCCAGGAGAGCTGGTTTTCTAAGCAAAATTTCCAGGAACAACTAGGAACCCTTGCTTGCGAACCTCTTCCTGGGAACCTTGCTTCAGAACCTCTTCCTAGCAACCTTGCTTGAGAAGCTGTTCCTGGGAACCTTGCTTGGGAACCTTTTCCTGGAAACATTGCCTGGGAAGTTTTTCCGGCGACCTTACTTGTGAACCTGTTCTTGGGAAACTTGTTTGGGAACCTGTTCCTGGGAACTTGTTGCTGGGAACCTTGCTTGGGAACGTGCTTGGGAACCTTACTTGTGAACCTGTTCTTGGGAACCTTGTATGGGCACCTGTTCCTGGGAACCTGTGGCTGGGAACCTTGCTTGGGAACCTCTTCCTGAAAACCTTGCTTGGGAACCAGCTTTCTGGGAACCTTGCTTTGACACCTCTTCCTTGAAACCTCTTCTGGAAACACTTGCTTGAAACCCTGTTCTGGGAACCTTGTTTTGCTTGGAAAAACATGTTCCTGGAAAACTTGCTTGGGAAATGGTTCTTGGGAACCTTGAAAACGGTTCCTGAAAGCCGTGCTTGCAAAACCTGTTCCTGGGAACCTTGCTTGGGAACTTGTTCCTGGGAACCTTGCTTGGGAACTTGTTCCTGGGAACCTCTTCCTGGGAACCTCTTCCTGGGAACCTTGCTTGGGAACCTCTTCCTGAGAACCTTGCTTGGGAACCTCTTCCTGGGAACCCTTGCTTGGGAAGCTCTTGCTGGGAACCCTTTCTTGGGAACCTCTGAGCCTTTCTTGGAACCTCTTGGGGACCTTGCTTGGGAACCTCCTCCTGAAAACCGTGCTTGGAACCTCTTGGGAACCTTGCTTGGGGACGTTGCTTGGGAACCTCTTCCTGGGAACCTTGGGAACCTTGGGAACCTTGGGAACCTTGGGAACCTTGGGAACCTTGGGAACCTTGGGAACCTTCGGAACCTTGGGAATCTTGGGAACCTTGGGAACTTTGGGAACCTTGGGAACCTTGGGAACCTTGGGAACCGTGGGAACCTTGCGAACCTTGGGAACCTTCGGAACCTTCGGAACCTTGGGAACCTTGGGAACCTTGGCAACCTTGGGAACCTTGGGAGCCCTGGGAACCTTGGGAATGTTGGGAACCTTGGGAACCTTGCGAACCATGGGAACCTTTGGAACCTTGGGAACCTTGGGGGAATGGGTTTTGGAGCTGCTCCGGTCTGCCCCGAAACCTTTACTATGGCTGAAGACCCCAAAGCTTCTGCTGTTGGGGAAAAAAACGAAACCAAAGCCACACCTCTTCTCTCGTGCTTCAAGGTCGAGACAAACTCGTCCTCCGGTTGAAATGTGGTGCCCCTAGTTCAAGCCCCAGAATGCTGAGGATCCGGACACTCATAAATACAAGTCTTCCTGATAAAATCAACCACCACTGTTGAATTGTAGGGGCTTTCCCATATCTCTGAATCCTCCTGAATCCTCCAACGTCCACTGGTCACCCCACGGTGTCCTCAAAGTAACCACCATAGATGCTCTGACGGCCTTGCCGGTGCCGGGAGGATCACCACCCTGGCAGCGGACTACCACAGCCACGAATCCCGCTGGCACCTGGCTATGAGATTGATGGAAGTTTTTTGACATAGAACCCATCCTGCCAACTCACACCCTGCACTTAGTATACAGCAGATGCATCCATGCTCAACTGGGGCCCTTGCGCGTCACACCATGCTTGGCCAGACCAGCGGCAACGCGTCCGGCCTCGACAAGTCTGCTACAAAAATGGCAGTTGAAGCAGGTGACTGAAGATAGGGAACAAAAAACATGGCAGGGTCTGATTTGAGAGAAATTTAGCAAACATGTAATGTGTATATGATTGTATTGTCAATTAATGTATGTTAATATATTATCATTAGTCATATATCATTACATGTCATTATATATCAAAATGTATCTATATACATCTATATACACGGTTATGATACAGCTTTACGAATATGAGCAGTCATATGATTTGTGTATCGAAAATGCCTCAGCCCAATCCAAGTCACCCAGCTCTTTCTTCAACTTCTTTGAAGCTCCACCGCACGCCTCAACCAGTTCCCTACCTGGAACGCTACCCGCTAACGAGCGAATATAGCTGTGCATGTTGACTTTAGCAAGTGGATAGATTCTTATATATAGATGTGTTCTTCTGTCACCTGATAGATTCTAATAGATGTGTTCTTCTATCACTGAGTTTGCATTGCTTGCAATTTGCTTGCATGGAAGCATCCATTCACATCTGCAGACGTCTGCCACTTTAAGGTTGAATCATGCCTCAACACATGGCGTGGTTTCTGGCTATATGTGTTGTGTGTTTTGCATTACCACTGGAAAACCTGACACTGAGCTTGGCTCAGTGTTCTCGTGATAATCGTAATGTTGCTGATGATGCTGCTGGTGATGGTGATGGTGATGGTGATGATATTTGTGGCAGTGATGATGTCATCACCATCACCATCACCAGCAACCCAACCCTGCTGATTACACAACCAAGAGAAAGAAACGTCAGGGAGGTCAAGTTTCAGATGCTTCTAACGACGTCAGACTGACATCAGAGAGCAACGCCGTTCCCATATTTTTTTCGCGCTCATGTTGGTTTATGGCTGGTTTATGTTGGTTTCTAGTCTGGATGTTGATAGCCATTGACCAACATAAACCAAACATAAACATCCATAAACCAACATAGACCAACCATAGACCAACATGACTGCTTATGGTTGATAGCCATTGACATGCTGTTTATGATGGTGATGTTGATCCAGTCACCAGGCGCCTTGCTTCGGCGCCGCCACTGCCAAGTGGGAGCCGTTCTCCTTTGCCTCGCAGAGACCAGCCCGAAAACGTTTTAACTGACATAGGTTTCAGCCTTGAATCCGCCCGCACCGAAGGTGCTGGGGCGTGATCGTCCGGATGGCACCCGTAAAAGGTTACAGGTTTACCTGGGGGGGGGGGCATTTTCGGCCAAAACCTCCTGTTTTTGATAGGTCGTGACGCTCGCCTTCAAAAAACACTGTAAAAAACAGTACGGAAGACACCTGTTCGTGAACGCGCCCGTCCAAAATCGGCAAGCGAAAAGTGAAAAAAACCCGTGTTTTTCAACTTTTTGACCTCAATTTTTTGGTTTGCAATATCTTTTTTTGCGGTTCCGCAGGTGGCCTGGCCCGGAGGCGGATTTTTGAGTTTTTGGACCCGTTTTCGGACTGATTTTCGTCGTTTTGTGATAGCAGAAACACTGGTTTTTTACAGTGTTTTTCTGTTTTCTGCATGCTTGACGGCTAGCTTCAAAACTTCCAAAAATCTCGTAAATTACACTGTTTTATGTTACGGTGTGAATGAAAACATCGTAAATACCAGTGTTTTTTGACGTTGGTTAAAAAAACACTGTAAATTACAGTGTTTTTGGCCACCTGACCCTCAAAATTCATGGTATTTGCAGTGGTTTCTGCTTCTCACCGCGCAAAAACACTGTAAATAACAGCAATTTCGCCGTTTTTTCATGTTTTTCGTTATTTTTGAACTGCGTTGGTCCGCTATACATGGCTATCAAATTCTTCGCGTTTTTTTTTCCGACAATCAGTACTTTCGGATGTTTTTGGTCTCAATGGCCGACATCATTGGCAGTTACGATGCGGTGCGGGCGGTTGCCGTCGCGAAGCGACGTGAATAAGTTGGTATATAAAGTAAATATAATTCACTATGTGTATATACATATAATAGATATATTATATATAAATATCTATAAACATATATATATAATTATATATATTCTCTTATATTATTATTATACATGCAGAAATTCAAGGATTCCAGTGGCTGGCCATCCACCGCCTCCCCCATAGGACATGATTCGATGTTAAAGCAATTCAGATTCAACATATCATGTTAGGAGACTGGCAAGGTGATAGTCGACCGCAGGATCACCTTTTTCCGTGGTGAAACCTTACCGAAATGAAGCCAAGCTGAGGCATTGCTGGCTGTTCCGTTTCTATTGACACAGGCAGCTACAACAGTTTCCCTCCGCGCTATTTGCATCTTTCAGCTGGCCCATGGCTCTGAGGCAACATGCCAAACCGTTGACTGAGCTCAATGTGGACGGATGCTCGGCACCGAGGGTGCGCACACGGGCCTCCAAAGCTCTCCTGTAGAGCACTTCTGCATCTTTCAGCTGGCCCATGTCTTTGAGGCAAATTGCCAAATCGTTCACTGAGACCAATGTGTCAGGATGGTCGGCACCGAGGGTGCGCTCACGGGCCTTCAAACCTCTCCTGTGGAGGACTTCTGCATCTTTCAGCTGGCCCATGTCTTTGAGGCAAATTGCCAAATCGTTCACTGAGACCAATGTGTGAGGATGGTCGGCACCGAGGGTGCGCTCACGGGCCTTCAAACCTCTCCTGTGGAAGACTTCTGCATCTTTCAGCTGGCCCATGTCTTTGAGGCAAATTGCCAAATCGTTCACTGAGACCAATGTGTGAGGATGGTCGGCACCGAGGGTGCGCTCACGGGCCTTCAAACCTCTCCTGTGGAAGACTTCTGCATCTTTCAGCTGGCCCATGTCTTTGAGGCAAATTGCCAAATCGTTCACTGAGACCAATGTGTGAGGATGGTCGGCACTGAGGGTGCGCTCACGGGCCTTCAAACCTCTCCTGTGGAGGACTTCTGCATCTTTCAGCTGGCCCATGTCTCTGAGGCAATTTGCCAAATTGTTCACTGAACCCAATGTGTCAGGATGGTCGGCACCGAGGGTGCGCTCATGGGCCTCCAAACCTCTCCTGTGGAGGACTTCTGCATCTTTCAGCTGGCCCATGTCTCTGAGGCAAATTGCCAAATCGTTCACTGAGACCAATGTGTGAGGATGGTCGGCACCGAGGGTACGCTCAGAGGCCTCCAAACCTCTCCTGTGGAGGACTTCTGCATCTTTCAGCTGGCCCATGGCTCTGAGGCAACATGCCAAACCGTTGACTGAGCTCAATGTGTCAGGATGGTCGGCACCAAGGGTGCGCTCACAGGCCTCCAAACCTCTCCTGTGGAGGACTTCTGCATCTTTCAGCTGGCCCATGTCTTTGAGGCAAATTGCCAAATTGTTCACTGCGCCCAATGTGTGAGGATGGTCGGCACCGAGGGTGCGCTCATGGGCCTCCAAACCTCTCCTGAGGAGGACTTCTGCATCTTTCAGCTGGCCCATGTCGCAAAGGCAAATTGCCAAATTGTTGACTGAGCCCAATGTGTGAGGATGGTCGGCACTGAGGGTGCGCTCGTGGGCCTCCAAAACTCTCCTGTGGAGGACTTCTGCATCTTTCAGCTGGCCCATGCCGCTAAGGCAATTTGCCAAATTGCCCACTGAGGCCAATGTGTCAGGATGGTCGGCACCGAGGGTGCGCTCATGGGCCTCCAAACCTCTCCTGTGGAGGACTTCTGCATCTTTCAGCTGGCCCATGTCTCTGAGGCAATTTGCCAAACTGCCCACCGAGACCAATGTGTCAGGATGGTCGGCACCGAGGGTACGCTCACGGGCCTCCAAACCTCTCCTGTGGAGGACTTCTGCATCTTTCAGCTGGCCCATGCCTTGGAGGCAAATTGCCAAATTGTTAACTGAGCTCAATGTGTCAGGATGGTCGGCACCGAGGGTGCGCTCACGGGCCTCCAAACCTCTCCTGTGGAGGACTTCTGCATCTTTCAGCTGGCCCATGCCATTAAGGCAAGTTGCCAAATCGTTCACTGAGAACAATGTGTCAGGATGGTCGGCACCAAGGGTGCGCTCACGGGCCTCCAAACCTCTCCTGTGGAGGACTTCTGCATCTTTCAGCTGGCCCATCTGTTTGAGGCAAGTTGCCAAATTGTTCACTGAGAGCAATGTGTGAGGATGGTCGGCACCGAGGGTGGGCTCATGGGCCTCCAAACCTCTCCTGTGGAGGACTTCTGCATCTTTCCGCTGGCCCATGTCTCTGAGGCAAATTGCCAAATTGTTGACTGAGACCAATGTGTCAGGATGGTCGGCACCGAGGGTGCGCTCACGGGCCTCCAAACCTCTCCTGTGGAGGACTTCTGCATCTTTCAGCTGGCCCATGCAGTTAAGGCCATTTGCCAAATTTTTCACTGAGACCAATGTGTCAGGATGGTCGGCACCGAGGGTACGCTCACGGGCCTCCAAACCTCTCCTGTAGAGGACTTCTGCATCTTTCAGCTGGCCCATGGCTCTGAGGCAACATGCCAAACCGTTGACTGAGCTCAATGTGGCAGGATGGTCGGCACCGAGGGTGCGCTCACGGGCCTCCAAACCTCTCCTGTGGAGGACTTCTGCATCTTTCAGCTGGCCCATGTCTTTGAGGCAAATTGCCAAATTGTTCACTGAGGCCAATGTGTCAGGATGGTCGGCACCGAGGGTGCGCTCATGGGCCTCCAGAACGTCGGTCAGCATGATCTTGCTCTCTGGGAAGTAGCCTCGGTTCCTCAGAGCATCCCCCAAACGCGCTTTCGCAGCAATCTTGAGGCCAGGACTCTGAGCAGCCGCTTCGCGTGCGCGGAGAGCATCTAACAGGCGAGATCGAGCATTGGCAACGCCATCCTCCCCAGCCACCCGGAGAACGACACAGCAGCGCTCTGGCTGCCCGGGCTCATTCAACAGCTTGTCACCGAGATTCATGCCCGGTGGCTTTCCCGCTGCCTCCATCTCAGGCGTTGGCCTCACTGAAATGTCGTAGGCATTCTCTGGGTCGATGAGCAAAGGAATGCAGAACGATGCACGTGGTGGATACACTCTCCTCACATAGTCTTCACCATGAAGTTCAACATCTCTCTTCATCATGTTTCTGAAGTTGTTATCTAAGAGTTCCATTCGGTCTGCCCATCGGTCTGGAGATTTAGGGACGGTGTACACACCACGCCCCCACCAGGCGTTTGCACTTTCTCCCTCTGTTCTCAGTGAGGCCCATACCTCCGCAGCTTCTTTCTCAAGGGCCGTGATGTTTCTGAAAGGTAGCTCCTCCGTGTAGTGAAAGAATGCCTTGGCACCTGGGCCTGATGACAAATCAATGGCATCTTTCCATATAACGATGCCTGTTCGAAGATGCTTCCAGCAATGCTCGAAATCCTCGCTGTCCTGGTACTCTTCACTTTGGAACTCCCCACCCTCTCGGTAGAAGCTTTCGAAGTAGCGTCGCAAGTCGTCCACAGTGGAAGTTGCCCTCATGGCTTTGACAAAGGCAACGATAAACAAATACTGAATGAGCTACGGAAGCAAATGTGCAATCTGCAGTTTTCCTATGGAGCTTAGAGATCTCCATGCAATCATAGAGGGGCGTGGCACCAAATGTTTTAATTTGGCTATACCATGCTATACCGAGCTAGGATTGTTACCTTGAATGCATTGGTACCTTGACTTGTATAGTTACCTTAAAACAGTTCCACCTTCTCACAGCTAGTGCCAAGCAGTGGTTGCTATGAGTTGCTGTGCTGCTGAAAGATGCTCCTTGATACTAGTTGCTAGCTTGCCTCCAAGCCAAATGCACCTCCAAGCTCGGCGCTCTGCTGGGCTTGTGGCCCCGAAAATCCGTCAACCTGATTCAACCTGTCCCAGGTCCCAGCCTGACTGCAGACTAAGGAAGCCAAGCTGCTGGCAGCTCGGCCCTGGCTGTTTCTGGCTGGGGTGTTCAACAGAAAAAACCAGAGGAACTCTTTAAACTTTAAACATGTGGGCATTCTCTTTGAGAAAGTGGACGTGTTCTGTGAAACTGAACTTTGCTTCTAAAGGTTTCTCCGTAGAAAAATTCTGCAACATCTCACAAGGGTGGTGAAATCGGTGCACAAAGGGGCCCATGAATTTGGCAACGTGTTGCAACAAACTCACAGACTCACATGGAACAACTATGAACAACTTAGAGCTGGGTGTGCATGGCTAAATGCTGATTAACCCACCAGATTTAAACCAGCCACAGCCTGCAACAGCCGCGCCTGCATCGACCAGAGACATCTCTTGGCCTTCACAGGCTGGTGGCTAAATATCATGAACCCATCCTCTGGTCCAAGCACCACTAAGTTTTCTGGACAAAGTATTACAGTATATACATGGCTTTGTCTGAAAATTATGGGTTTCGACAAATCCAGCAGTTAATCAGAAGATATCAGAAATATGTAAAAATTACCATCTGAGGTCATATCCAGAATCCAGACCCACCCAATTTACACCAACTATGCCACTATGCCATGGTATGCCATGGTTATATTAACTCATAGGGGCCATGGTCATCCAAAAACCGGGCATCTTTACGGACCATGGCCATCCTGGGCCATCCCTGTTGGGTTCATGGCCATCCCAACATGGGTCAAAAATTCATCGCCACGACCATGACACGACTGTTGGAAAGTTGGGTTTAGCCTCTGGTTATGTCAACAATTTGCTATTGAAAATGACCCATTTACAGTTGTTTTAGGGGTCAACGCCCCGAGGCGGGCGTGGTAATTTCCACGTTTGTGCGTTTTCGTCAGTATACGGGTTTAACGCTCTTGCCGACGGTAAGTGGACGCTTCCGAAGACACGTTGCTCAACGTTGTTGCTGACGTCTTGCTACCTTGACCGGGTGGGGGGGGGTGGGGGGGGGATGATAACGTTCCTTTCGACTGTAAGGGGACGCTTCGGAAGATACGTTGCTGAACGTTGGTGCTGACGTCTTGCTACCTTGACCGGGGGGGGGGATGATAACGTTCCTTTCGACTGTAAGGGGACGCTTCGGAAGACACGTTGCTGAACGTTGTTGCTGACGTCTTGCTACCTTGACTGGGTGGGGGGGGGTGGGGGGGGATGATAACGTTCCTTTCTGACGCGTCTGAGGTCGGTTCATGCGCGCACCAACTCATGGTGTCGGTCAGATTTTATTGGATTTTATTTTTTTGTCATGAACTCATGATGTCGGTCAGATTTATTGGATCGTATTTTTTTGTC
The DNA here is from genome assembly GCA_947184155.2 of Cladocopium goreaui. Classification (NCBI taxonomy): domain Eukaryota; class Dinophyceae; order Suessiales; family Symbiodiniaceae; genus Cladocopium; species Cladocopium goreaui. Next base: position 338,202 of record CAMXCT020005024.1, on the reverse strand, counting down.
ATGATGGCCATTTTCCGCAGCTCTTTTTTGATGTCCGGTCATCCCGTTACACCTCCGCGGAGGACATTGGCAAGGTTCCAGCGACTGGGTTTCAATGCGTCTTTAACAACATTTATTTTTTTTATCTTAATGATGTCTTGTTTTTGAACATATCATCCTCAGTAGCTTTTTTGGGGAGTTATACATGATCCAAGATGATAAAAGTACATTCTATGATTGTATGATTGTAGAATCTCATTAAAAGGATTTGTAAAATGTTTTTGATGATTCCGAACAGGTCTCCATGGTCAGTGCACTCCAACGCGTTGTCTCTGCAGTTGCATTCACCAGTGGCTGTATCTTCTAGGTGTCTCGTTAGCACTTATGTTTGACTATATATATATATGGCTGGTAAATAAATATATATATATATATATATTACACATATTTCAATATATATGTGTAAAAGGTATTTTTAACTATGTATTCATGTTCAAATGTATATTGATATACATATATATGTAAATAAAAGCAGCTACATGACTACAGCAAAAGTTTTACATGAATAGAGCAAGTTGACAAAAGATTCAGGACCTCTTCTCCTGAAGCTGGTGCAACCTTGGCTACCGTTGCACCTGCTCATGAGACTGCAGAGGAGGCCACGGTCACAGTTGCACTTGCAGTGCCCACGGATCATGTGCCCGCTGCAACGGAAAGCGAGTTAGACGACATGGATCGTGGTTCTCCTGCTGCTACGTTGGCACGAGATTTTGGAGCCATTGCATCTTGAACGCATTGAGAACATTGAATGATTTCGTAGACATCTCGTTCATTTTTGCTTGAATTGCCCTGAAGGATATTCCAGTTATCTGGTGCTGCAAACCTTTGAAAGAACGCTTGCTGCCGATGTTGCACGTGCCTGTCTTTGCCACGAATGATGCTCATGAGAGATTTTGCCGCGCTGTCATTGAACGTGCAGGAATGGTGACTCACGCACAAACCAAGGCAGGCTTGGAACGCAGAGCCTTGGAAGCCATTCAGCGACTTGGATTTCGTGAAGCAGAAACTTTGACAGTGAATGGTGACTTCCAAAGAGCAGATTCGTTTCGGAAAAGCATTCGGGCCAACATGTTGCATCGCGAGAAGATTCGTTTGTGGGGCCCAGTTCGTGCTCGTGAACCTTCGGTGGTGCACACTGTTTCTGTAGACTTGAGCCGCTTTCAACAGATGACTTTGCCGTCCACTTTGTCTTCAGGCCCTTACGAAACTGCTGCGTCTGTCCGAGCACGTGGAGCTTGGCAACCTCCTCCTGAAGTAGCTACAACTGTTCAAGTGCCTGAAAATTATGGGGCTGCAATGGATCACACGGGAGCTCACTATGACAGGTGTCTTCGTGAGATTTTTTCTCTTATGTCCCTTTTTTCCACCCAAAAAAAATGGAGGAAGTTTGAAGGCCGCTATCGTTTATATGGCTTGTTCTCTGAAGTCAATCCTAGGTTTATGGACACGTTGCTGGAGCTATCATTACGTGGGTTTCTTCCTCACCCTTAGATCACGCTTGAGCAGATGCAGGATTCGGCTGGCATGACTTGGGAAGATGTCGATGAAGCTGCTGGCGCGTGGGCTTCTTTCAATTGTGTTGAGATTGCCAATGGTAGCGTTCGATTGCTCGAAGATGAGAAGGACTTTTGAACTGAACACAAATGGAGCTTGACGGCTGGTCTAAAAGGACGCTGCGATTGTATAGTTGAACTTGTGGTGTCATAGTTTTAAGTTACTTGTCTTGCCATCGTGCTAACTTGCCATTTTGCATCATGCCATGTTGCTTCTAAACATGTATCCATCATCGAAGCTGCTTCGGAGCAATGCCCGCTCGTCCGACCAAGCAGCTACATCAATGTAGCCTTTGTGGCCGCAAAGGTCACAATGTTCTTCGGTGCGAAGCTCCCGGTGCTGCTCGCTATAGAAAGCTGTTGGCCATTTACAAAGATGACCAGAGATTGAATTCCAAGCAAACTGGTCGCAAAGGAAAGACTAGACCCAGAAGACAAAAATTTGGTGACAGGAAAAAAAAGGCAAAGGACACATACTCAGGTAAAAGGAAACGCTTGCAAGACGACAAGGTTAGACGTGAGAAGAGAAGAAAGCAGGAGCATCTCAAGGGAGATGAACAGAATGCAGTCAAGGAGCTTCAAAAAATAGGCTTTTTGAAAGCACCGCAAAGATGTCCTTTTTGCAAGGGATACAATCTGTATCAAGCTGACAACAAAGGGAAGACTGTGGAGTATCGTTGCAAATGGGCGTATTGTAGAAAAAGGATCACTGCTTTGAACCATAGCTATGGACTACCTCAAAGTCTTGGACGGGGTCTTTCCGCCACGGGCTTGTTGGTTGCCATTCGTTCCTACTGTGCTGCTACCAAGTGTGTGAGTCCATTGGCCGTTGCTCAGACGATTGGATGCAGTGAGAAACCCATTGCTCGTTTGTACACGTGCCTTCGAGAGATGGAAGCGAAAGCTGGTGCTGAACTCAACTACAGCATGCGGCTTCGGAAGGAGGTCGAGTTGGATGGACACAAAGTCCGCACAGCATGGGTTTCGAAAAAGACTACCAAGTTTCTGCCACAGGTTCGTGCTTTGACTGCAAAACATCCAGCACTTTGCACGCAATGGTAACTGTTTCTTCATCTTTGCTTTTATCTTTACAGTTTGAACTCCTCCTTTTCTCTCAAACAGTCCGAATGGTAACTTTTCCAACCAGGCAAAATGCCAGAAGGCCAAGAATTTCATTCTTCACTATGGTCTACTTGGTGCATTCGAACGTTCGACTTCGAAGTGTTTGCTCGAGGCTATGGAGCCACGCCTTCAACTTCCTGCTTCTAGGCCACCAGTTGAGTCTGCAGATGATGTGAGGCAAAGCTGTTTGTTGGATAGAATACAGGAAAACACCATGTTATACTCGGATGGTGCTTTGGCATGGCCAAAGGTTTCCAAAGAGATGAGAAAAGGTTTTCGTATTAAGCAGGTGAGCCATCGTCGTCAAGAATTTCTCAGAGGTCGAAACATAGGAACTCAGATAGCTGATTCCCGTTGGAAAAGTATGCAGTCATGGATTCCAAAGACTGTGAAGACGTTGTACAGAGGACGCCTCAATAAAAAGCTGATGATCTATGTGAGATCATGGCAATTTAGATTTGCACACCAGCATCAATACATCCAGGCTTTGGGCCAGCTCTTCAAAACGAAGAATGCCGACTGAAAGAGCACTGAAAAAAATGCATTGAACCTCAAGCAGATGTTGCGGAATTCCCAAAGTTTTTTTTTGACATTTTGACATTTTGCAGCAAACCTCAAAACATCATAGATCAAAAGCATAAAATACTGTAAATTACAGTGTAAAATGGTGATTTTTTATTCAATCACCAAGTGCACAATTGTAGAAAACCCACACCCGCCTCAAGGCGGTGATCCCTTGTTTTACCCATTAATAATGGTGGATCTTTCCATAGCTATGTTAAATTGCCAGAGGGTATTCTAACTTATTTCAGGGAAATGCCAGAGGAAACCCTAATTGTCTTTGCCCTCATTGGGAATTCCTGCAGTAATTCCCAAATCAGAAATGATATAAGCCTATTTTGGTGAATGTTCGGGATGATTCCCGTTACAAACCACTACGTATCTACAGTGGGGTCGATGTGAGGTCGCTAGATCAGTGATTAGTCAAAGTTCGTGTGCCAATAGGCCCACAAAACTGGTCTGTGTGTTAGTATTCGATATGTAAATCGAATCAGCCTCCTCGTTTACACTTGTCTTCTGACCTGAGAAACTCCACCAACTCTATTTTTTCCTTTACAAGATCGCACTTTCCAGCCAGCCAGCTTAAGTTGAGGGTTTCTCAATTTTAGATGGTTGAAACATGTTGAAACACTTTGTTTGCTGCTTAAACATGTTTAAACCCCACTGCCTAGCTATCAAGTTTCCATAGAACCACCACATCTGCCTGACGGGCACACGGCCCTCGCAGGACCGCCATGGAACCAAGGCGGGTCCGGAAAATTGTGGGGGGTCCTCTTGAGCCAAGCTGGGAAATTGCACCATTGGGTGATGAATTTCCAGGAAAAGTATCCAGGAAACCATTGGAAAAGAAGGATCACGTCATTGATTTCTAGACATCAACGAAACCAAGATTCTTTATATGCAATCTCGCGTCTGAAAATAAAAAACAGAAGTTGTCATGGTGATTGTCTCCCAAAAGAAACAAGTCTTTGGGTCTCGAAAGCCTTGCAGAGGTCGCTATATAAGGGCCACAGAGCCATGGTGGTATTCTAACCCTCATGAAAAACAGGCTGCCCGTCAATGGGAATCATCGCAGTTAGGATGGTAAAGAAGAAACGATTGAAAACACCAAGATATAATAACCACTTTGGCTACATAATGCTTTATCTCCATTTCATCATAGTTCATCCTTGTAAAACCCCCATTGAATGGCGCATAAACCTCCACCATTTCACTTTTCTGCTGTTTGTTCTTTTTCCATTTCCATGGCGTTGGAGTCACTTCTGGGCTCTTGTTGGCCGCTGTCCCACATGGGCTGTTGCTTCAGCGCGCCGATAGACTAAGTAGAGATGGGTTGGACAGCAAAATTGTCCCTGCGTGCTGACAAAATCAGAAATACGAACAAGATATGCTTCAGTGGCAATGAACACCTTGCAATGACTTAACTTCACAATTCGTTCAATGTCTACTGAGTCTACTGGTCTATTTTTCTGACACCCAGCTGTCTTCTCCACCCCTACTTGTCCCACCACGTCCTCTGTGTACAAGGCCCCATCGCTCATTGTTGTGCCTCCTCGTCTGCGATGGGATTGGCATGGATGATGATGCTCTGGCGCAGGACGGTGCGGTATAGCTTGCATCAAAAGAGGTGGAAATTGCCACAAAAAAAAAGTAGCCAGTGACTCTCCACACTGATGGGTAAAAAGAAGATTTCAATCACCAACAGAATCTTTATTCTTGGCATGTTCAGCATCCCAAAGTTCAACATAAATTTTGACATAATGATAGCAAGAAGCATTGACCAATCTTGGATAGGCTGTCCCATGAGTTTACTTTTTTTGCCAAGAACAATCATTATTTATTGGTAAATTCTTGCCATTACATTGAATTGGTAGATTGTTTGCTGGTTACATCCCAATTCGATGGGCTCGTCCACCGAAACCATCCAGTGATTGCGGTAGCTGACTATGGTTAATCCCCATGTTGTGTATTAATATGAACCCCATGTCATTCTTCAGTATCTGGTAAACATACAAAAAACTCTGGAATCCATCACCCTTCATGGGTAAATCAACCATAGTAACTATGTCGCCATGTTCAATAGCTAAGCTACCAGAGGGTATGTCATTCCACCGGTGTTCTTTCGCTTTTTCAAAACCGGCGCCTCCACCTTGATGGGTCTCATGGGTCGATTCTTCGCGTTGATCGGCTCCTGTTTCGGAAAATAGGGGCTGATCATCACAGGAACCCTGATGAAAACTGACCATATAATAATACGGTATAACCGTACAACATGATATATAATGATATATAATATAGTTATATGATGGTCATTGATATAATTATCAGTAATCATGATAATATTAAAAACTGATCATATAATATAACATGATCAATAATCATATAATTGGGCTAGCCCCAGGCTTTCACGAAGCTGGAATCACACATGTCCTGATTTCATTGAATTGCACTAGTGATGGTTTTTATACAAACATGAAGATTCTCTATATCATTCAAAAATGAGGGGATGGGGAACCAACTGCTGGTGTTAGGTTCTTTGGAGGTTCAAACTCACGTGCCCTGGTTTTCGGACTCCTAAAGTGGGGCAGAGACCATGCTGAGAGGTTCACTAGCCCAATGTGGAAGTGGCTGAGTTTGATCCACACATACCCAAACCATGATACATTCTGATGGAAACAGAACTGGTCAATGTTTCTACAGATTTTGCAGCCTGCCATGGCAATTCTAGTAGGGCACCAGCAAAAAGCGAGCAGTCGCTTGGGTGGGTGGAGATACCAAGCCCCATCTTCCCATCGATCTCTATCCCTCCTTCTCCATCTTGTCCAAGGTGTCCAAACCATCTATCAGCCTCACTGAGATGTATCCGGGATACTACAGGTGCACTGTGTGAAAACCCAGGACGGTTGCATCAAAAAAAACGTCCAATGGCCCCAAAAAAATTCAACCACTGAGTCTCTTGGAGCCTTCAACTGCCAATCCACAATCCTGACCTGCCAAAGGTGGTGTACACACCGTTCAAGTGAGGCTGTCTGGAGTACCTTGTGGCCATGCCACGGTGCTGCCGTGCCAAGGTCACAGATCACAGCTGCGGCAGCCCAGCGGGCTGCGGGGTCACGTGATGAAAAACTGGCTGCCGTTGGTGTTTGGGCCAGTGTTCACCATGGACAAGCAGCCTGCGGCGAAGCAAATCAGAGATGGGGGTAGTGGATGGTAGTGGTAGGTCAAGACCCTGGCAACAATGGCGTTCACATCTTCAAAAATGGAGAAATATGGATGGTATCCTGGGATATTCATGGATATCTCATGAGGTTCGTATCTACTGTACCTATTTTGGGGATGTTGGTGCCCTTTGGTAGCTTGGATGCAAGGTGATCTTGAAGACTCGTGTGCACTATTGTCCGAACTCCCAAGAGATGCATGTTTTGGAGAAATAAAAACACGGTAGCGCCGCCCGTAAAGACGTGGGGACTTTTTGGCTCAGGAGTTTCGGGCCCCTTTGAGAACTTCAGGCACAATGAAAAGTCAACATGGTGGCTAGTGGAAGCGTCAAGTTAAGAGCAGCATCAAGAACTTGTGCACATACATGAACGTTAACATCCCACCCCAGCCACCCCACCCCATGTTCTAACGTAGCCTCAAGTGCATGTGCAGGTGCCACACAAGATCTTGTAGCGTAGTGTCAAGTGCATGTGTGCACATGAACGTTAACTTCCTCCCCACTCCCACCCTTACCCATCCCCAAGAAGACAGAAAAGCGTTAAAAGCCCCGCGTCTTTGTGGGCAGCGTTAGCAAAAACAAGGATGGAATCCCCAAAAATATAGATCCCTTCAAAAATATCCAAAGGCGTTCTCCCCACAATGCCGTCATTAAGCACATACAGAAAAAACGAAACCGAAGCCACACCTCTTCTCTCGTGCTTCAAGGTCGAGACAAACTCGTCCTCCGGTTGAAATGTGGTGCCCCTAGTTCAAGCCCCAGAATGCTGAGGATCCGGACACTCATAAATACAAGTTTTCCTGATAAAATCAACCACCACTATTGAATTGTAGGAGCTTTCCCATATCTCTCACTCCTCCTCAATCCTCCTGCCGTCCACTGGTCGCCCCACGGTGTCCTCAAAGTAACCACCATAGATGCTCTGACCGCCCTTGCCGGTGCCCGTAGGATCACCACCCTGACAGCGGATCTCCCAACATCTGCAGACTTGCCCCATGTTGGAGATGTTTTTGGAAGGGGAATGACAGACCCAAAAAAACACACATGGACCATGGACACTACATTTTGATACATTTTCTGGGGATAGCGCCGACACTGATGAGCCACCCAGGACCCAGCCTGGATCATGAATCCCTTGATGTTTCTGTGGAAGTTGGTGTTGTCGTAATATCCTGGCAAAAAAGGCCACTCCCGCCACCTTTCTGGGCCAGGGCCAGGGCCAGGCCAAGGGCAAAGCCATCTACAGCCCATTGATATTCCATTTAGATCCCATGATATGAATATGGGATACCAAGAGATTGATATCATGGGATTGATATCATGGGATAAAATATTCACATTTTTGTTACCATTCAAATCTACAACCCATTGATATTCCATTTAACTTTCACATTTTCTTGCTGGTGCTTAGTAGGGAATGGATGGGAATGGGGGAATGGGATGATTATTACTAGTGATGATGGGTCATTCCCTCATTCCCTGCTAAGCACCAGTAAGTTTTTGTTACCAAGAAAATAATCCCATGATATTCATATCTCATGTATCATCCCATCTACAAGCCATTTCTATTGAGGCCCCATGGTAGCCACTGTAGCCACCCCCTCAGCCACGAGGCACCCACAAGCGCCACGCCTGACGCCGCGAGGGCCAAGAAGTTCTTACAGGTCTTGGGCGTCTGAGCACAGAACAGCTCCACCTCACCGAAGCAGTTCATGACAGGATCCCCATAGATAAATTATGATGGGTTTATGATCAAGTTACCATAGTTTATAATCTATGGGTTATTTATCATCATAACTATGGGTAACCATGACAGGTTATGATAAATTATGATGATCCTTATGATGATCCTCATGGTCATGAGGCTAATTCGTGCAAGAATATGGAAATAGGTGGTGGTTTTTTTCCAGAGAACCCGGAAGAAGTGCGTCTTTGCGGTTCTTGGGGCCACATCATCTTCAACAAGTCTGAACGCACGGCCTTGAGTGGGCCAAGATTTGTCTTGATGGTCAGCGCCATCCCTGGCTACAAAGCTGCAACCAAAGGTGCGCAAGGCAATCCGGAAAGTCATTGAGTTGGTTAGTTGGTTTAAGGGAAAAAATTGAAGGAAACCATGTTTTTCAAATGAATAGTTCAACTGTTGCTACTTCCTGTATGGTTGACACGGTGAGTTGAAAGCTCTCCATTGACATGTGTCTGTAATCCGGAAGTTTGCTAACTTCCTTTGACGACGCTTCGGATATGTATTCTATATATAATATAATCATATATGATAATGATTATACATTGTATAATATCATAGTCATTCATAGTCTAGTACATAGCTAAATAAATTACATAATGTTGGTAAAACAATGCCATAAACTGCCATGTTTACCATCCACCAAATCAGCATTTTGATAAAGGTGGTATGTTTATCATTCCCAGTCATGGCAGGTTTACCGCCGACCTCGACACTGCCACCGAGCACTGGGCGCAGTGCTCGGTTCTTCCCCACTTCTTTTGAGCCACTGGGCGTTTAACCGGTGGCGCTCGTTTAGACACCATGGTAGCCTGTGTGGTGAGCCATGATTAATAGGAAAATGATGATAAACTAGGGATGCCAGTAATACTATGTAATACTAGGGTGCTTTATTTTCGGATATTTTCGGACAAACCCATATCATCCCATCTTAAATCTTCTCAATACATCTTTAGATTTCAGGCAGAAAACCCGTCGAATTTCCAGCCAGAAATGCTTCGCGAATACGGCAGGTTTTTTCAGCCCTCGCAGCTCACAGGGCGTTCGAGGTCTCTGGAAGCCTGGGCCATGGCCATTTTATGTTAACGTGTCCCCGAACCTGAATGAATGGTCCGAACTGCCACCCAAGGTCCAACACTGAGTGAAAAGTTTAGGCCAAAACCCCCACACATTGCCGAGCCAGTAGCAGCAAAAACATGCAAAAACAAAAATGCTGAGGAACAAACCGTGAACACGACGATGAAGATCACAACAACAAACATAAACTCCCCAGAACCCGTGAACCCCAAATGGGGCACAGCGCCCATTTGTGGCCGCGCTGTGGACCAGGCATCATGAGCATGAGCGTGCACCTGAGCGACTGGTACCTGCAAGACCTGTGTCTGAAAATAGGGTATACCCCCAAGATATAACCATTTCAACGGCAAAAAGAATGAGAATTTTTTGTAGAAGTTTCATGACATTTGGGGTACCCTATTTTCAGACAAATCCGTTTTACTCGGAGATGGGTTGACCTGGAGTCTATTGGGAACGGGCCTCTCGTATGAGACAACGGCCCTCATCGACCCATGGTGAAGAGTCCCTGAAGCGGCTGGTCATCCCTGATCTTGTGGACATACAGACATTTCTCTTGGGTCCCAGTGCTACTTGACCAGTTGCAACCCTAGGAATGATATGTCATTGAGACATGCACCCACATGCAGATATGCAGTTTTTCACGTTGAGTCAGATGTATCATGAGTGGCGGCAACGAAACCATCCGCAAGAATCTCTCAGCCCTGGTCTTCATCCAGCCTGTCATGGCTTGTGATCTGTACACCCAGCTTTTTCAGGGCAATCCTGGAATACCTTGGTTGAAGCTTCACTGCAGCTGCCATGACCAACTGTGGATGGTCCCTGGCCGTCTGAGGACTGGTCCACTGGCCCAAGTACGGTATCCTCATGGGTCAAAACCCTGGTACCCCTTCTGTTCACATCAAGTCATAGCTGGGTTAAAATGGATGTGAATAACCCACTAAAAATGTATCAAAAAAGGTATTGACCCATACCCATATGGCAATGGTTGGGAAAAGGATTTTCTGACACCTGGAGTTAGGGGTACCCTATTTCCAGGCATGTAGATTTGGCTGTTGTGGAGCTGATCCTATGCAAAAAATGGTCCGCGGATGGCTGAAAGGGATTTTCCGGCAGTCTCAAACACGGACGACATTTCCATACATTTCCCCTGTTGGGCCACTGCTTACCTAGCATGTTGCTGCAAATTGCACCCTGTCAGTGACAGGTAGAAGAAACAGGATGAGTTCTTGTTCTCTCTGATTTGGCCCTTAGAGAACCTGCATTTGCTGAGTCGTTCACTGTCTGCTTTGGACGAAGTCTTGCAACTCCCTTAGCGCCTCCTTGGTCCAAAGGAAGCGATTGGCTTTGGCAGTGCACTTTCCTTTTCTGCTTCATCTTGTCTTTTTTAACACCCCGAACTGCTGTTAGTTGTCTTTCAAAAAAACAAACCTAGCAAGGACTCCCGGAATCAAACAGACTTGCCGACTTTCCTGTCGCTTCCTGTCCTTAAAATTGTCATCATTGGGTACCCGCAAGTTCTTGAGACCCCCAGCATCATCCCATATCTACGGGTCTAGAATGAGAACCTTGGACTTAGACGTATAGATCTATCTCAAAATTCAGTACCCCAAAATTTGATTTATGAGTCGAAAACCTGTGAAACATTTGGAAACCGAGTTGTCCCAATTGAAATGGCCATAGAATGGGGCCATGGTTCACGAATTGAGATGAACCCAAACCTTCACATTGTCCGGACGTTCACCACTGCCCCGAGGTTCGACATGGCTCAAAGTGGCCGTGTCAGGGTCAGAGTCTCCTGTTGGTGGGGATGGAGGGCCTGAATAACTTTGCCAAAGGGATAGCTTGTTAATTGACACTCCACAAACTGGGATTTGGATGGACTTTCCTGGTACCTTTCTGGCTGCTTCACATGCCGAAAACCACAAGGCAGTTTCGAAAACCCCAGTGAATCCACCTGTCCCACAACTTTGTGGGACAAAAACAGTTCAACTTCACTCTTTCTATTCAAAAAAGAGAATAAAAACATAGTTCTTCTCATTTACCATCCAAGATTAGCCTCAAACGATCCCCATTTCAAAGCAAATGTGGCTGGCCAAGCGTAGATTGGGTGACTCGAGACGTCCCTGTGCTCCTGGGATGGTTGAGGAACCAGATGTCTCTGGTGCTTGTGCCATGGCCAAACAATGCACTTTGACGTCGATATCTCTGCTGGTTACTACCGATCGCACACAATTTTGCAGCCATGAATGGCATGGGTCAAAATTCAAGGGTCCAGAGAAAACCGCAGTTGGACTGATCAATTCGATTACTTTTTGTGGATCGAAAAGCAATACGTTTTTTTTGGTGCCGCAGTTTTCTGGGTGCTCAAAGACTGCGGGACCGCATGCTCAGGCAAATGGACGGAACAACCATACCATACCACAACCACAGTCGGCGATTGCAGTGCAAGTTGCTGCACTTGGTGCAGCCAAAGGTGATACCATGTGATACCACACCTAGCCGAAAACATGCCAACATGCGTTCTTAGTATACCAAGTCTTGTTGGTTATAGTTATATCCTTCGTGTCTTGCTGATTCATTTAATTTGATTCTGTCCATCTCAAGTGCTGAATTTTGGTGCCACAATCTGTTGGGTTTTGTTGCTTGCCATGGACCTGCTTTCGCCTCCCCGGAAAGCCCTTGGGACGATATAGGGGGGCCAACGGGACTTCGACATTTGGAGTCACGTCCGGACCATGAATTCGCAAAATAATCGGTTTCAAATGCAAAAACGCAATGGGGATGGCTCAAGATTTCTTGAACTCAGCGCGTTGATTTTGTAGAACATCCACTGGAAGCCATGGTAAGTCCTGCAAAGATTCCCTGCCACTGATAAAGGGATCCCTCAACATGGCACGGATCTTTGACCCCAAAATGGATCAAACTGTAGGCATTTTAAGTGAGCCATACCCATTTTCAGTGCTGTTCCTAGCATGGAAGAGACTGAGGCATCACAGCCTCGATCAACGAAGGCCTTGCCTTTGGAGCTCAGGATACATCAACGTGATGATGCATAGTTTGGTTTCGTGCCTTTCAAACCCTGCGGTGACTTTTTGAAAGCACTTCAAAAGCTGGAAAAACATATTGAAAGAAGGAACATGACTTTTTGAAGGACAGAATTCATCCACGAACATCTGAACTGCTTCCTGCTTCCACACGCTTCCGTTCAAACCCAACATCTAAGTCCAGATACACTCGCGCGCGAACCACGGAGCGAATCCTCTCCATCACCTGGGATCCACTGCACAGGTCTCCGCTATGTCTGGGGATTCAAAAAAATGATGTCCTGTGAAGATAAAAACAAAAGACCTTGATTTCAAGCCATGGTTCCTTTTGGAAATGTATGATATGATGGCTCCTTGGGGTCAGGCAGGGTTCAATCCCGTGTATACAATATGCTGGGAAGTTCAACCACTCCCATTGGGATCCGTCCCCAGACATCTGTGATGCCCAGGACCAGGGATACCCGGCAGCGAACATGACAGCAGACTGGGTCATCCCTCGCATGATCTCCTGACCAATCAAGAAATGGACCAGATGTAAGCAAATTGGGGATATCACCTAGGTCTACAATAAGGACAAGATATGGCCAATGAGATCCAACATTCAGGGCCAAGACTTGCTGCATCCCGATCGCTCGTCAATGAATGTCAATATATAAAAGTGGCTTGTCTCCCCACAGTTGAAGCACATGGTTGCAAATAAACATATATAAACATATAATGTGGTAAACCCAATCAGAAACCTAGCATTCAGGCGATGATATGGGGATGGGCTGCATTGGCTTCACCACATCTAGCTCCAGCCGGATCCCCCTATCCCAAGACCCAAAACTCGCTCCATGCTGATGCCGCGATACAGTGCAGGGATGCCTTCTTCCGAGAAAACCTGGTCACACAGCAGATTTTTGGTCGGGCCCTGGCCCACTTTTTTGGGTATGGACCCAAGGGGATAACAATGGAGGATTTGCGGAGACCTTTATGACCCAAAATGGTTGAGCTGTTGATGGCAGATGATGGGATTACAAAATTAGCGAAAATTCCCATGAAAAATGCCGTTTCATGTTCACATATATTCCAATATATATATATATATATTTTTTCCAATATCCCTCATATGACTCATGGGTCCCAAAGAAACGCCTTGCGCAACGCTGCCGTGGGGTTTGGCGCCAACTTCGCCTGTGCTAAGGCTTTTCCTCTGACCTCAGAGGCATCGTCAGTTCTGTATATCTCAGAAGTCCTGTGTGCACTTGCACAAAACGTCCGCTTCCAAAGGTACCAATTGGAACACTCTCACAGTAAGTTTTCATAAGTTTACCAGAATTGAATGAAAATGTCGCTGGAAATGTCTGGATCTTAGGGCCTTTCAAGCTAGCCATGGAAATCTCTGTCCATCGGCCGCCTTTCATCCGCCAACGTTTCTCAGCCGCCAACGTATGGATACACCAAACAGGTGGCAATCGCGCGTGCAACTGGCGGAAATCAATCCCCAGGGGCACCCCATGATCTCTCCTAGCTGTACCCGGCAATCCTTTCTGCAAATATCCTATATCTAATATATATATATATTAATATAGATTAATATAGGTTGAATATAGATTAATATAGATTAGTTATAGGTTGACTATGATGAGTATGATGAGACTAAGCCACTAAGTTCATAAAAGGCAACTAGCATGCAGACACGCTCAGAATTTCAAACGGACTCCGATCACATTGCTTCACCTGCGCCCAAGAAGAATGCTGTCAGCGGCTGCAACTCCTGCCATAACCAGCAGAAATGCGAGCTGACCTGGGGGGCTACAACTCCAAACAACTTGGAACCTCAAAACGGGATGCGGTTTACAACATATCAGCTAATGGTTATAAACAAATTATTGGGACATGATGGTGTTATTAATTGGTTTAATAATGGTTAATAATGGTTAACAGTATATTAACACCATCTTAACCATCAACCAGCCATTAGCAGAGTCTTGCCCCATTGTTGAGCCTCTGAAGCCCAAATTCTGTGCGTTCTCCACATCTGAATTTCTCACTGCTGAAGCAGCGGGAAGAAACAGCAAAGTGACAAAAGAAAGGGACCTAGATATCTATAATACTGTGTATACATGTACAAATACATAAGTTTATACTATAATATGAATATATATATATATATTATATATATATATCACTATATGTTAAATATTATTAAATTATATATATATATTACATGTTACACAAATTGGCATGATTACAAATCATCTCCGGATCTGCCGACCCTGCACCGTTCACCCACCTGCCTTGGCAGAGCCCTGGCGTCCGAGTCAAAGAATTTCGTTCTGGGTCGTTTGTGGGGAGATGAACGTGCCATTCTTATGGGGATTTATAGCTGGTAATAGTGGTTATTCAATTATTAATGGTTAGTATTAATGCTAAATAAAGGCGACGAATGGTGGGGACACCCTCCAGTGGCGTCAACGAACATAGCTCTGAAAAACAGATGAACATGGCCGATTTCTCGAGGATTTTACATATCAAAAACGAGGTGTTTTTCTGCGATGGGCTTCTGGGATCGAATTTCATATCGGTTCAACATCGTATGATCCTTTCGAATGGTGGTGTTTTTTAGGAGATTCCCATGGATTATGCCTATCTCCAAGAGATTGTATGAATGCACTATATAGGTAGTATGTGGTTATACCATGAGATACCCGGATGAGTGAAAACCCTGGTATTTGGCCCGTGGGTGTCGGGGAAAGGGGGAAACTTCATGCCGCTCCAGAGCACCTTGAGAATCATGCTCTTGATCCGATCGAAGAATGCAAACTCAATGCCCGGCTTCAGGGAAAGCACGAAATACCTGGTGCTTGGTGTCAACAGCACCATGTTATGGCAGTGAACCACTGGAAAGCAAAGTTCGCGCATCCACATGGGCATGAAATATCATGAAATGCCATGGAAACTCACTTCCCGAGACCTCGAGATATGGCCATGGATCAATGTTGGGCCCCAAACAATTGACAGTTCTCAAGAATGGTAAGTTCAGATCAAGGGGTGCCACAAAAAATGCTTCAACCAACAGCTAGTAAGCTATGTGTCTCCATTTGCCCAGAAAAAAAAAAACGATGCCTCTACCACCTGCAAATCCCCATGGCTCAAGGACACACCACCCTGGGACTTAAAGTCACCACAAATTTGGCCATGAATCACCATTTCAATGGCTATTCAATTCTGAGATACCCTGCATA
This sequence comes from Cladocopium goreaui, assembly GCA_947184155.2. Lineage (NCBI taxonomy): Eukaryota > Dinophyceae > Suessiales > Symbiodiniaceae > Cladocopium > Cladocopium goreaui. The sequence goes on along the minus strand of CAMXCT020005024.1, from coordinate 322,618 downwards.
GAAGGTCCTTTGGCTTTTCAGTAAAGTTGCCCATTGACCGCAGAAGATTGGGTTGTAGTAAACTATCCAAGATTGATCCGGATTTTTTGCTGCTCATACCCCAATTTCCCTTTATTGGTTTTAATGGGTAAGTCATCGGTCACCAAATAGGCCATGGCCTGTTCAGTTATCCTCTGGTAAACTAATAGTTTGCTATTGAAAATGGCCATTCATAGTTGATTTACCCATTAAAAATGGTGATTGTCCATATAAATCATCATTTTCCCATGGTTTTCCCATGGTTTTCCCATTAAAAATGGTGATTTTCCATAGTTTTTTGTTAGTTCACCAGAGGCTACCCAGAGATCCCCCAGGTGTCCATCGCTCACGCGCGTCCAGACTTCATCGCAGTGGCCAACCCTTCCCTGGTGAAGAGCGCCTGTGTCGTGCATGCAGAAATGGATATCCCATTCATTTGTGGCCCCTATAATGGGCAAATAATATCTGGATATATCTGGATATGCATTATACTGGGATTTAGTGACTTGGATAGATGTAAGACGAAGGTATATACTATACTGGGAATAGGTATAACTTACCAACACTTTGTCTTGTGTTTGTTCAAAGTTCAAAGTGTCCACTGCTCCCGAAAATCCGACATGCCCACACCCAGACCATGGCCCTTTGCCTGCTGAAGTATTTGCCACGTGCTCACTGCGGGACCGGATCGGCCATTGGTTTGCAGCTGCACCACCAAAGCCTGACACAGATTGCCATGAGGCTTTGTCTGAAAATGATGTACCCACAAACTACTGGTGTCTCTCTAAAAAATGACCAAGAATAACTTGGATGATCCTTTGGGGTCCCCCATTTTCTCATTTGAAGAAACTATTGTATATGGGTTTGTTTGAAAATGGTAAAGAACCTCTAAATCCAAATGGTTTCAAAGATCATGTTCCTGATTTGGTCACCGTTTTAACCATCTTGCCCCTGTTTTTGGACAAACCCATGAGGTCTGAGACACATCAAAGCAGCGACTGTTCGGCCACATCAAGCCGGATGGTTCTGCGAAGATTCTTCTTTTCTTTTTCTGTTCTTCTTCTATCTTATTTTGTCTTGCCCTCTTCTTACGGTAATATACTTCTCTTCTTCTTTCCTTCTTCCAACGCGCGTTCGATTACCAACATCAACAGCAGGACCAGTGGCCCTATGGGTGTGGCGTTGCTCTTTGATGTCAGGATTGACATTGCCAACCAAACTTTGGAGTTTCGACTCCTCCCTGGTCCGCCTTTGTGTGTTATTCAATCTTTTATCCTGGTGGTCACCGTTGTTTTGCATGGTGAACTACGGTCATCAATTAATTTTCATGTTGTTGCGGCGGCAATTCAGCTGCTTCCCCGTAGCATTCCATCACAACCGCTTGGCATCTGACAGAGCTGGCTCCACAACCGCCAATCAACGATTTGACTTCGTGGTCCCACTGTACATCGGTCGCGTCATTGAATAACTCCAAAGAAAAGGAACTGATTGGTAATCCCTTACCTCTAATAATATGTATATATTATATCTATATCTATATATCTATATATATATATATAATACACCCCACAAACGAAACTCTGGTGGAATCTATTCTCATTTTCGGATCCTTTCCTGGTCATTTTTCAAATCGGCGCCTCCACTGGCACACTGATAGGTACGCAGAGCAAGTCGCCTGGATTGTGGGTAGATGGGTATCAGATTGAAACGTCACATGTTAATTAATGTTAATGAATATGCATGATATATGCATGATATATATATATATGATATATCAATCTTAAATCGGTTCAAGCATCGTCTCCCAAGTGTTGACAGAAGCCGCTCATCATATCTAGACTTTTGCGCCGTTGGCGGTTCAGATCTGGGCTGCCCAGCTCAAATAACCGCAGAAGACAGTGGCCTCAATTCACAGCCCACTGAGATTGGGTGATGTCCCAAACTTGGGGATCGGCTCGGTCCGTTTCCGAAGGAAACTTAGCAGTCTTAGCAGCCTTAGCAGCCTTAGTTTTTTCAGCATCTTCTTAACATACTCACATGTCACCTTTTCAGTATATGTGGTAAGCGCAACAATAAACCGTCCCCAATATTGCCAGGATTATTACCATAGATGGGTGGTATAAACCATGCCCCAAATGGTAGCTTCATGGCATTGGGTGAATCATGGTGAATCATGGTGAATCCCACATCAGCAAAAACCAGCACTTGCACCACGAGTCGCCCGGCCAAAATTCCAGGCTCCCCGCAAAGCCTGCCCCAATGAAACGAGATTTTGGGATGTCAGTGTGGCTCAAAAATTAGGCACCATTAGGCACCCACAAAACCGAAGGTCATGTCTGGCAGTCTAGCATTGATTTATCCATTTTGGAAGGTGGAATCATTTATCAGACACTGGCCATAGGCGTGTAGTTCCGTACCCCAGCGTTCCAAACCAAAAAACAAACTGCCTCCGAAGAAGGGACTTGATGGCCGCGTAGTTCAGCACATACAACGCTTTCTGCTCGGTGGCCTATCGACATCAGAGCTTTCAGCTGCAGCTGACTGGTGGTGGTTCGGATGAGTCTGGAAGAGACCTCCAGTGCCGAGAAGGGCAAAAGGCCTCTGTACAGCCTCAGCACCAAGATTTGGCAAGTGGGCTTTTCTTAACAGTAAACCCTTGCCTGGAAGACCATGGCCACTAAAATAGAACTGCTGAGGCCTGCGCCCATACACACCCTCCTGATGGTGCCAAAAATGCGCCAAATTGATGCCAGATCATTGGGGTTTGTCTGAAATCAAGGTACCCCAAAATCCATTGGCTGATCATGAATTTCCGTTTCAAATCTTTAAGCAAGCAAAAGAGAGTAACATGCTGAGTGGTATATTCAATTTTCAGATTCCATCTCGCGAGCAGGGGCTCACCCCAGTCCTCCGCGATAATTCGCTTGAGCAGAGCAAGTAAAGAACCATCCTCGGTTGCCCATCGGTTTTACAACCCAGGAGAAAGGGCAAGAAGAACAAAAATAGACAATAAATATTATATTATATCATATATATATATAAATATATAGATACATATAAATCATATAGATCTTCAATGATCTGCACACATCTAAAAAAAGACCCAAAAAATGGGCCCCATCCCCAGTTCCTTGAGCTTTCCCATTGCGGGAGCCCATCCCACCCCGGCCCCGGGGCTCGGTTCTTCGTTTTTTTTCGCTCCGCGGCGACTCCAAAGTTCTTTGCTCAGCCCTGCTTTCGCAGCATAGGCTTGGCCGCCTCCGTTTCCTTGGTTCTTCTGAGGATTCAACCGGCCGTAAGGGGGTAGTAGGTGAATAAGCCATTAAAAAAAACACCATTGAGAATATGGTGTTAAGTCACCAAGGGCGAAAAAAAACACCAGAATCATTCCACCAAATCAGTGGTTCTTAGTTCAGCAGCCCCATCCATCATCACCTTTGGGGGCGTTGAATGCCCAAGCATCCATAGGCTCCAAGGCTTCTCCTCCCAACGCACCACCAGGCATCGACATCTTCCTCAGAGGGCACCCTCCTAGAATTTTCAACTAGCTATTACCCTCTGGTAAATTAACATAGACCCTGGCAGATAGGGGTTGGAAGACTAGTTTCCATTAAAAATTGGTGATTTTCAGGGTCCATGTTTATTTACCAGAGGGTAGCAGCTATTAAGACAAGCCCATCTTCAACAGGAAGGTCATCTACATTTACCTGAATTTCCGGAGATTTCCAATTGCCTTCTATGATTGATCACATAAGAAAGCAACTTCTGGGACACGTCTGCCCCTGCGAAATCCATACGCCCGGACAAATGATTGCCTCTGCGTAGGTAGTTGTACCCCCATTTTCTTGGCTGGCGAAAACCACATTTTGGCCGGTGATATCAAGATTCTTCACTGCTTGCCCAGTGAAATTTCCCAAGAGACATTTCACCAACATGGCCACGGAAAATCCATGGAAAATCGAGCAAAAACCCGTGGGAAAACCCATGGGAAAACACCAAGAGCATCCCAAGAGGCGTCATGATGGCAGCACCATCCTCGGCCGCCTCCTTGAAGAAAAACTGAGGTCAGCAATGGGTTCTACATGGGTTTGAAAACCATGGTCTTTTCCTGGAAAATCCCAAGGGGATCCTAAATCCAGTGGTCAAGTTTAGCATTCTCCATCATTGTCCCTATTCAAATGGCCATGACTGGGTTTGAAATCTCCCATGTTCAGACACTTATGGACTCGTGCTAGCACCTCATATATATGTAGTACATTGTTCCTTACACCTACAGTAATTAGTACCATATCTGGTGGGACTAACATCCATTTACCCCATATATTTCGATGTCAAAACAGGTGATTAATTACCAGAGTTTTGGCCCATTGCCATATCCATCACAGCATTGAAATTTTGGATATAATATATCCAACAAAAATATAGAAATCCGAAACCTACAGGAATCCTATCAGAATCCTATAGAAATTCCACAGAAATCTGTTAAAATCCCTCGCCCCGCACCTCAGCCGCCTGCTGCGCCCGCGCAGTGGCAGCGCGCTCGGCTTCCTGCTGCGCCTCCTTTAAGGCCAACGCCTCCGCGGCATCCTGCGGTTTGGGATTTTTGTTGGGAGGATTCATGGGATTTGTTCTATAAATAAGGGGCAATCATGAACAAAAATTACTTGAACTATCCAAAGGATATGTAAAAATATCATGTACACTGTACACACTATACAGACTATACATTTCTTGGAATGTATAGGGGATCATAGATATATGTCATTTTCCATTTTTCCGTAATAAAAAATAAAAATAAACAATTATAGGTCAATTGTTACATCCAGGGATATGATGGGTACATCAGCCAATTTATCATAGTTATTGGATTTAACCATCAGCAAAAAATGAAAAGAAAACACATATAAAGGGTTCACCCATATTGAATCATTGATCCATATTTTCAACCTCAACATGAGTAACTCTCCATTTTGGGGGTTCCCAAATCCCCAAGTCCCCTGTGGATAACCCCTTATGATCACATGGAATATGGATGGTCAGTATGATCCATATCAACATGGTCAGCATTTTTTCAATGGCAAAAAAAATGAACAACAAAAAGAACTCCCGGCATCTCCCATTTTTTCAGGATTGTTGAAGGAGATTTTCCCTCCACTTCGGAAACGGCAGACGTCCTCCGCCTTCTGCTTAGCCACCTCTTGGGCTTTGAGATCAGCAGCTTCCGCAGCCTTGACTTTGGCCTCCTCCTTCGCCAGCCTCAGTAAAACTATGGGATGTTAACCCCCAGAATTGGGTGTTTGAGCCAACTTAAATATGGCTATAATTTGAATGAAATTTTGAACATCACTTGGGTGTGCATCCCAGTTAGTAAGTGTCTTACTAACAATAAAATCAGAATGATATTAGAAAGTGGTAAAACCCCGAAACGCAAAGCTGCAGGGGCCACTCTTTCCTTGAGCCAAAATAGTAGTCACTTGAGGAGATAAACCCTGCCGTGCCCCTTGGCTGGATTAAAACTGTACCCCCCCTCCTACTAATGTGACACTTATTTCCTGCGAGCTACGGCGGATGCTGGCCATTCATCCGATTTCACAAGGCAGTTTTGTACAAGGCTCCTTTCATGATTCTGTGCAGCAAGGTTTGCGCGCTTTGAGTTTGATCCTATATCTCTGGGTGCACGGATCGCCGCTCAAGCATTCACAAGAATGACAGTGCTAACTTCCAGTGAGAACTGATCCCACATTTCACCCTAATTTAGGAACAGGCACGCAGGACACCTGCAGGGCGCGCGCGGGCTTAACCACAGCACTCTGCAGGGGCATCACGGATGTGAACCTACTGCAACTTCTGGTCCCTACCAAGGAGTGGCCAAAATGACCTTCCAACACAAGAACTGATCAAGCTCGACAAGGAAATGAGTCTATTTCGGGTTGAAGTCTATTCCTTTGGAAGTTTGGGATCAAAAATTCCGATCGTATCCAATGCATGCTGCCACTTCTGCACATCCAGACACTTAGTGAAGATGTCAGCAGCTTGCTGCTCTGTAGGGCGATGCTGGATCATGATGTCAGGTTCCTTAAAGGCATCATATAAACCGTGAACATTGATCTTATGAGTTTTGCCCAAGTGGGGTAATCGTGCAGAGTATCCATTGCGGATCACCTGTATCGTGGCAGTGTCAGCGTTGTCTTGATGGCACATGATTGGAACCTGTTCGCCAAACAAATTGGCTAGGAATTCTTGCGCTGGCATCGCATCACCAAAAAGGGCAGTCGCCAAAGCAATTGCCTCAGCCTCTGTTGTTGAACGACTGGCTGCTGTCTGACGCTTCGATTGAAAAGCTATTGGAAAGTAGGAACCACCGCCTGCTACCACTAGCAAAGATCCTGACGCGGAGTACCCATGTTCAGTCTTTGATGCATGGTCTGCATCTGTGAACAACTACAACTGCCAAGGATCTTCGGGGTTGAGCTTTGATCTCATCCGATAGTGCTTGGTACTATTGAGATAGCTAAACACCCTAAACAATCGTCGGTCATCATTCACACTCCATTTTGCTAGTCTCTTACTGAGTTCTTTGAGAGCATGGAGCAAATTGGCCTACTCAATCTGGCAAGCCAGTATGCTTTCATTATCAACTTTGCGGCAGAGTTGCAGAGCTTACCCTTGCTGTTCCAATCCTCCAAAGGCAACGCACTTTCATCTAGGTCCTAGGTAAGGAGTACGTGCTTTCTTGAACCCTCTGAAGCTTCCGCACTCTTCTTCGTATAACTTGCAGAGGACTTCGGCAAACTCATGCATGTCATACTGAAGCTCTCCTTTGTCAAACAAATGCGTTCTGCCTAGAACTTTGTGGACATCTTGGGGCTCCTCAAACCGGAGATGATTTGAGAGCACCTTTGTTAGATTTTGTTAGACACACAAAGTCCCTCTAGGAAGTTGCCGCGCAGAGATCAAAGCAAACTATTGCGTCACACACGACCGAGGCGAGTATGTATGAAGTTTTTAAAGGGGTAAGAATGTTAAGCCAGTACGGCGTGATAACCCAATAAAAGCAGAGTGATATTAGAAAGTGGTAACACCCCAAAACACAAAGCTGCAGGGGCCACTCTTTCCTTGAGCCAAAATAGTAGTCACTTGAGGAGGTAAACCCTGCCCCTTGGCTGGATTAAAACGGTAACTAATAGCCCATAATAAAACACATGTATACATAACCGGGGTTTATTGATCATCTACTAACTGGGATGCACATCCAAGCAGGCAAACAAGGAGTTGTCTACCTATGACTGAACCATGTCTCAAAGCATCATCCCTGTCCCACAGGACTTATGTATACTTATGTAAGGAAACACCTGTGCCAAGCATGTTGAAACCAAGGAACTCCTCTGCTTGGCGCTTCGCCCGCCAAGCGGCAGCTTCCTTGTCTCAACAGGTTAATTCCATCCAATTGACATCAACAAAGATGGGAACCCCAAATTTTCTCAAGTCAAGCGGAACTATGAGCAATTCTCAAAGAACCCATCTCGTGACAACTTTCCAACGGTCAAATCAATGAAACTTGTAGCACCACTGCAGAGTGGACCCCACCGCGTAAGTGCTTCATAATCCAGATGCAATCTGGTTATATTTCTGTGCATTTATGTGTATGTATATATATATATACACATATACATAAGTATATACTTGGGTTATCCTGGGTTCTGATTAGTATAAAATATTGAGTTTGACCAACTGGAACTGTTTTTGTTCTAGTCATAGCCACATTGCAACTGGGATTATGCTATCTATTCTGACGGTTATCCACTGCCACTGGTATACCCTCCGGCAATCAAACGTGGGCTGCAAAATCCCCCATTTAGTTTTCCAAGCGAACTAAACCTCCATTTAGCTTGGGGATTTTTTTCTAGCCGCATTTGATTACCAGAGGATAGCCCAGGGTAAAGTAACATAGATGTGGAAAACCTAAATAGAATTTGTGGATCATTTTTCATTGGCTTCGCCATGGTTTTTCCACATATTTCTGCAGGTTTACCCTAGGGTAGGTCATTGCTGATGATTAATCATGATTAATTCCCATGATTTCAACCCAATCATCCCTTTTGAATCCTTGATGGTTAAATCCTATTGTCATACCATCCCCCACACCTTGGCTTTCTCCTCAGCCAACTTCGAAGCGTTTTCCTCGGCCGCCTCACGTGCGCGAAGCTTGGCCAGCCTTTCGGCCTCTGCCTGCGGAACGGGGAAAGTAGCACTTGAAATGGTCAGAAACGGCTGCGACTCTGCGACCAACAAACTGAAGCCACTTCACTAATCGTGTCATGCCATGCTGCATCGATGCCAGCCTGAGCTGCTTCCTCGGCCAATTTGGACGCCTTCCAGAGTCCCCGAAGAGAGAAAAACTGTTGGAGCCAAATACTTTTTTAATGATTTATATATAGATCATTATCCCATGTCTTTGTGCTTGAAAGCCACTCCTGTCCGCGCTGACAATCTTTTGACACTATACGTGATTCATCCCCGTCGACTTGACAGTGCATTTTTGCTAGGACTCCAACTGACACTGCTTAAAATCCAAAGAAGAAAAATTGGACGGTCGATAGAACTATATATAATCCGTAGATATAGAATCTATAGATACTTATAGACTAAAAAAGATCATTAACTTAACTAGAGAAATTCTATCTACAAGTAGAACCCGCGCAAGGCGGGTGGCGGAAGTTTCCAGGTTTAAGAACTGTGACGCTATAGGATCCAGAGACAAGGTTTGCCTATAGGAGATGCAGGGGGCCCTCACAGCTTCTCAACTCTGTTCTGTGAATTCGGCGTCATTTTGCCTCACCCCTTTTCAATTGTGACCATCACTTCTCAACTCTTCTCAGGCCATCTCAGCTCTTCTCAATTTTCGCAACTCTTTTCAACAGCTCTCAAAGTTGTTCCATCTCTTCCCACCTCAGCTCAACTCTTTTCACCTCTTCCCTGCTCTTCTCAACTCTTCTCAACGAATCTCACCTCTGCCAACCTTGTCTTAACTCTTCTCAACTCTTCTCACCTCCTGTCACAGCGATGCTTACACACAGAGCAAGCTTTTACACGGAGAAGCATTTACACACAGCAAGCTCTCACACAGAGAAGCTCTTACACACAGCAAGCTTTTACACACAGCAAGCTTTTACACACAGCAAGCTTTTGCAGAGAGAAACTTTTACACACAGCAAGCTTTCGCACAGCCAGCTTTTACACAGAGCAAGCTTTTTCAGAGAAGCTTTTACACAAAGCAAGCGTTTACACACAGCAAATTTTTACACAGAGGAGCTTCACATTAAGCTCTGACACAAAGAGAAGCTTTTACACAGAGAAGCTTTTTAAACAGAGCAAGCTTTTTCACAGAGCAAGCTTTTACGCTCAGCAAGCTTTTACACAGAGCAAGCTTTTACACAGATAACGCGGGTGCCAACTGGACACAATGATCTTTGGGCAAGTGAGAATGTGAAAGTCCGTAACTCGGAGTTTCCTCCATGAAACCGCCGAGGTGACCATCCGCCTTCTTCTGTGCCATGGCTTCCGCAATGTCACGTGCAGCCGCCTTTGCCACCTCCAAGGCTTTGGCCTCCGGACTTGTCCGGCCAAAATCTGCTGTTTCGTGGGGGGAACAATCATCTATAAGTATATGTCTGGAAGTATCTATAAGTGTGTATAAATATATATATATAAGAGTCTAATTATAATTAAGTTTAAGTATCTATAAGATTCTATAGGATTCTATAAGATTCTATAAGTATCTATACGTATATTTAAGTGGTGATTTAAGAGGGGATTTAGCATGAAATAGCGTGGAATATATATGATTAATTCAAATTGATATGACTAACAATATTTAATGTGTGGGTTGTGTCCGAAAATGGGGCAATACCATGGTATACCGCCTACTTCATGGCCATTCTCAATGGGGAAAACAAAGATAAACCATCAAATGTGGGGGGACCTTATTTTCAGACTAAATGTTCAATGTTCCCTTAAATTCTGGAAAGAGAAAAAGAATTGCACATACATTACTCTGCGCCTTGGTTCCATCAGTTCATACCTCCATTTTCCGGCAAATCCCGGACTGCTTACTGCTTTCAAACCACGAGTTTTTTCCCTCTAGCAATGCAACCAGGAACATCTCCCTCCAAGTTTCCCATGCGTGCCAGGGTCGCCATCCAAAAACACCTCAACTGCGACCCCTCCAAAACTCCTCCCTCTGCACCTTCGCCTGTTGCGAGGCGATCTGCTCCGCATAGCTCTCCACCCCCTCCGCGGCCGCCTGCGTGGCCGCGGCCTTCGCAGCCTCCGTGGCGGCTGCCTTGGCGGCCTCAAAGGCCTGGCACCGGGAGGATGGGAAAATTGGGAAAACATCGTTTTTTTATCTTTTTTTCACGCCTTTTTCAAGCAATTTCAAGGATTTCCTGTGATGCCTTCTTGGATGATAAAGAACCAAAATTGGAGATGAAAGAAACACCAATGAATAATTTTGGAACATCAATCAAACTTCGGGATGGAGCCACAACTGCGTACAGGATGTCTGTTTTTGGTCCTCACTGATGCATCCCAAAACCACTGTGGGGGTTGTCCCTCGGCCTTTTCAGATGCCGATGCCAAAGCTTGTTCCTTGGCACTCTCCTCAGCATTTGCCTAGGTGGCATCGTGCAGTTTTTGGCTCGGAATAGTTGATGACCGAATAAAATTTGGTAGTTTCATCCTGAGATTGAAAGGTGTCATCCTACAAACAGCAAACATCAAAACATCAACAGAGACTATCTCAAATTCAGCATGGTGTCACAGTGTCCTTGCACCACCTTGGAGCCCGCACCAGGGCCCGCCCCATGGCCGTGTTGGCGGCATACCGGAAGGCCAGCTCCAGGGCCTTCGGATCCAGCTATAGCAAATCCTCCAGCCCTAAATTCGTCATCAATCTTCATCAGATCTCAAAGTTCAACAAAAAAACAATCCCCCAAAAAAAAATGGACTCCTCCCCCAACCCCACCCCATCCCAACCCCCAACCCCCATCACTCACATCCCCCACCCATCGCCTGCGCCGCCTTCTCCGCCGCCTTGCGCGCGTCCGGCGTCTTCTGAACCGGCAGCGGCGGGGCGCAGGCGCTGGCCACGGCAATGCCCTGCGCCAGGCCGTCGCCGTAAGCGGTCTGGGTGCTGCTCCTGGCGGAGGTCAAAATGATCAAAAAATCAATATTTAAACATATTTAAATATCATATTTAAATTTAAACATAGTTAATCAATTTCAATCATATTTAGGCGTAAGCCCAAGAAACTCATGTTTGGGGATCAATTGAATGATTTCCAACCTTCGAGCATTCGGATGTCAGGCAAAAATCCGCCCCATCTCCATCGCCTGATGGCACTGCGCGTGAAGGGCACCGTCAAATCGGCGGTGGCTTCGCCTGTGACCACGGCACCAGCAGAGGCGCGCTGGGTGGCGTTGGCGCTCACTGTGGCGCTTCCCGGCACGTCCTGGCTGGAGATGGCCGTGGCTGACATAGCCTTGCTATTCAAGCATGCTAGCCTTTGAAACATGCAGTGTGTCTAAATGGGGTACCCCAAAAATCCCATGGCTTCAAAGTTTGAAACCTATTCTTTCCCAATTAAAATGTTAGCGGATTGGGACAACGGTTCATATATAACTCTCTTCAGGTCAAAAAAAAAGTTGCCAAAATGATTCCAAAAAGTCAGAAAACATGTTTGTTGATCTTCTTCAATCTCAAACTTACACAATGCGGTTGTCCATTTTGCGAAAAAACGATGGGCCGGCTTGGATATCATGAAATGATCATTTACCTATTGGTGGTTTAATTACAAAATGACCCCATGTCTCAACCAATGGAAAAAGCACAACCAAGCGGACCAACCGGGTGAGACCCCCAGGTATATATAAGTTGCTTTATAAACCCATTTTTTATAGTTCCAGATAGCATGTTTCAATCATCCTTTTGGTGGTGCAGGATTTCACAACCATCCACAGTATATATATATATATGTATATATATATATATCACAATCTATAAACCCCACTAAGTACAGTATAATTATACCTACAATAAACCATAGAATTCAGCCACAACCATAAGGCAACTGAACGCTAACGGGGGCCCCATCCCTGGCATCACCTTGGCTTCACCCCGCGCCGAGGCAATGCCCGTGGACTCGGCCGTGGCTGAGACTTCGGCACTGCCTGGGGGAAGTTTTCCGCCGGAAGTGATGGCAATTTCAGGGGAAAAAATGGATCAAAGTATGGCAATCTATGGCAATTCTTAGGCAATGGCAAATTCTTTGGTGGTAGATTGGCTTAAGCGACTTTGAGAAAACGTGAACGAAAAAAACTCAACGGACTCAACGGCCAGTTTTAAAAAAGGGAAGATTGATGATAATCCCCTGGAATTCAGAGGTTTAGCCGATCCACATTTTGGAATGGAAATTCCAACCTGTGAAATCTGAATTTTGGAGATCCAACCAACAACTACATAAAAATCCGAAGGATGTCTTTCAGGTACCAAACAGCTAGAAACAGGGGGAGTTTCCTAAGGGATTTCCATAAAATCAACCATCCAGCTATTGGGGGGCATGACTATCTACCAGACTTTGAAACCACCACCCTTGGAGCCAGGCCCGAGGCGACTCCCGTTCGCGTGGCGGCGCCTTCCTTGGTGCAGTGGGGCCTCCCTGAAGAGGGAGAATCTGGGGGTCTCCAAACTTCATGTGATAACTTCAGTGTATCATTTCTAGGAGAACAAATCATGTGACACATTGATATTTGAATGTTGATATTACATGAAGTTATCACATTTGAATATCACATTTTCAACATGGAAAAAAGTTGATGTTTGAATCGTCCCGAATGGAAAAAACTTGAGATTCAACACCTGCTGATGCTGATGCTGTGTATATCGTACAAGCATGACCCAAAAGGATCACGTGGTCATCTGCAATTCATCCGAACGTGTGAACATGTTTGGGTGTGGTTCTTTCAACTTACTACTCCCCCAAATCCGCCCACAAAATCGACAAACATGGTCTACAGCTTGCATCATTCCAAAGAATCTGCCAAAAAAGTCATTCCATATCATTCCTAAGAACCTGCCAAAAAAAACGAAGTTGCTAAGAACTTCTCAAGTTTCAACCACATCCCTGCCGTCCCCATGGCCCCCACCTACCCACCCCCAACCAGCACCGTTTCGCCGCGCTACCGCCGCGCCCAGCACCTCCGCCTCCACGCCGCTCTGGGTGGCCTTGGCGCCCTCCGTGGCCATGCGCGTCACTGAGGAGGAGGCGCTCTCCAACTGCCGATGCCATGGATGGGACTTTCCATGGGAACTTCCAGGGGATTTCCAGGGGATTTCCATGGGAGATGGATATAGGTGGATGTGGAACTTTTAACCAACATGTCACATGTCTCTGAATCTATGAATGCTTGCTTGTAACGCCTGTTGGGTAGATATATCATGTTTTGTCTACAGCTAATGGTGGTTGTGACCCAACAAACATAAATTTTAAATGGTGGGCACCACCTTGTTGGGTTTTCGGTGGTGGAAAACCATGTTTTTTTGGGGGTAATGGGGATTTGTGGTAGGTGTTCGGTGGTTCGGGTATTTTTTTTGAAACCTTTTTTTGGTGGTTGGAGGTGGATGTTTGAGATTTTACAACTTACCAACAAAAAAAATGATGGGATGGGGCGACCATTCAAAAATGCTGAGAGCACTGGAATAGGAAACGCCCAGGGAGGGATGTGCACCTGGCCCCGGCACTGAAAAACCGCCGGGGCCTGTTCCGACTTGGCGGTGGCTTCGCCAGTGGCCGTCTGCTTCACCTGAAATCTCCAAGCGGATCTCACAGGTGGATGAAGTTGTGAAACGTTCTTTCCAATGATATTTGATGACGTTTGATAGTTCGTGTTTAATGATGATGGTTCATCATCTCAATGACTCTTATCTATGCCTTCATGATTTTGTTGGAAACCCACTGTCTCCTCTGGGTTCCCCCACGGTCATGAGGCGATCACCTCGGTTTTTGTGGCTCCCGGGTGCGCAGTTCGGTTTCCTCCCCATGGTGTTCTATCTCGATGAACCCCCATTGCCCCATTGGCAATTCAACATAGTGAACATGGCCATGGAAAATGACCCATTCATTTGTATATGATGTACCTATTAAACATGGCCGTTTTCGATGGCAAACTGTTGCATTACCAGAGGGTATATTCCATGAATATTCCACTATATCTCCATTCTATCTCCATTGAGCCACCATTTATAGATGGTTTTCCCGCTCAAACCCCCATAAGACCACCATTAAGACCATTAAATCATTTCCATGATATGCTCATTATATCTGCATTAAACCATCATTCATAGATGGTTTTCCCATTCGACCCCCCTTTTCGCCATGGTTTGAAACACGGCCCGAGCGGCTGTCTGCTGTAGCGTCCGCCTTCGCAGTTGCCGATTCGGTGGCCTGCAAATCTGGGAATACACTGGGCATATGGGGGGGGAAAACGTGGGGAATATATTGGGAGTATGATGTTGATCTATATATATGTGTGTGTGTGTTTATATATATATATGTGTGTGTGTTTATATATATGTGTATATATATATGTATATACGTATGCTTATATATATATATGTGTGTGTGTTTATTTGTATATATATATATATTATATATATATGTATGTGTGTGTGCTTGTATACATATATGTATATGTTTATCTATATATATATATATGTGTTTATCTATACATATGTGTGTTTATCTGTATATATACATAATTTTATCTATTTGTATATATATATATATGTTTATCTATTTGTATATGTATATTTATATGTATATATATATACATGTTTATATATCTGTATATATATATATGTTTATGTATGTATATATATATATATGTTTATGTATATACATATATATATTTACATGTGTATATATATATATATATATGTGTGTTTATATATCTACATATATTATGTATATGTATATATTATGTATATGTATATATTATGTATATTATGTATATGTATATCTAATTACGATATACGGGTCATACCCCGGAGCGAATGCTGCCGGTGCTTGGGGAAGGAATTCTGAGTCTTCCCATAATCATCCAAGACTACTTGTCGGTCAAAAAAACATTATTTTTGCAACTTCCAAGCAACACTCAGAGTTTTTCATCATACTCCTCAACTACCACCAGACCTTCAGGCTACTTGGAAAAGTCAAGTAGCCTAGGCTGTGGTTGAAGCCTTTGCCAAAGGTGAGATCTCACCCTTGGCAAAGTCACGCGCTTCAGACTCTTGTGATAGTCTGCACCAAACCTGAGAGTCTGCAAGCTGCTCTGCAAAGTCACCTGTTCAAGACTCTGGCTAAACTCCTCTCCAAATTAGAGAGTCTGCAGGCTGCTTGGCCAGGTAACCTTCTCAAGCCTCTGGTCAAATGCTCCCAACAAATTGAGAGTCTGTAGGCTGCTGGGCAAAGTCACCTGATCCAGACTCTGGTCAAAGTAGTAGCCAAATGTGGACTCTGCAGGCTGCTCGGCAAAATCACCTGCTCAAGACTTTCGTTTTCCAACCCTTCAACTCGGGTGATTCCATCTGCCGCCTCCTCGTTGTCAACGGGCTCTCCATTGAGGTAAAGCCACGCCTCCACTACATTGACTTTGGTGTAGACATAAGCCAGCTCAACTGCTTCTTCGCCAAGGTCTTGTGACACTTGTTCCTTTATGCTTCTGGTCAATGATAGGGCGTTGGCTCCATTCACCAAAGAGATCCGACTTCCAGGTTTATGGGTAACCTGAGCCCTTACCATCTTCAGCACGTCTTTGCCCCTTGTAGATGCATCAAGTCTCAGAGTGAAGCTGTCCCCCACCATACCAGAAATACGAACCTCCAGGACTTCCTCACGGCTTGCCAGCTCAACGACCATCGCGGTGCCAGGTTGAGCAGGCTCAAAGAGCCCAAAAAATTCAAGCTCCCTGAAGCCTGAAAACACACATGGTATACCATGTAATGTGGCTTTCTCCAAACATGGTGACCCCAAAATATAGCTGCAGGCCACGCCTGCGCTTCAATGTTGCCCTGTCGCACAGTGGCAGTCTCCTGTCACCAAACGCCACTTGATCCCTTTAGCCAAGTCATAAAACAGCAGTTACCCTCTGGTAAACTAACAGTTTGCTATTGAAAATAGCTATAGAAATAGTGGATTTACTATGATTTACCGTAATTTACCCATGAAAAATTGTGATTTTCCATAGCTATGTAAACGTTTACCAGAGGGTAGCCTCCGGTAATTCAACATGGCGATGGAGAAACTCCATGGCCCAATTCAGTTCGATGATCCGAATCCTCAGTTCGATGGCCATGTCATAGTGCTGGTTATCCCATTCTATCCCCATGAAAAATCCCCATGAAGTATACCCAATATAATAATTATTATATAATCATAAAATCCCCATTATTATAACCAAATATAACCAATATGGATTATCCCCATTCTATCCCCATGATATTATATTATATTATATTATATCCCAAAACCTGGTGGATAAAAAAAAAAATGTCTTGGGATATAATATAATATAATATACTAGGATATACTAGGTATAATATGGGGATATATTTAATATATTGGGTATTTTAACCATGAAAAATGCACTGGACTTAAAAGGTCCTTGGCGCTGGCATGGGCGCTCTTGGTGCTAATGGCCTTCACAGTGACCTTCTTTTCCACGGACATCCTGTGAGCTGCGGGAAGACACTCAGTGGCAAATATCATGAATCAATCACCAGCTGGCCCAGTTTGAACCCCAGAAATCTCAGAGTTGAACTCAACCCTAGTGAACAGTGTTCAAAACCTTGTTGGTTGATGATTAGTTGCTGGCTTCCAATATAAGGGATTATCACAATCCGTGAGCTGGGAGTCCCGTTCATAACCAACCAGTACCAGTATAGTGGGTTCACTCAACACTAAACAGTGAATTCAAATTGTGAAAATATCCACATGAAATTCAATTCCCATGTTGCTTGGTTGATTCCCATGGAAATTCCCATGTTGGCTAAAAACAGTAAATATATAAATTATATGTTGGCTAAAACATTAAATTCAATTCCCATGTTGGCTAAAAACAACCTATTTATATAAATTATCCCCAGTAAATCGCCACGAAATCCCCCATGGCGTCCTCACGTGGGCGTGTGGCACCGTAACCTGCACTGTGGCGCAGGCGTGGCCACTGACTGCGAAGGCCTTTGGGCAGTAGGCCTCGTGGCGATCGAGGCCTTGGCCGTTGAAACCATAGGAAGTTCATGGGAAAATGTGAAGCAAATCATCGTCTATACAGTCTATACATATGTATTTCAAGGGAAATTTGGGACAAATCACTCCAAAAATGTGGATTTTTGATGCAAAAATGTGGGAAAATCATCTATGAATGTGGATTTAACAGGGATTCGCAAGGATTGATGGGGATTCTAACCATCAATAAATATGGACCAAATAGGTTGTATCCCCTTGTCATCCAAAATTTGACCCATTTTCTCCGGACCCGCCCGTTATTTTGAGGCGGTTCCCAGACAAAACGGAAGGGTAAAATTAAGTCAAAATAGCAGGGGACAGTTTCTTCCTGTCCATCTGGCGTGGGCTAAACCAACCACAATGACTATAAATCTTATAAAAACCTATAAAGGCCCTGATTAAAGACCGGATGCAAACCCGTCAACCTGTGTGTCAAGGTTGGTTGGTTCGCCCACATTGTGAATCTATGGGTTTCCCTCCATGATGAATCTGTGGGTTTTGAACCGTCCTAAATGCAGCTAGTGAGCTAATGCCCAAGTATCTGTCTTGTGGAAGTAGGAATCATCAGGAATGGATGGTATGCTGCCAAAGTGGCCAAAGTGAGTGAAGCCGCACTCTCAACTCTCAAAGTGAGTGAAGCCGCACTCTCAACTCTCAACATTTCCTTCATCAACATCATCACCTTTTGCTTAACCACTGTTGAAGCAGATTTGTTGTTTTAAGCCCGAAAACGGGGGACAACACAAATGACTACGGACAACAAAACCTGATTTTCGCATTGGAGTTGCTGGCATCCATGGAACCAATTGGAACCATGGGTCTTGAAACCCTCCTATCATGTGGGACATTCAATGTGCTCCCTGATGCTCCCTGGATCCCCCATAGCTGGACCCATTTGGTTCACGTCCAAATGGCCCCACTGGCAATGGTCGTTGGGATCGCAGTCCTCGCAGATCGCCTAGCGCACTTGGAATCCTCTGAAACGGCTGTTTTCTTGGGGTGAAATGTTGGATGTGTATACATAGATATGGGGGTTTCCAAAAATGGTGGTACCCCAAAGGGCCCAAAATAGATTGTTTCTGACGGAAAATCCGTGAAAATCATTGAACATCCTATTAAAATTAATGATTTGGGTACCCCCATCTTGGGAAACCTCCATATATCGTATATATATATATATATATATACCTGCATTATACATTACAAGCAGTAATCAGTTGAAACCATTCCAACTGGGCATTTCCGGAACTCCAAGAACCGAGTTTCCTGCTTTTCCGGCGACAACGGATGGATCCTTGGGGATACCCCCCCAGCACTGCTGCCTGCTTCAGGATGGACGCATCCTGCAACTTTCCGTCGCTATCCAACTCCACGGGGATCTTACAGGTCAGCCCGTCCTCGCCGTCAGCTGCGGTCAAGCGTCCCAAGGGTGCTAACAGCGGGGAAATCGATGGAAATCTACTGGACGGAATTTGAAGAACCAATTACTTGACCTTTTTTCCTGGTTTGGTTTGGGGGAAGTGAACAGATTCCAACTAATCAGAGTCATCAAAAGAAGTTGAATAGGCTAGGTTATTTGTTGATGAGTTTGTGGAAGCTTAGCTTGGCATTTGGGATCATAGTTGTCCAAAGTACCGACTCACAATGTCATTTCAAGTGTTCAACCTCACCACTTGCCCATTTAACGCGGCCAAATATGTCCGAGTACTCGCCATTCCCATCGTTCCCAGCCATGGCTGAGACATGCTGAGACCCCATCCCATCCACCGTTCGTCCTGGCACACTGCAGGCCACATGGACGGAGCCGCCAAGCTTCCACAGTTCACCCCCTTTGACTGCTGAGGCACACCTTGCAACGGGGTGCCTGTGGAGACATCAAGAATTTGGCGGGATGTATGGATGGTTTTGTTCCAGAATCGACTGTAAAATCCACTTGTTGACCTATTTCATCCTAGTTTAAACACGAAAACGGCTATCCTGTTTTGATTGGGAAACCAACCTTACCTCGTATGTTCAGCTGGGTGGCTTATAGCCGCACTCCTACATCCTCCACATTGAACATAGAACCCCGTTTGAAAAAGGTCCGGCAGGCTTCTATGTTAGATTTGAGGGTGTGTGATTTGGTTATGATGGAAAATAAGCCAGAATGGAGGATATCAAGCAACCATTTTGTTGGATATTGATATAATGGGATATCTCTTCAGCCCCATGTTTGTTGCGCCAAGCAGCACTTCTGCAGCTCAGCGCTCCAGAAGCTCCCCATAATGCACATGCATTCGTCCAGCGCCTGCGTACAAATGAGGAAATGGTAAGTGACCCACACGTGATCCATCTTGGAACAGAAGATCTTGATATTAGAGATATTGGATCCCATCCATTCCCATCCCCACATTCCATATCGATCTTCCCCCATATTTTTTAGTTTCACAAAAATCACAAAATGGATCACCTTTGATCCCATCGAACCCATCCTCCACTTTCACACTGGTCTTGTTCATCAGCTCCACGTGAGGCTTGCGGAAGCCATCCGCCGTGCTGCCAAAGGGCTGGACGGCCCCCTCGGAGCCCCGCCAGGGTTTCCAGCAGACCCAAGGTGTGACGGATCCACTATGAGTGCACGGCCAGCATCATGGATGCTATTCTATATATATATATGTATATATATATTATTGTATGTATATATATGTATATATATATATTATTGTATGTATATATATATATGTATATATATATTATTGTATGTATATATATATATATATCAATATATATATTATTGTATGTATATATATATGTATATATATATATATTATTGTATGTATATATATATATATATGTGTATATATATATATATATATTATTGTATGTATATATATGTATCTATCTATCTACACAGTATTACTCTCCTAAGAATAATCGATGAATTTTAAGCAAAACGGCTGGGTCAGTGCCCAGTGCCCGTCACCAAGGCTCTACATCTTTCAGATCCGTTGGACGCGCAATCAGCACCGACGCACATGGAAGGCCGAGGCCACAGAGACCCAGGACGAGGGCCCTCTGCATTGATGACCTGCGATGACTGGAGTCGGTTGAGGATGTTTTTATATATATATATATATATGTTTATGGCTGCCAGCAAAATGGTGCCCCAGTTTATTCAGATCAGAAACCGTTTGGAAATGCCAGGTGAAGCACTGGGCCCACTGGGCCCACTGGGCATCCGGACGGACTGGGGGAAGGTGGAACCGGTGGAACCTACCACCAGGATTGAGCCACTGAAATGGCTGGCAGTGTACAGAATACCCTCTGGTTATGTCAAAATAGCTATTGAAAATGACCATTCATAGTGGATTTTCCCATGAAAAATGGTGGATCTTTCAATAGCGAACTGTTAAATTACCAGAGGGTAATCATCCTCATCCAGACTCAGCAAAAGTTCTCACCTTCAAAACCTCATCAAACCCAGCTGAATCTCCAACTTGATGAAAGGTAGCATGTTGCAAACCCAAGGCATGACACGGAGAGTTTTCTCACATGACTTACTGCATCCACTTCAGATTCTCAGTCACCTCACCTTGAACTGAAACCGTTTGGAAAAATAGTTCCTTCAGTTCCTGAGAAAAGAATGCCCTTCTGTAAACTAACATGGCTACGGAAAGTCCATCATTCATTTGTATCATGTCCATATGGTGAAGGGTATACAAATGGCCACCGGCCAGGGAATGCAGGTCTCGACATAGCCAAGGGCCGCACACTATTTGTTGCAAGCCTCACCTGGACACACCCACCAGGGTACAACGGAGTCGTGCTTTGTATCTGGCAACAACCTGCTACCCCTGCCTTCAATGTGTCAAAGGGGAAGGCGGCAGCACGCCCCAAAAGCCTTGGAGATCTTGGAGCACAGCAACCAGCGAATAATGCGGATAGCATCAAATTATGTACGTCCAAAGAAAAGTTGCACCCAAAATTCTCCCACAGTTGATTCCAGTTGATGCTTTAGGGAGCCTGGAAATCATCCCAATGTTTGGGCACAAAGTATACCTGTAAAAACCATACCCAGCTCCCCAGGACCTGTCTCTTTTTAAACGCGGCAGTTTTTTCTCTGTACAGCTGGTCTTATCGAATGGTCTTTGTTTCGTGCAGGCCAAAACCAGGTTTCGTCAGCCCAGTTGGCTGTTGAAAAGTCGTTGGCCCAAAAAGGCACCAGTGTCGCGCTGGAGACACCCATAGTTGCTGAAATGTTGGATTACCAAAACTTCATGGAGATAGGGGAAATTGGTTCCACCGGATTCCTGCCATCTTATCAGATCTTACCAGCTTTCCACCGGACGCCTATTGGCCCTTGTATTCTTCAATCATCTTCTTGACCTCCATTAACCTTGGGGTTGCTGACGCAGGATGTCCCAAAAAGCACCCAGAATCCCAATTGTTTCCCCCAAAATTGCTGCATTCACCCAATTCTAAATCAAAAAATCAGCATCAAATGAGTGAAATTACCCTGTTTTAATCATGTTTGAGTCAAAATATCACCGGCAAATCTGCAGCACCAAGTCACAGCAAAGGCTGCAGGCCCTGTCCCGCTGGCTTCGCAAAAGCATCCAGCACTTCTCGAATGGCCGGTGGCACATCGCTGGAGGTCTCATTCTTCACCTCGCTGCTGAAACTCAGGAAAAAAATAGTAGAAATTGTAGATATAATTAACAACTATAGTAAGTATAGTAGTGTTGTAGCTACTACAGTTAGTGGAGTATATCACGTATATCATAATGATTTTACTATAGATAGTTGTGATTGGAGTATATCACATATATCAGAATAACCTTACTATAGTGTGTGGTTATTGGAGTATATCACATAATATCATTTAACATGTATATGTATATATGGGTGCAGGTGGGGTTTCCCAAAGCAGGGGTGATGAAACGTCCCAATCATCATCATCATCATCATCATCAACAACACCATCACCGGCATCATCATCATCATCATCATCATCATCATCCACATATATCCACATATATCCACATATTGTGGGATATCGTTCTAACCATTTGAAGGAGATGTATAAAATCCTGCAGACAAGACATTCACGTACCAAGCCCTGGAAAACATATACTTGGCCTTGATTGTCATGACTCATGACGTGGATGCAATATCATGCAGTCATGTCAGGTAGTCCCACAAGAAGATGGAAACGTATGGAAAAGTCTTCTTCCCATTGTCGTCATGTGGCATCCACCTTGATATGTCCATCTTATTTTTCAGGGGACCATGGGGGACCAAAACTATCCCCGCCCCTTTCAACCCCCCGTACCTCCGGATCATCTCCATCGGTGGTGACTTCCTTGGATGTGCTGAAAGGGATTCCGGAAAATCAACAGCTCAACAAGGCTAACTCCTCCCAACAACAACAACAACAACATACAGAAACTCCACTGAACTCCAACTCCATTCACCCAGACCACATCCCAGCTTCGGTAAAGGCGATTTTGCCCTTCCCCCGCGCGTCGCCCACCATGGCTTCGTACTCCACGTTGAACGACACATCCATCAGGTGCCGTCGCTTACCGCGCGACACGGAGATGGAGCAGTCGCCCTTGAGATCGGCCACGGCGACCGTGGAGATGGAGCCCCCGTGGGGAAGGTCGAACTTCCTTGGTGAAACGTGGGAAATGCATGGGAGATCAATGAGATATGAATGGGGAATAAAATGTAATCTTAGTGGTTTGTTGATGTTTGTTGATCCACTGCTCAGTTGCTGATTTTTACAGTTTTCGTGGCTAATCCATCCCCAAAAAGAATCAAAATGTATTTATGTATGGCTATAATTCATCCAGCTTCACACCGATCAAGCCACTCTTCAACCGATCTTCCAGCCATTTGCTCATGCCCTTTTCTTCGTAGGTACCGGCTTGGTTCCACTTGCTGCCACCGCCCTTCCTTGGAGTTGCGGGGTCCCCAAACCATGAAAAATAAACTCAATCATTTCCCTACGTATAACACACACGCACACACACACACAGATATATATATATATAAATATATATATATATACATATTATATACATACACACTACCCTACATGGTGGAATGTGTCCCAAACTGCCTTTCCTCATTCGAACTTGTTTTTTTTTAAGAACCATCCAAAAAACATCCCTCAGATCCAGGCGTCGCATCGGACTCCTCTGTGGGCGCCTCCAACTTTTGTGGCTTCCCAAAGCCCTGCGCCTCGATGAGCTTCTTCGCCTCTTCCGAGATCTCGGTGTGGAAGTAGCTGGTGGTCTTGCCATCCGCCGTCTTCTTGTAGCCACGCATGTCGCTACCTTGCTGCGGAAAACACTATATGTAGTATATGTAATGACATGTGTAGATATATATATATATATGTGTGTGTGTGAATCACATATGCATGTAGAAATAGAGAGAGGAAGATGGTCAAGTGGAAAAAATGATCATCAAACTTCAAAAACTATTATATATATATACTATATATGCATATATGTTTATAAACTATAGAAATACGAATAAAGATATAGTATCATATGAAAATATGTCATGTATAATAGAGTATATGATACATATGTGTATATATATATAATATGCATATATAATATGTATATATATATATTTATACATATTATATATATATATATAGACACCTCAATTTCGGATTCTCATCCCAACTGAAGAGATCCAAACCAGCGGCCAGCATTGCCATTGCTGCCGTTGCCCGGTTTGGGAGGAGCCCTGGCAGTGGAGGCATTATGCAGTTCCACACGGACATCCTGGGCGTCCTGCTTCAGCTTGGCCTTGTCTGCGGCGTCCTGAGGGAAAACATGCGTTTAAAGCAGCAAGAATTCGGGGGGGAATTTTAGCAAAACATGAAGTGGATGTATCGGATGTATATCTCAAAATTGAAAAAAATGGACCTATTTCAACGGGAAAATGATGATACAAGTAAGGCATTGGATTCTGGGGTACCCGTTTTGGACTAGCTTCGTTCGGGATGGAAGCATCACCTCAAATGGTCAAACGACGTTCTCGTAGATAGGTCTCCAATTAAGAGGTGTCGTGATCTCCACTTTGGTGAGTCCAGCATCAAAGTCTTGGGCCCAAAAAAAAATGAAAAAAGGATACCCTCTGGTTATGTCAAAATAGCTATTGAAAATGGCCATAGAAATAGTGGATTTTCCCATTAAAAATGGTGGATCTTTCCATAGCTATGTTAAATTACCAGAGGGTACGTGGTGTTTCAAAACGGAAACAAAAGGATGTTTTGATCCGTCCATCTCGGTCCTTCTCCTTATCCTTCTGGGCCTTATCTATGAGCTCCTGAAAGGACTTGTTCTCCGGCTCCAACTTGGCACCTTCCTGGGCCGCCTGGATGGCTTCATCGAAGTCCCCCAGCCGAAGCAGGGCCTGGGCCTTGCGGTGGTGGGCCTTGACGAAGCTGGGATCCAACGCCAGGCACTTCTTGGCATCGTCCAACGCACCTTCGACCTTGTTCAGGTTCAACCTCACCAGTGACCTGGGGAGTGATTTGTTTTCTGAAGAAAACGGGCTAGTGCTGGGATTCTTTATATAGGATTATATAGGTGTGTACATGTATATGTCATGAACTATCTGCGGAACTATGCAATTTGAGGAGCAAAGCATATCCCCCAGGTTTGATGCACATCCCCAACCTGTTAGAGTACAAGGCCGCTTCTGACTTCTGAGGCAACGATGCCAGCAGGTCGATTGCCTTGCCATACAACAGCTCCGCGCTGGGCATGTCCTTCTGCGCAAAAGCGCCTCTCATCGGATGGAAATGGAACAGGTCATCCTGGGCTTTATCTATTATTTACCATCAAATAAGATCAAAATCCAAGCAGCTTCCTGTAAGAAGGACAACTTGCTTATTCATCATGATTTTACCATGCGTTACCATATCTTACCAATGTTCAATAGCCATGTTATTGGAGGCAACCCAACACCCTCCAACCCTGGGTGCCTTTGGCTCGATTCTTCACCTCTTCACAAAGCCGCAGCTTCGCCGCCTCCTCGACCGGCTCGTCGTTGAGCACGTCGGCATGGCGGTTGTTGGCGTAGGGATTCCCGGAGGGACCCCCCATGGTCGCCCGCGTACGTCAGAGGTGAGCCAAAAATGCTGAGAGAAGGGCGGCTTGGGGGGTTGGAAGCCATGTTGCTGGTGACCAATTTGGGTGCCCTGATACTGCTAGGGTAAAGAATGGTAAAGGATATTTTGGGGTCACAAGAATAGCAAAGAAAATTGGGAGCATTCTCACTCAAGGTACAACATGGTACAACCATCATTGCTGCTCTGTTCGCTGCTGAGCCGCCAGACCCCCCTAAACCACCAGAGATACCTTCGACCACAAGTTCCATGGCGTCAAGGTACAGTGGTGCAGCTCACATGCTCTGTAAACAAACTCACGGCTAGCACCCATGTGTTGCATTTACTCTGGGTCTAGGTTTTTGAGGTGTCCCAAA
This sequence comes from Cladocopium goreaui, assembly GCA_947184155.2. NCBI lineage: Eukaryota > Dinophyceae > Suessiales > Symbiodiniaceae > Cladocopium > Cladocopium goreaui. The sequence goes on along the minus strand of CAMXCT020005024.1, from coordinate 296,768 downwards.
AATAAAGTTTGACCAGAACTCTGCAGGTCAATAGAATTTCGTGAAAGCAAAGGGGATTTTCGACTCATTCTGCCAGCAAACCGTGGCCTAAAGTGAAGGAAACTGGTAAGTCTTCTCTTTGTAAGTTCAGTCATTGTGTTCCACTTCCCAACCTCTGCCGGCTCATGTGCGCAAGTAAAACCCCTCTTGGGACTGGAGCCATTTTTTCCAACATGAATTTTCCTGCAAGGTTGTCGTGATGCCTCTTCGCAGCTTAAGCATCTTCCCCAGTCTGGGAATGTCAGCAACCACCAAGACGACTCGCTGCCGCGCACCATTCGACCCGTTTTCTCGTTCGCGCTCAGCGGCACCAGTTCCTCATGGAACTCGAAAGTGCTGCATGGCACATGTGTTTCTCTGAACATTGGGTACCCCAGGGTACCCTAAAATCTCCTGGTTGATCATTATGTTCCCTTCTAAATTGCCATATGTAAACGGGGATAAATGGGGTATGCCCCATTTCCGCACAAAGCCACCTCCCCTGCGGCATCCTGCGGCATCCTGCGGCAAAGTTTCAAAGTTCAATTCCTGCTCCGCAAGAGTCTTCCCACTTTCGCAGTGCAAATGCAGTGTTTTGTCGGCCGTCTGCACCTTGATTTGGCAGCTGGCCCACAATCCCGAGCCAACGGTGCACAGCCACATGACTGCATGTTTAGTTGCAATTTGGCTTCAATATACGCTGGCACCACCTTCCATTTTCCCACTCGTACTCCTAGTCTTAAAAGAAAAGGATAGAAAATGTTCATGAGTACAGCTCGGTTCTGCATAGATGTCAAGTTCATACAAATTCTTCTTCCTTCCTCATCCAAAGCAAAATTCCAGACTGTCAGCCCTTCCCCCTTCACTGCTGGGAAGCCATATGATGCCCTTCCTCCGTCAGAAGCTTGCCTCGGCAGGTCTATGTAAGGATAAGAAGTGCGGCTAGATTTCATACCATAATCTTGGAAACAGACTGCGCAGTCAGAAACAAAGTCAGGGAATATGCAAATATGTGTTGCCACAGTGTTGAGATCTTGATTCCATTTGGACTCCGAAACAGCAGGACCTTTTCGAACATGTCTTGCGAAGCTTGATACACATGAGGCATGGCAAAAACCCATGATCCATCGGCAGAATTCACTTCTTTTTTGGGCAGGGTGTCCAAAGTATCAATGTAATTATTCTCCGTAAAGATAGATGATTTTTCCATGAAAAAAACCTTCATTTTGTTGGGAGTTTTTCCGAACTGCCACGTTTTGAAAAAACCGGAGGGTTTGGCTGCCATGTCACAAGTCATTTCGTGAAACTTGCCACAACCCCCCACATTAATCAATGGATTGGTTTAAGGGAAAATCTACAGGAAACCATGGTTTTTATCATCAAATATAGGGGTTTCCTGTAAATTTTCCCATCATCCACTTCTATGAATTAAATCATATTAAATCCATTCTGAATCAGCTATGAATCACCGCACCAAGTTTCCCCCATCCAGGCGCCAGCGTAGAACACCGCTGTTTTGGCGATGGCCCAGCATCAGCCGCTCATGGAACGACAGCACCAAGCCCGAGGCCAAGTGAAGCAATTGACCTTGCCTCGGGAGGATCAATTTAAGGGAGAAGAAAAAAGGAACTCACCCCTGAAAAAATGGAAAAGTGTATAATTGATCACTGATTTATAGAAAAGTATATATGATTTCTTGTCATTTATTATCTATGTGATAGAAAAATGTCTAATAAGTTATCAATATTTCAATGGGACTTTACCAACTTGTATATTTTGGGGGGGGGCTATAAGTGGATAACAATCTTTAAATGGATTAAAATGGTATACTGTAGACATGAATATTTCTAGCACAACATGCGGAAAAAGACAACGGGGAAAATTGCAGGGAATATTCATAACTGTGAATCTGTGTGGGAATATGATTATCATTAGGAAATGATATAAGTGGATAGAGAAGCCAACATCAATCATAAAATATGGACAAATATGATGGTAATTATATTTTAAGCAACAATGCTCCAATCGTTGGGGGTGATTTCACAGAAACTCTTCACCGAAAATCAATGGTGTTTTTCCATGGCTTCTTTCCCCATCAAAACCCGGCATTTCCCTGTAGAATTTCCCTCAAATCCAAGGACCCATCAGCTGGTGCTCCAAGGAACGCATCGTGCAGGAAGAGGAGAAGATGCCGTTCCCGTCTGGAACGCACCAGCATTAGCGGCGCCTCTCAAGGCAGGAACAGGACTTGGAGCAAAATGGACTCAGTTCTAAAATGACCAAAAAATGCACTTAGTCCTGGCATGTCAGAGAATGATAGAGAATGGAGATGTTGGTCAATTGACCTTAGAAGCAAACAGTTCAACTAAAGTTAACTAAAGGCTTTTTCGATGGACAGCGCCTCCTCTAGGTCCAGTGCCACAATGCTCCCAATGCTCCCGAGATCAAGGTCTTCGCCAGGAGCCGGGCATAACCTGACCGATTTTTCGGAGTTCGAAAGTGATCTTCATCGAGATTCCTGTGGAATGAACTGGCAACTAGTTACCCTCTGGTGAACATACAAAAAACTATGGAAAATCACCATTTTTAATGGGAAAATCCACTATAAATGGGCAATTTTCCATAGCCCAGATCCCAGGCCTCGTCCTCACCTCCGGGATCACTGGGCTGAGGAACATCTGCCGCGGGTTCTGGGCACTGCAAACCGTGGCCAGGAAGACGAAACGGTCACCTCAGGGGGCGGCCGTTTCCGCGGGGAAAAATATGGAAAACGTCGAAAATATGTAGCAAAATATGGCAAAATGATGGAATCTAAAAGTTAGAGGGTCCCATAACTTCTTCCGATTTCTACTTTAAGTTCTTTGGTGTCCGTGAAAATACATCACTATAGACTTTTTGATTGGAAACACTATTTGTTTCGAATGTCTTGGTTCTAAAGACTTAGCTATGCTTTTCAATGGGGTTTCCTGTTAGGTCTACCCCATTTTTAGACACACCCAAATATCGCAGTGTTAGATATATCCCAGAAAATATGGGCATGATGTTCCATGAAATCCCCATTAGCCTTTTAAGTTCTTTGGTGAAACCCGTGATTCACCATGCTTTCCAGTGGAATTTCCCATGAAACAATGCAGAAACCTCAGCTCCACACGCCAGGCAGAGCAGTCCTGCTGCAAGCGCTGCAAGCTGATGGAGCTGGAACTGGGCCAAAAGTCCAGGAGCGCCTCGGACTTCCAGCTGACACGGCTGACAGCTTGATGAAAAAATTGCCACTTCAGGGACCGAAATTAGAAGTAAAAAATCGGATATTAGAGGTACCTACCATTTTTTTAAGACCCAAAAAAAGGGCTATGTAGGGGAATATCCTCACAAAATATGGCCTTATATGGTACAGTACCTCCATTTTTGAGGATCCTGAAATTCCCATATACTGATTCACGCAGCAAGATCCACATCATTCTGAAGTTGCAACAGCCGGTTTCTCACCATTCCACAGCCCACTTCCCGGTTTCTCACCACTGCTGAGCCATAACTATGGACACCATGGTCCATTTAGTTCGAGGACTTGGCCTATTCAAGTTGTGATTTTACTCGATTTTACATAGGAAATGTGCTCACCAGAGGGTATCCATGGGTATCCCAAATCAATCCATCAATCCTGGGTAAAAATGTACCCTTTGAACATCACCCCACTGAGGGGAATCATACCACTACCACCATCAACGATGAAATCCCAGCAGTACATTTACCAACTCTATCCCCATCAAAAGGTCATTGTATAAACGTGTCAAGACTGTTTAAGCCCCAAAAAAACATCTGGAACATCTGGAACAATCCGCCATTTAAGTAGCATCTATTTATAGCTGATTTTCCCATGAAACCTCAGGAAAACTGCCTTAAATTCCACCACTATGCAATGATTACTTATAGCAGCTACAGCAGTTTTTAATACGACATGTTCCCATGACCACTGATAGCAGCAGCTATTGGGATAGCCCATATGTTCACCCATTTTCATCACTTTCCCATTGAAAACTCCTCTTTTCCTCTCCAAAAATGTCCCCAACAACACCACCCCCACGGCATACCCTCTGGTAATTTAACATAGCTATGGAAAATGGACCATTTACAGATGATTTTCCCAGCTAGAAACCTCCATTTATCATGGATTTTCCAGTTCGCTATGTTAATTTACCAGAGGGTAACTTGTCCGCGCCACACAGTGCCCGCTGGTCCATCCGCTGGGCTGCAAAGCTTCCAGCATCGCCTGGTGACTGCAGAGCACCAGGCACCGGTCCAGGGCCAAGTCGCAACGGGCCAGCCCTGCGATCATGGCTATGGGTGAATATATTAGGGTGATATAGAATCTTTAATGGGTATATAGGAGTATATGATATATCAATGGCTCTAGTCTAGTACATCATATGATTATACAACTTTATACATGTTTTTTTTTTCTGACTATATACTATTATAATATTATCAATCATAGCTACCAATATATATATATATATGAGTATTGTCATAGCTATAATCAAATATGTGTACTATATGTTGAGTAAAGTTATTATGCATATACATCATAAATATCATATATCAGAAAATGTGTAATATATTGTAATGTAATATAATATACATATATATATATATGTATATATGTGATATATCTATAGGTGCAATGATTGGACAATCAATGGCTACGGACCGTCCAGCACAGGAGCCTTCACAGGTGATCTGGTAGCGCTCAATGGCCATCTCCCATGTCTCCTTGCAATTTCTGTAGCCTCTGAGAACTTTTCACATAGCTATGGAAGATCACCATTAGTTCATAGATTCATAGGTAAATACCATTCTATAATCGGTATATACAATCTGGTAAATTAACACAACTATGGAAAATCACCATTTTTCGTGGGAAATACCAGAGGGTGTATATCTATCTATCTATCGATCGATCGATCGATCTATCGATCTATCGATCTATCATCTATAAATCACCATGTTCAATAGCTACGTGAAAAATTACCAAAGGCAGCCACATGATGCATCTGACCTCCAACACGGGCTGGTCCCAAATGGGCGCAGAGGCGACGGTCGGCAAATCCACATGAACCTGTGGCAGCACCAAGCGACGACATCAGATGGAAAGGTAAAAACATAATTAGACATCATGGCCACGATTTTCATGGCATGATGAGACATGATAAAAATATGTTCATATCATATGATATTAATATATTATATGGTTTTCATTATGTATATATATATATGTATATGTGTATATGTATATATGTATATATGTATATATGGTCTTCCTCTGGCCAACTCAAGTGGAAACAGAAGATCCACCAAGCTTTGACCTTGGTCCCCATGGAGAGTTGGAAATCCTCTTCAGCGATCATCCAGAAAGCTTCAACTCCAACTACCCTCTGGTCAAACATGGCTGGCTGGTAAATCCTATGTAAATGGAGCTGTGAATGTGAAATCCACTATATAATAAATATAATATGTATATATATATATATGGTGGATTTTCCATTGCGATGTGTGATTACCGGTGGTTCATAGTCTACATGACATGTTCAAGTTCAATTTTTTAAAATAGATACTCAACTGCAACTAGATATCTAACCATAGATCTGGATAAAGTTGGAGTTGAGTATCTATCCTATATATACCCTCTGGTAAACTAACATAACTATGGAAAATCACCATTTATAGTGGATTTTCCCATGAAAAATTGTGATTTTCCATAGTTATGTTAGTTTACCAGAGGGTAATTCAACCATAGTATAAATAATATGGTTGGATTCTTGATATTCACCCAATAATTCACCAACCTAAAAAAAAATCAGCAATTGGGGGATGATGCCGCTTACCATAGACGTCTATAGACGTCTATGATCGAATCGTCAGATCCTGATGAAAAAAAAGACAGAGAGATATTCTTCAACGATATCCCCACGAGTGAGGTAAACAAAAAAAAAACATCCCGAAATCATTATTTTTATCCATCAATAATCCCCAAATGCTAGGTTTATTATTGGTTTTACCCCCCAAATATCCCAAAATGTCATGGTGAATCCCCATCAAAAACGGTCATAATTGGAGGTATACCCACCCCACTATATCACCAGTCGTTTCCTCACCTTGGTTGCAGCGCTCGGCCAGTCCGCCAAGCCAGGCTCTGCATAGAGATCCGCCTCCCCCAGGGCTGCAGTCCAAAGGGAGTTGAATGGGTGAATTTCATGGGTGTTGAATGAGTTTTCCCTATGAAAATAGTGTGTTTAATGGTTCTGATAATATCATTGGATTGGTTTATGGGAAAATTTACAGGAAACCATGGTTTTTACCATCAAATATAGGGTTTTCCTGTAAATTTTCCCATCATCCAATTCTATGATAATATGTTTTTTCATATGTTTTACCGTAATGACTTGATATGGGTGTTCATGGATTTTACCATGTTTGACCTATGAATCCACTGAGAGTAATGAGAAGGAAATGTGGAAAATGGTTTCTCCTAGAGTATTTGGTTGATTTTATATGCGAATAATGTTTCTAAGTCTAAGTAATGAATACGGTCATTCAAATCCAATTTGGGTTTCTCTTTTGATATGGCAGTTTGTAGTGAAATATTTGAACATGTTAACGGCTATGAAAATACGGTCATTTCATGTTGTTTATAGTCGTTAAATGAAACAAAATGCAGAAAACCATGGTTTTTCCCAGCTACCGTCATATTGAGGTATCCGTGTTCCCTTCAAACAAGTCTGGGAAAAAAGAAAAAAAAAGCGGGGAATTGTCCTTTTGAAATGGTCCAATATTTGTAGCACATATTAATCCTCACCTATGAACTACCCTCTGGCAACTGAACAGGTCGCTCTGGAAAACCACCATTTTTAAGAGGTAAAGCGTCGAACTCAATGAGCCCTTGTCTATAGCACGCGGCAAGAAAGTACAGGAGGGTACATCCTCATCTGACGAAAAAACTATCTTAATTGTTACAGTAAGCTGTTATAAAATATTATAAACTATTATAAACTATTATAAACAATTATAAACTATCATAAACTATTAAACCTTTCAGAAAGTTCACCCGATTTTCACTACCAGAGGTCCGATTTCACCCATCGCATCCGCTCCTGCAGCCGATTCGCCACGATTTTGGCGGTCTGCACACAGCGAAGTGATGGAGAGGTCACCACCAAGGGCCTCGGCCAGACGCCACCCCCATCGCCACCACGAGGGGGATGAATCTCGTTGAGAGCAGAATAAGATGGGAATTTTGGAATGATCACTTTATTGTTGAACTATTGGTCAGTTGGGATCATGACATTCCCAATATATGGAAAAATAAAAGCCATGTTCCAAAATGTTCCAAACCACCAACCAGTCATTGATATTGAACTCCAATTGATATTGAACCAGAACTTAATCTCCCATGATTTTTCTTGCTGAATCCTCCCCTAAACCCTATCTTCATCGGCTCCCCATCTCCCAGCCTGGAGTTCTCTTCCAATGCTTTCTCCAGGTGAGCTGCGGTAAGCTGCGCCTGTAATGTTGTCATCTATGAAACTGTAAACTCCAAAATATAACAATGTATAACTTATACCATTTGGTTATTTAACATAGCCATGGAAAATCACCATTTTGAATAGGTAAACCATCTATAAATGGGCCATTTTCCATGGCTATGTTAATAACCAGAGGGTAAATGTTCTTCTGATTCATTATGAATCATAAATGTTAGAACCAGCAATGGATTGGCTGCTCCAAAAATCGTTGTCCCTTCATCCCATTCTGGGAGACCGGAATTATCTCCTGGATATGGGGGAGAAACAAACATGGTACGACATGAGCCATTAAAAATACCCCTATCCCATCTCATTATACTAGTTGGTTGATAGGTTTCCCTATTATGGGTTATCATAATCCCCAGTAAATCAGGTAGTATAATCCCCTATAGCAATCAATTCACTAGGGTATTTTTAATGGCTCACATGGGTCTGACAGTACAGATATGGGCCAATGGGTTTGTCTGAAAAACGGGAATACCTTGTCAGGGTAATTTTGATGATGATGATGATGATGATGATGGAGGAGGAGGAGGAGCACGACCGTCAAGTGCCTCTGCAGCTCTGCTACCTATCACCCCAGCCTGCACACATCCTGTAGCAGTGAGCGGGGCCTCACCAACAATACCTGCAGCTTGGAGCAGCAAGAAATCTTTCAAGTAGTGGATTGATCCCAAATCAGCCTCTAGTAACCTCCAATAGGTTCTAGTAGAAGTTTACTTTTCCTATATTTTCCTTTTGGGGGCTACAAGTACTATATCCAAAGGGGTAGAACCTCATGCTCCCCAAATTGGATAAACTGCCCCAGTTCGACACCCAAATGCGATGCTATGACTCCTTCCCACCTGCAAAGGGCAGATTCGGCCCATCCGCGCGCTCGCCATGGCCTGGCAGTTGCCGCTGTGCTCAATAGATTGATTTAAGGGAAAATCAACCGGAAAATCTACAGAGAAGGGTGTGAGGCCCATTTTGTGGGCTCATCCAATGTTCCTTTCCAATCCACAGGGTGCTACAGGTTCATGGTTTTCTCACAGCTCAGGTCGTCACGCAGCAACAAAACGCGGCGGGCCATGGGTTTTTCAGCGGCCCCGAGAAAGAATTCTTGGATATGGCACGAACATCCACGAACGGATGAAAGCGTATGTGTCATCGAAGAAAGCACCAAGCAAATAAAGTACCAAGCAGGTCACCAGGTCCCTTCAGGATATTTCGGTTGGGTACTGACGCACAAACGCTTCATGTTTTTTCTCGCGCTCCGCCCCAGGCGGCAATGTTTTGACTGGGTTGCACTGGTATGCAACTGGCACCGTCTGCATTTCTCTGTCAAATTTACGACGTCTCTCGAAATGCCTTTCACCGTTGGGATGAGAGATGCAGAGAGAGAGAGAGTTCAACCTGACTCAATCAATAACCGATGCAGTTTTGAAGCCGCTCAGCCATTGTACACAGCAATGGCTCAGACTATTTGAGACAGCGCTTGCGCTTCCCACGGAGCTTTGCTTCCTGCGATGCTGCCAGTACTTCAAAGGGTCACAAGTGAGTTCCAACCTTTGAATTGGAGTCTGACGTTTTGCGCCCTTCTCGTCTCCCTTGCCAGGCAACTGTGCAACATCTGTCCAAACTTTAGGAAAGCATATCAAAATATATCAAAATAATGCTAAAACATGTTGCTCAATTTCTCCATTTTCACCAAGGATCAATGGAAATCCATTGAAATCCTCCAACTTTTGACTATTCCAAGACTCCTCGGATCTGCTGAAGCTCAGGGAGCACTGTTTAAGGCATCCTGCCCCACGGTCACCGGGCGAAAGCGCTGTGCATTTCGATAAAGAGAGACACACCATGGATGATCAAAGCTCACAGAAAGCCTTGGAAAACCATGGTGAAACAATGTTTTATGACTGGCACGCACAGTTTGGTTATCTTTGGTTGTAGTGATTCTCACACATTTTGAAAACCCAATAATCACAGCAGCAACACCCACTGTGAATCATTGAATCTTAGTGAATGGAGGTTGACATTGTGGAGGGAGGGCTAGGGATAAAAACTTCCACCCTTTCTTTGCCTTGCTTGGAGGTCTGCTGTGACCTCTTTGGGTGTGTACCTGTCGAAACGCAGCACGAAACGCAGCTTCATTGGAGTCAGGTCAGACTGCTGTTACAAATCTGCAAACCCATTGCGAGTCTATATCTGGAGACATCTGTCGTTCTCGATGAGAGAGAGTCATACTATAAAGCCAACGCGATTGTCTGCACCACATGTGTCTTTTCCCAAGTCTGCAGTCAAAGTTTGGGTTTGCCTGAAAATTTACCCCACCGCGCTGGCACTCTCTCGCATGTGTTGCCCGGAAGAGTATAGCGGCGATCACCCTGAGGTTCCACGCACATAGCCAGTGTGAAGCCAGTCGCATGAGGATGCTACCACAACCCATTGGCAGGTCACAGCTGTTTTTCCGTTTCCGAATGGACATGTTCACCTTCTTGTGACTCCTTATAAATCATCATACCCAAACAAAAGTTACATAATATGGAACCGAAGTACTGTTGCTGATAAGATTATACACTGTATGCGTGTTCCTGCGTGTCACGAATCTACTCTCATGTCATCAGTCAGCCCAAGTGCCAGACCCCGCCAAGAGTTCTATGAAGCAATAGTTAGATGCATAAAATGCAGAGGACATCCTGCAGCTGTGAAGATAATAAGGGACAGCTGCAGAAGGTTCATAAACCATGTTCCATACAGAAACACTTTTTGTAGGAAAAATTGAAGTGAGTGACGATGAATGCAAAATCATCTACGTGTTGGACCATAGATTGGGGAAAACGAGTTTCAGACCTACTATAGGGCCTATTCGTGGATAGCAAATGTTGGCAATTCTTTTGAGATGTTCAGTTCATCTTGAGTAACAAAAAGATTGAGACCACTCCGCTGGGTGTGTCCGGTACATCAAAAGGGCTTGAAGCCTACGGTTGCAGACCACTTGCTCAGTGGCAAATCAACTCAACTCCCAAAGTCCAATCCCAAAAAAAACAATAACATCACCAATAACATCACCAATAACATCACCAATAGCATGTATATAAGATCCAAGTCTATGGCTGCAAGTATAATCCAGTTGTTCAATTTCTCTAGATTACCTTTTTCTACACCCACCCCACTCTGACAAGTTCCTTCCCTGCACCAGGGAACTAACGGCCACAGCCAGCCTCGTTTCAAAGGAAAATCTGCAGAATACACCTATAGTGTGGGGGGTTCAACTATGGTTAAAACATGTTAAAAACTATGATTTCCTGTAAATTGACCCTTAGAAAACCATAGTTTTAACATGTTTTAACTTTTAACCACGGTTTTAACATGTTCTAAACCATAGTCATTACGTCATTATTGTACCATGCTTAGTAGCCATACATGAGTTCTATGGCTACTAACCCCCTCACTTTCTCCCAGGATGCCACGTTCCCGGACGAGATCGCTGGGTTGAAGCCTCGAGGCTCACCATCCAGGTATCAATGGATTGGTTTCGGGAAGGGAAAATCTCCACCGGAAAACCCTGGAGTGTTTTTGAACCCAAAAAAAGTGGTTTCCTGCAGATGTGTTAAGCTGGGGCCAGATGTTTGTTGGATTTGAAAACCTGGAAACCGTCCAACAAATGGAAATCAGCTGAACTTTGGTGGTCATCAATGATTTTTGGTGTCAAAAATAGGTGTCAAAGTTGTCCAAAAATGAAAGCTGTCAAGTATGCATCCGCATCCTTCAGATTTACCCTTTTCATATGCCAATTTCCGCTGCTATTTCACCTTCAGTGGCGGGACGTATGTGCCATAGCTGACTACGCTTGGCGACGCCTCTTGAAAAGGCGCCGCGGCCTTTGCAGGCATTGGATTGGTGGGGACTTCGTGGGCCTTGCACCGCAATCTTCACATTGGTAGCGGAGCTGCCACATCTGCTACCGGCTGGCTTCGCTGTTTGCTTGAGCTGGCCCTGAGCAGGCCCTTGCTGGACTTTGACTCCATTGCTGCCTACGGCCCTGTGCAGGCCACTTTTGTTCTTTGTGCTTGGCCTTGAGCTGGCCTAACTGCGTTCTGTGCTACAGGCCCTGTGCAGGCCTCACTGCGTGGTTCCCAGGTCCTGAGCAGGCCTGGAGGTACTTGGACTTTGGCCCTGAGCAGGCCGTACTGCTGCGAGCTGTCCTGGCCTTGTGCTGGCCCTTGGTGCACTTTTTGATCAAGATCGGGCACAGCACTTCGAATTCGACAGCCTGGTGATTGACTTCCTTTGCTTGGCTTGGATCGCTACGATCACCTCTGCCTTCGACGATGTCAGGTGGAACTGGATCTGCGAGCACAGCTGGCTTGGATGTTACAACCACCAAGGACTCCTACATCCCCTTGTTCAGTGGTGCTCCTTCAGACTATAAGGAGTGGAGAAAGCGATTGACCATCTATGTGATGAAGATGAGGATGGCGAAGAAGGAAGCTGAAGGCTTGCTTTCTGTCATTGGCTCACTGACGGGCACAGCTTGGAGGCTCTTGGAGAACTTCCCGATCGAGGACATTGAGAAGGCAGGAGCTTTTGAGAAGATGCTCAAGATCCTCGACAAGGCCTTCGAGTACGACAAGTCCGTTCAGTTGCCAACTGACTTCGACAAGTACTTCACTGGGCTCCATCGACGCCCAGGCCAATCGCTGCTCGAGTTCACCACTGAGCACGACCATCTCTACAACAAGCTCTCCGACCACGACGTCACCCTTCCTGGAAAAGTTCAAGGATGGCACTTGCTGAGAAGGGCCGGTCTGACAAGGGAGCAGAGACAGTTAGTCACTGCCCAGGCCCCGACGTTAGAACGCAACAAGGTGCAAGAAGCCATGTTCCTGCTACTTGGACAGGATCACAAGACGGTCGCTGGTGGAGGACAACATCAACATCATCGCGGTTTCCGAGGGAAGGGGCGAGCTTACACCGCCTACTATGAAGATGCTGACAACGACCCGGATCCCGATGACTGGCCTGATGATGATGGTTGGGAAGAAGGTTTCTATGAATGGGATGACACTCAGTCCCATGCCACCTCACCGGTTGATGCGGATGAGACCTTGGAGGACTTTGACACTGATGCTGCCTACTTTCAGACCCTGGAAGATGTTGACCCAGCTGAGCAGGCGGAAGAGTTTGACACGGCCTACGCTACGTACTTGGACGCTCGGAAGCGCTTCAACGAGATCAAGCTCAGCCGTGGATACCTTCCCATAGTGGCCCTCACCGACGGCAACCTCTCTCCTGGTGCAGCATCGCCGCACTCCTCTGGGTCCCCGGTGTCTCCGGGACGTGGCAAAGGCAAGACGAAGAAGGGCAAGGGCAAAGGTGGTTCCAACACCATTCGATACCCACCCCGGGGCAAGGGGAAAGAGCCCGATCCGAAGGGGCGTGCAAGAGCTTCAAGTGGCCCTCCAACATGCCTACGTTGCGGGCAGGTTGGACACATGACCTACAATTGCCCGGTGCCAAAGGGCGGAGCCACGAAGCGGAAGACAGCCCCGACAGAAAGCACTGTCAACCACTCCGAGTACGGCCATGTGATCTTTACAGATCTTGGAGGCCATGAACGACATGACTGTGCCATGCTCGACCCAGGAGCCAGTGCATTTCTTTCTGGCTATGGCCCTTTCTTGCGCTACATGCTCAAGCTCAAGGAGACCAACTACGACATCACCGAGATCAAGTTCATGCGATGCCAACGAACCTTCTTTTTCGGAGGTGATGCCAGTTTGAACTGCACCTGGACTGTCCGCCTTCCTCTTCACCTTGGCGGCAAGCATGGCTACGTTCAGATGTACCTGTTGCCTGGCGAGACGCCGATGTTGCTTGGACGCCCCATCATGGAAGCTTTGGGACTGGTTTTGGATTGCCGCAGTCGGATGATCAAGTTGGATGACACCCCATGGCAAGATGCAGTTGTGGGTGCTCACGGTGAGTACTTGGTCTCTCTCCTCAACGAGTACGACAACGACATGTGGCAGTTTCCTCCCTCCTTTGAACTCATGGTCCCAGCTGATGGCGGCACCAGTGGTGATTTCTTGGACTTTGGCACTTTCAACAAGGAGACCAAGCTCTTTGATGACATCTCCAATGTGCAAGCCGCAGCACAGGATGGACTTTGTGCGCTCAAGCGTCACGTGCTGCAGACTTGCGATGTCACTCTCAACACGTTGGAGAACAAGCTTCATGCCTATGTCACGGAAGAGCTCCATCAACCATCCCGAAAGCGATTGCTCTGGGAAGTCTACTGCGGTGGTGCGAGGGTGTCTGCAATTGCAGAATCTATGGGCATGGACGTTGAGATCTTCAGCTATGAGACTGGTTGGGACTTCGACCTTGAAGAGCACCAGACAGCCTTCATGGAGCGACTCCGAACGGAGATGCCTGATGAGGTCTACTTGGCCCCAACCTGCGGCCCTTGGAGCCAGATGCAGAACCTGAATGCCAAGACAGAAGCCCAACAGCATGACCTCTACCTGAAGAGATCTCATCACCACGACTGCCACCTGATGTTTGTCACCCAGATCTACATGGAGCAGATCAACAACGCCCGACATGCACACATCGAACAACCAGAGCGAGCTCTCAGCTGGCGCACGACAGCCCTGAAAGATCTTCCTGGACACTGGATCATCTTGCACCAGTGCATGTTTGGCTGCGCCTGCCTTGACAAGGATGGATGGTGGAAGTTGGTCAAGAAGCCCACTGGCATTCTCTCCAGCAAGACTTCAATGCAGGCCGCACTGGCCAAACTATGTGATGGACAACATGTTCACTGTCCCCTTGAGGGCTCGGCACCTGGACTTGGCCGACGCACCTCATACTTGGAGGACTATCAACCTGGCCTTGCAGCGACGATTGCAGCTGCTCTCTGTGCTCCTGACCCTGCTCAGCTTTGGGACTTTGGCTTCGCCGTCTCTGAGCAGAAAGAGGTCACTGGATGCCTGGTCAAGCTCCAGACGGCATTGAAGACCGAAGCAGTTCGCACTGTGCAGCGATTGCATCGCAACTTGGGCCACCCCAAGCCTGAAGCACTTGTCGAACTCTTGCAAAGCCGTGGAGCTAGCGACCAAGTCATTGAGGCAGCTCGCCACTTCCAATGCACTGCTTGCTTGCGCTACAAGCGTCCAAATCAGGTTGCACCATCGGCTCTTCGACATCAAGTTCGAGAAGTTGGTGAACGCCTGCAAGCTGATGTGCTGTGGATCAAGTGCAATGCCAGTGAGAAGAAGTTCCCAGTGCTCAGTGTCATTGACCAAGCCACCAAGTACACTGTTGCCACGGTACTTCATGGTGAACGTGGAGATCATCTCATACATGGGCTTGAGCGTGCCTGGATCAGACACTTTGGTCTTCCACAATGCCTCTGTTCTGACGAAGGACGCGGCTGGGTTGGCGAGGAGATGAACGCTTGGACAACTCAGCATGCCATCGAGCACATTGTGGCTCCAGCTGAGTCCCATCGACTTGCCTTGGTCGAGCGCCGACACGTCACCTTGCGGCGCGCCATCGAGATCTACATGGATGACATGAAAGTGACCGGTACAAAGGGCATCAGACAGGCCCTGACCTATGTGGTCCCACAGCTCAACGACACAGTGAGCGTGGCCGGTTACAGCCCATCTCAATGGCTCCTCGGCAAGGTCCCTCGACTTCCTGGTGGACTCATGCAGGAAGAGCTGGCTCCAGCCCATTTGGGAGACCATGACCAATTTGAACAACTTCTTCAACAGCGAGCTGCAGCAAAGAGAGCCCTGATCTCTGCAGATCTTGATGCCAAGCTGAGACGTGCCCTTCTGCGACAGTACCAAGGCACAGACCTCCCTTTGCAGATTGGGCAGAAGTGCTTCTTTTGGAGGGATCAACGACAAGACCGCTTGGTCAAGATCAGATGGCATGGCCCTGCCAGGGTTGTCATGGTTGAGTACTCCAAGGACGAGAAGCCCGAGCTCTACTGGCTGGCCTACAAGACGCAGCTGATCCGGTGCTCACCGCACCACGTGCGCGCTGACTTCACTGCAGCCGACACACAACTGGCCGATGCTCAAGAAGCACGACGTGAAGTCGCCTCACTGCGGTCCAGAGGTGTCACAAGGTTTCTGGACCTCAACAAGATCAACAGACGACGACGTCTTGAGGACTTCAACGAGGACGACATCGCCTCAGGTTCAGAAGCTGGCGACGATGATGCTGATGACTTGCAGCCACCAACAACGCGCCAGCGCACCTCCTATGACACCACGGCCCAGAGGCCTGAACTTTCTCTGGATGAGGCCATTCGAGAACTGGGACTGGAAGATGAAGATGAGCTCAGCATGGCACCGACCTCACCAGCTGACACACCCGCTGAGCATCCTGAGTTTCCTGGACAAGCACAACCTGCTGTTCTTCCAGCACCAGCTGTCCCAGCTCTACCACCTCCAGACCAAGTTCCACAAGGCGACAACGTTGTGCCGATCAACGTCGATGAAGATGAGCCAGGCCAAGAACCTGCTACGCTTCCAACACTACCTCCAACACCTGATGATGCATCTGCGCCTGCACCTGACCCTTTTGGACTGACATCCACATCCTCTGCGCTCTACGAGCCTGCCCAAGAAGACTTCCGAACAAGACGGCTGAGGATGGATCAACATGAGACGATGCAGTTCACTCCCTTTGGTCCCATGCGACGTGGTGCAGGACGCCATAACCCTTATCCACAACAAGCACCTCCTGCAGATCCACAGCCTGCTTCAGAGCTCTTTGGTCAAGCTTTTGCAGTCGATGACATTGGTGGTGGTGATCTTCCCAAGGGATGGAGCATCGATGAGCATGGCTACTTCCAGCTCGATGCCCACAACTTCCACGACTACTGGGAGATCAAAGCTGGTTGCCTGATTCGACATCACCTGCAGCCCAGACATCGCCGTCACGACATCACCAAAGAGAAGGACTGTCCCTTTGACTTGAAGCAGTTGGACCCAGTTCGTGTCACGATGATGCGTGCACCCAATGGCACCATCCAGGTCTCCACCGACCGCTTTGACACTGTGGTTGCGCCCAACAAGGCCGCCTGGACTGGACTCACTGTGTACCAACTGACAGGGGCTGTGAGAAAGGAGCTTGCCATGTATGCCACCACTCCCGCAAAGAGGGTTGCACGACAAGAGAAACATGCGGCCATCAAGAAGAAAGCCTCCTCTGAGCTCAATGAGCGTGGACTCACCGTGCACGAGCGCGAGCAGTTCATGCAGGCCAAGATCAAGGAGCTTCGCAGTTTCTTCGAGAATGGAGTCTGGGAGTTTTCCAGCGTTCGGGATGCTGACCCGCAACGCACCTTGACCACGCATGCTGCTCAAGTGGAGCAAGAATCCGGACGGAAGTCCGCGGGCTAAGGCTCGATTGGTGGTCCGCGGCTACAACGATCAGGACGCGCTTGAAGGAAAGGTGGAAACTTCAGCTCCCACCACAAGCCGCCTGAGCCGCTCTATGTTTCTGTCTTTGTCTTCAATCCTGCAGTGGTGTGGATGGACAGCCGACGTTGCAACAGCATTCTTACAAGGACTTCCTCAAGAACGACAACTATGGGTCAAGCTACCCCGAGAAGTTCTCAACATCTTGGGTGCTGATGAGACGACCCGAATGCTGCTGCGCAAGCCTTGCTATGGACAGATCGACGCACCGAGAAGATGGTTTCTCGAAGCTTCAAGGAGATTGACATCAATTGGGCTGCGCCCTCATATGCTGGATCCTTGCTGCTTCCTCATCTGCGAGGCTGACTTCCCCGACATTCAAGCCTCCGACCCTAGCAAGTGTTTGGGATCCGAACGGATCGTTGGCATGGTTTGCATCCACGTGGATGATATGCTTGGAGGTGGACTTGAAGAATCTTTGGTATATCAACACGTTGTCAAGCAGCTTCGACAGATTTTCAACTTCCGCGAATGGAAGGACCAGGACAAGCTGGAGTACTGTGGCGCAAGCCTTCAAAAGACCCCGACTGGTGGATGGAAAGTGGATCACGCAGAGTATCTGCGCAAGGTGAAGCCCATCTCACTTCAACGTGATCGAGGTCCTGAGGACTACATGACACCGTCTGAGGTCACCCAGATGCGAGGCTTGCTTGGGTCCTTACAATGGCCCGCTGTGCAATCACAACCGCACTTGCAGTGCTCTACATCTCTTTTGGCTGGACAAGTCTCTGCAGGACTGGTCAAATCAATCCACGATGCCAATCGCTTGCTCAAGTTTGCCAAGCTCAACGCTGACGTAGCACTTTGCTACGAACGCATCTGTGATGTGCAAGATCTACGACTTGTCACGATGGTCGATGCAGCATTTGGCATTCGACGTGACGGTTCCTCACAAGGTGGCTACCTGACCATGCTGGTCTCCAAAGACGTCTTTGATGGCACCGAAGGAGCCTACCATATCATTGACTGGCGCTCATCGAAGTTGCCACGAGTTGCCCGCTCGAGTCTTGGAGCCGAAGCCCAATCAGCAAGTCAGGCCTGCGACAACATGGACTTTGTTTGCCGCTTCTACCAACACCTCTTGGAGCCGAACGAGCCACTTGCCAACATCTTGCACAAGCCGAGCCCTTTGGAGCCTACGCTTGTCACAGACGCCAAAGCCCTCTACGACAGCTACTACAGAGAGAGCCTCAGCAGTGGCTTGACAGACAAGCGCACTGGCTTGGAGATCAAGGTCTTGCGAGAAGGGCTGGAATCGCTTGGTGGCCGCTTGAAGTGGATCTCCAGTGAGAGACAGTATGCAGATTCCCTGACCAAAGAGGGCACTCGCCAATTGCTGGCAGACCGCCTTCGCTACGGAAGGATCAAGCTGTCTTGGGATCCTGACTACATCGCGGCCAAGCGCAAGAAGCTCTCCGACCGCAATGCCAGCAGAGATGAGTTCTCGCAGCCTCTTGCCACAGTGGTGGAAGAACCTGAAACCACTGAAGACGTCCCTGTGGAAACCTTTGCCTGCTTTGGCGAAGAGATCAACTATGAGATGAACGACTGGGATGAGATGTCTGGCAAGGCTGTTGCAGCTCACTTGGAGCTACGTCCTGACCAAGCCATTGACCTGGACTTTAACGACACCCTGCCGATTGTGCACACCCCGATCATGGACATTTCCTACGACCCGGAAACAAAGTTTGAGGGCGTATGGACGATCCTTTCTCTTCGAGCATTGCTGCGCTTTGCCCTTTGCATTTTCATGCTTGGACTTCTGCAACCACTTGGTGCTGCCGCTGCTCCTCTGAGCGATCCAATCACACCTGACACATGCCCCTATGTCGACGTCATCCAGGAGCCGAAGGCTTCCTACTGGGACTACTTCTGGGATGCCGTTGTGGTGCTGACCTTGGTGGTCTTTGTGGTGGGTACCTACCTCACCGGATGGGTCCACGGATGGTGGATTGGAAGAAATCACGTTTTGAGACAAAGGCACATCCGAAGCGATCGCCTGTCTGCCCGCTTGGATGAGAAAGTGGTGGAGAACATCGCCCTGCAGGACCAGATCGAGGAGCTGACCCGACAGGTCCAGCAGCTGACTGTTCCTGGTGGACCGATCATTGCAGATCGAGAAATCCGACATTTGCAGCAACAGCTCAAGAGCCTTGAAGCCAGTTTCTGGCAGAAGGATCAACAGTGCCGCCAGATGAACCGGCACAAAATGGGTTACATTCGACAGATTGGTCGCTTGAGGGCCATCTTCAACGAAGCAAAAGATGTTGTAGGCCGTGCCCGAGCTGAAATCCACAATCATGTGCATAACAGATGCACGGTTGGCCGGCCCATCTATCATGCGCCTCGTGGACGCGTATGGCATCTGGACGATCAATGCTATCAGCTCTACCGCAGTGCAGTCATTGAGTTGCATGCCTGCGACAACTGCGCAAGCTTCTATGTGACCCCGTACATCCATGACATGAACAACACCACGCTGGCCCAAGACATGGACAACTTCATGGCGAATGGGCTTGCTGATGAAGATCCCGAAGTGCTGGCCGAAGCTTCAGCGATTCTGGATGATGAAGCCCGCCTTCGCGCTGCCGGAGTTCCAGATGAAGAAGCCCGACTGGCATTGCAAGCGCGAGCTATGAGCAGTTCTGGCGTGTGACGCCATTTTTCTTTACTTTTGTACCTTTGATCCAAAGGATCACAGCAGTCCGAAACGGACCCTCTTTCAATGAATGACTTTTCCCCATGTCAAGTATGCATCCGCATCCTTCAGATTTACCCTTTTCATATGCCAATTTCCGCTGCTATTTCACCTTCAGTGGCGGGACGTATGTGCCATAGCTGACTACGCTTGGCGACGCCTCTTGAAAAGGCGCCGCGGCCTTTGCAGGCATTGGATTGGTGGGGACTTCGTGGGCCTTGCACCGCAATCTTCACAAAAGCAATAATGTGATATACCAATGTTTTGACAAATGGAAATATGGGTGTATACCCAGGTCCATTATTGTTTCATGATCAGAAATGTCCAAACATGTTGTTAAAGACGTAGATTTTCAAAAAAACAATGCAGTTTCCTAGATCTTAGAAATTTCCCAACATGATATCATTCTTTTGCTAGTAACCCCTGAAAGATAGAGAAATGTAAATTCCCACTAAAATTCCCCTTCTGGGGAGTGCTATAACCCATTGCTGCACCATTGACCACACTCTGGTTGCGCCAAGTGGCACGCACCGGAGATTTTGGCGCAGCAGAGGCAGCCAGCTAGCAGGGCAACGCCAATGGCCAGGCCAAAATAAAAATTCCTGGCGTTTTTTCATGGGAAAATCATCCATAGGTGGCTATAAATTGTGGATTTGTTTAATGGATGCCCAAAATCAGGGGATGTTTTGCAGCAATCCAATCATGGATGTCTGGGCACCAAAATGTGTCCGAATCCTCGGAGAGATAAGGCCAGTGAAAAGGTGAGTTTTTCTATGACAAATCCTACCTTCACAACAGGACTTGTCTCACGACTCGTCTAGTAATACCCGGCTTTGGTATGTCGGGCGCAGCGAGAAAGTACGTGGCTTTGCACAAAACTTCACCCATGGAAAGAGCCAGGGAGTCCGCAGGAAAAATCATGAAAAATCCATCTGCCATATGCACTGCTACTAGTAGATATCAGTTTCTTCCTTCATGACACCCGATTGAAGCCACCGAGTCCTGCTGTAGATGCTGTTGATGCCCTGGCTGGTGGCCAGAGAGTTCATGGGAAAATAGGTTTGGTTTCACTGTTGTCGGCGGGCTGAAAGGAAGTTGTATAAATGTCAGTAAAACAATGTCATTTTTGCGACCCTTGACTGGGAATGGTTTATATATATATATCTACCCTATGAAAATGGTGATGACTGGGGGATGGTAAACATGGATGGTGCAACTATTATTTATGTTTATGGCATTGTTTTAGCCACTGTGTTGAGAAGTTTGCTCTCATCCCGAGAAACCCTGCTTGACAAAATTCTGGATCTCTTCAAAAAATGCGGTCCCAACCGGCGAGTTGGCTGGGCCCAAAAATGGGATACACCGGATACACCCCAACAAAATACGTCAAAATACCAGTAACTCTTAGAAAATTATGATACATCATTGATTTGCTACCACGTTCGCCCAGCCTTGATACATGAGACAGCCAGAACCGCCAGACAAAGAATGATGGAAAACGTCAACCTGGCATAGGCCGGAGGCCGAACAACTGCGAGATCAGTTGCAAGGCGCTTCGGTGCGTTGAAAAACTGGAGTATACAACCAGAAAAAAGTTGATCAGCACTGTTCAAACCCCTCTACCATTCGATTGCAGTCGCTGGTGAATCGGGAATAGCATACTCCATGACGATAATCCCAATATATTGGATGATTGGGTAGTGAAGCCCCTGTAACCAGAAGCTTGGAGCAGGGAAAGCCCATGCCTATGCTTTGCTCACCTTGGACACTTGATGTTTTCATGATCTGCGCTTCATGGCATGATCTTCTTCTATTGAGCTGTTCTGAGGTACTGAGCCGACCCGTAGGTGTTTGGAAATTGTTGTTTTGTCCACCAAAGGCGTTTTTCCCTTCCATTTTTTCATCCTTCACATTAATTGGTGGTTGTGTCTATCGATAGATTGAATTGCAAGACCTTGATGCTACTTACAGGCTGGCTTGTGCGGTTGGCGCTTGTCGCATCGTTTTGCGCATGTGTCTACGTGTGCAGTCTTGCCAGACCCTCTGAAGGAGGACCAGGTCCAGGACTTTATGGTTTAATCTTTTGTCAGTGTGGTTGCCATATCTCATACAGTAGCGGCAGCACTCTTGCTCATTTGTCTCATTACAATGGTTGATATAGGTTGCAAATGGCTTAGATCATTTCCCCGGAATTTTCTGGGGATCTAGTGATCTGTAGTTTTAATTCAGCCTGGTATTAAGGATGCAGTGAAGCCACATGGAGGACAAGCCCAGCACTCCCCACCGTCCCTGGAAACTAGCCGGGTGAGCTCCATAATGTATGCAGCACCAGCCTGAAAGGGTGCCTGGCCAAAGGGTGGCCATGTGGGCGTGAGAAGCTGAAGCATCTGGACCAGTTGCCCTATGGGTGCGGCACTGTCTTGATGATGTCGTCATGACGCTGACAGAAGTCTCTGGAAGCTCGAATCCTCCCTGGTCCGCGCTTCTTCTTCTTCTTCTTCCTCCTCCTCTTCCTCTTTTTCGTCTTCTTCGTCCTCTTCCTCTTCTTCGTCTTCATCTTCTTCGTCTTCTTCGTCTTCTTCATCTTCCCTGGTTCGTATTTAAGTTTTTCTGCCTCTTCATTTTCTTCATCTTGTTCTTTTGTTTATGCTATTTATGTTCTTTGTCTTCTTCATCATCAAGAAGAGAGGAAGAAGGAAGGGGATCAGGAACATCAACCTGTGAGTCCAGCCTTGGGGCCAAGATCCCAATGAAAGCCTGGGATCAGAATCATGCAGGTCACTGCGGCCACGAAGCAGCCAACCACCTGGGCTTTGCGGCTTGTTCGAACATCACTGGCTTGGTGCCAAAGCATCCATACAAATTGCTGGAAACCCTACTTTGGAGCATCCATTTTGGAATTCTTCCTGAAATCTGGCTGGTATTCTGTGACCATGTTTGAGGCTTGCCATTTTGCCCCCAAAGTGAGGCCCAACAGAACTGGCCTGGCAAGCCCAATAGCCCAACAAATCGGCGGAGATCAGAAGTCGAGTCCTGGATAAGACCTGGGGAGCTAGGAAGATTTCACAGCGCGCAGCGGTCAATCATGACTTGAAGACACACGTTCTGATTGTCCTAAAGGTATCCAAAAGTTGGATTATGCAACTTCCTCAAACAATCGGAGGGTTGAATGCTGAAATGGACTTCAAGGACCAAAATCTGCACCAAAAAGTGTGAAGTTTAGACTTTAGACCCATGGCCGGAGTTCCAAGGCGGATGCAACAGCTGCTGTCACCGCTGGATTGAAATGGCCTGGCGGAGGGTCGGATTTTCCGTGAAGGTTGGTCTAGCCGTTCCAGTTCTTGCCTCCAGAAAGGTCTCCCAGCGCATAGACCAGGCCCCTAAGTGCCCCAGGTCTTCGGATGAATCGATGGTGACATCCATGGATCAACCCCCGGGCTGTCGGGCATCAGGGCACAGGGCGCCGCCCAAATGTTCTCCCACGAGCTGAGACCTGCAGGGGATTTTCAGCGAATCATCGATAACTCATCCTGTGTAATGTGGGTAAAAATGGTAAAACCAAATGCCAATTTTACCACCCATGACTGGGAATGGTAAATATATATATATATACCACCAAACAAAAAATGGTGATTTTCCTGGGGGATGGTAAACATGGCATTGTTTGACCCAGAGGGAATTTTGGATATCTGGAGATAACCTGTCAATGTTCCCTTTGAACCGCTGGGAGAGAGTTATGGCTTCACCAAATTAGGTTGAAAATTATGAGGTGCTCATGGATCCACTGAGCTCCTAGATTCAGTGAAAAGTGCCAGGTAATTGGAGGTCGTTGACACTCCAAAATGTTGTGTCTTCATGTGGTTTCCATGGTTTTGTCTGGCGTTTCCATGTGTTGCGCAACGTCATCTTCCAGTCATCTTCCAGTTTTCTTGTCCAAAAAAGTGTGACCAGACTCACTCTTGGGCCTCCCAACCTAGGGTCAACATCAGCAAAGTAGTTCCAAGGAATTCCGAGAACAGCCTGACCATGCAACCCGCAAATGGCGGTCCATGGCGGTCCTTATATGAAGGAACGACCATCCAATTTTTGGAAGCCAAAATTCCATATAAAATTCAACTCATGCCTGAGGCCTGAGTTGGCAACCATGATAAGGAGCCAAATCTGTAAAGCACTGGCAAGTGTCTTTTTGTGACCTTACTTCAATTTACAACCAGAAACTGACCTTGGAAGTGGCACCAGCGCCTCACAGCCAAACTGGGCACATAGCTGGCCATTTGATCCGTACTAAGCTTCTCTTCTGGTCCTCAAGTCATTTGAGTTGCAACCTCCAATCCCAGGATGGGTTGATCGGAGTTCATTGGGACTGTGGGGCTCCAAATCATTGATACCCTCTGCGCCAGGTTAACATCCAAATGATTGGTATGTGCTGAACTGGGTGCTCCTAAAAATCGATTGGTTTGGGAAATAATGTCCTTATTATTTGATGGTCGTAAGTCGTAACTCCAAATCGCCATGCCACAGCAGCATGTTCCCAATTTTGCTTGCCGGAAATTCTATGTGAACCATGATTTTTAAGTATGTTTATGCTTCAGAACACCATCTTCCTCTCAAAAATACCAAATTCTGGATCTAGATACTGATTTTTTATGTATCTTTAGTTTTCACGGTGAAATCAGCGTTGAACGCGAAAAAACCACCGGGCTCCCGGCTCAGAAGTCGAAAGAGCGCAGCTGCGGCCACAGCGGCTACCAGCTGGCAGTGGATTTGGTGAGATTTCATGTGGAGAATCCTCGAAATAATGGGAAAATCATGGGAAAAACGTGGGAAATCATGGATTTCATCACTGGAAATTGTGATTGAATGAGGATTCCATGTGGAAAAATCATGGAAGATCAACCAACAACTTGGGGATTTCATGGGAATTGGTAATATATCTTGAAATATAGCTAAGAATATGACCTTTTTTACAGGGATACTTCAATTCGGAATATCGCTGGAATCACAGCACGCCATGAGAAAAACAATCCACTGGTTGCGCCTGCACAATGACGAAGCTTACAAGACTATGAACCTGCAGCAGGATTCGTGGTCCATGCCGGGAAAACACCTGGAACCATGGTGTGGTCCATGCTTGGAAGCTCCGATTCCCATCCCACCTGGAAGCCTATCTGGGTGAGTCCCAATCCAATGGTGATGGCCGGGTTGAAGACCTCAACGGTTGAGAGGATCCCCAGCCATGAAAAACCATCACGACATTCCCTTTGAAAATAGACTTCGAGTATCTCTGGCTTGACCAAATACGGTACCCTCAGGGACCAAGAATCAGGCATGGTCTGCCCAATCCTTCTGAGCTACCTCGTTCTTTTTGGCTATGTCCCTTGCTTGTGCTGGTGATATACTGGAGATGCCCATTGGTTTCGGCCCAAATGGGTTACAGGTGGCATCAAAGATCTGGTGGTCGTGGAAGGAATCTCAGCCCCTCTGAACAATCTCGTCTGTCGGTCAATGCCCCCGCTTTTTCTGTTTACAAGTGATATATACGTACAAATATATCACCTTGAGCATTTCCTGGCAGTACGATCTAGTCTGGTAAACCCAAGAACCATCAATATCCTCCAAATGTTTCAGTGTTTTATTCAAATAATCAGATAGGTAATTCTAGGTATCAATGTGTTGCTAATGTCAACCACGCATGAACAAACCGACTCTTCAATTGGGTACCATTTTAGCAGCCACAAACATCACTTGTTTGAGGCTGGGGTTTTGGTGGTAGTCATCCGAATCATCCGATATGTTTAATCACTGAATATCAACCAACATCATCAAACAGCATCGAAGGTCATCAATGTTAAATCATGTTGCGTAGTATTTCAATACCGTCAAATATCCCAAGATCATCCAAAATCTAGAAGATGTTCATACCATCAAGTATTATCAACATTGAATCACTTTCAACAATACATCCAAAGATCAAAGTTTAAATAGTTACTACATTAATATCATCATTAATACCCGGAATTAGTTACCCTCTGGTGATTTAATGTAGCTATGGAAAATCACCTGTTTTGAGAGGTAAATCATCTATAAATGAACATGTTCCATAGCTATGTTGAATAACCAAAGTGTGTATATATATATATATGTATATCTATATACAATCATCCTGAAGTAGATAGAATCATTTTTTCAACCATAGCTATACACTCAAGGATGATATGTCATCCTGCAGCGTCCAAGGGGCCCCAGTCTTCCGGCCGCGCGTGCAGCTGAGCCCGGCCGCCAAGGTGCTACTGGCAGCGATGCCCTGGGAGCGACTTGGCTGGTCGTGGCTCCAAGATTCCCCAGAAATCTGTTGGCTGAACCAATGGATTAATGGGATTTTCCATAGGAAAATGGTGGTTTAATGGTGGTTTAATGGTGATTAATGGTGATTAATGGTGATTAATGGTGATTAATGGGAAATTAATGGTGATTAATGGGAAATTAATGGGATTTTATAGTGATTCAATGGGATATTAATGGGATTTACCATCTGCTGATGACTAACAGTTCGCCATGGAAAGATCCACCCATTTTTAATAGGTGAACCCAGGTAAACCATCTATAAATGGGTCATCTATACCATGGCTATGTTAAATAACCAGGTGGATCTTTGGATGATAAACTTTTCGGTGTTTTCGCCCTAGCGGGTATGAAACCAGAAGTGGAGGATTGGATGATTGGACACAACGGTCGATGGGATGAGGATGATGTACACTTGAAAAACCCAAATACACCTGGTTTTGGAAGAATGAAATCACATCCATTTCTGGTGATATTTTGGATGATTGCTTTTATTGAGTTTACCACATTGTTGTGGTTGATGTTGTTTTTGGTAAAGGGAAATTTTCCGTATCGATGGATATTTTCTGAATGGATATGTGATGACATGTGATATTCAAGAACAAAATATCCACATTGGATGTTTCTTCGCGTGAAGGAGGCTCTTTTAGATGCAGTGTCCACTAGCCATCACTCGCCACACACTTGAGGCAGCCACGTAGAACTGATTTGGTTCATTCTCGGGATTGTTCCTCTTACCGGAGACCTCGGTTGCTGTGGATATTCCTTGGGAGGTAGCGTATATAAAGACTGCCAAGTTGAGCCCGTTAGAGTGGGGATTTTGGGGGGACCAAGCAAAGGAGGCATTGGTCTTTGCAGATGTGTCTGGCTCAAACTTGGGATCCCACCAGCCACGTCACGTTTTATCACTTCACCACCAAAATTGGCATTAAGAGCCCAAGTCAAAATTTTCGCTGGCACATCATGGCTATCGCGAGATAGACACGCCACCCATCTGCAGTTGGGCAACGCAAAGAATCACGAAATTCAACATCAGGGCATAGATCGTCTCCACCTCAGCATGTGCCTTTTTGCCGCTGAAACCCACAAAATGCAGCACGCAAAGCTGTCAAATGGGTTCAAAACCGACGGTTATTCACAGAACCCAGCAGAACAGGTCTAGAATATCACCAAAATCATCTGAAACGAAACCAGGGGAGGCCTCGGAGCCTGAGTTTCCACACCACTACATCTCTCCCAGCTACATGGATGACCTTAGGGCCGGCCGTCCACGAGCTGCCCAGCCCCGGGTGTTTTTTTCGGTTCTCCATGGCTGCAGCCCACCCAGCATGGCCACCAAGAAACCGATCGCTCGTGTTCCTCAAGGAGCTGTCGAGCAAAGAGCATGGCCATGGTGGTCCCAGCAAGCTGCAGAAGGATGTAAACCTTGGAGATCCAAAAGGACCCGATTCGGACCCAAGGTCGGTTCCCGAGTGACCCCGAGTTCGGGCAACGCATCAGCTCAGATTTTGATAGATTTTGGAGACCTCATCTAGAGATGGGAGCAACAAACCAATAAAAAACCTCCAACTTTTTTGGGGGAGCACATGGGGTGGATTCTAGGGGCAGTTCTCCAAATCTTGGGTGGGGGACACACCAAAAGCAGACTGAGGCAGTCACAAATGCATCCATGAGCTGCATCTTGCCAGCACAAAGCCTTGGCTCAGTCCGGCTTGGTGGCGTATGCAGGGTACCAATTCACCCACAATATTGATCATTCTTAGTATAGTATTCAGCTGGGCATTTCGGGAAGTTTGACCCCAAAGCTTTTGAGGATGTTGAGGTATCGTTCAAAATTGAAGATTTCACTGGTGACTACTGAGACTTAGAGGGTCCAACAATTTGACCCGGGCCAATGCTTGGTTTAATCCCAAGGTGTTCCAGATATAAAAATGTGTCTTTCTCACTATTTCCATGAAAAATATCCATGGATCTATAAATTCCCACCAAAAAGATAGCCTCTGGTAATGACTAACATAGCGAACTGGAAAGATCCACCATGTTTAATGGGAAAATCCACTATTTATGGTTATTTTCAATAAATGGATTTATAAATTCAGTGTGAATGGAAAAATTAATTAATGATCTAAACTATAGATACTATGTGAATTAGATAATGGATTTATAAATAGATTATATAAAATTCCCACCACCATTAATCACCATTAAATCACCATTTTCCTATGGTTTTCCTATGGTTTTCCTATGGTTTCCCTATTTTAGGACACCTCCAAATGTGTTCCCACTATAGATCTCCAGTGTGCTCCCCATGATTTCCACCCAGTGACATGGCCACCGAGACGGCCGGATTGAAATGTCCACCCGACAGGGGCCCGAAGGCTGCCATCATCGCCTTGGCGAAAAGGACTATGCGCTGACCCAAAACCTGGGGGGTGGGTGGTGATTCATGGTGATTACCCTCTGGTAAACTAACATAGCTATTGAAAATGGCCATTTATAGTGGATTTACCCATTAAAAATAGTGATTTTCCATAGCTATGTTAGTTTACCAGAGGGTAATGGTTATTAATGGTGATTATACTTGATTATAAATGATGATTATACTATGGTTATGACTAGCTGATAGTGGTGATTAATGGTTATTGATGGTGATTAATCTTGATTGTAAAATGGTGATGAATGGTTATTAATCTTGATGATATCATGGTGATGAGTTGGGATACCCTCTGGCAATTTGTTGCAGCCTCTGGAAAATGGATGGATGATGATTACCGGGCAAAAATGGGGATTCTCCAAATTAGACTAGCTGAAGATTTTGGGGAAAGCCCTTAAATTTTCACCGGGTCATCATTTTCCGTATGATTTGAGGGCCATATTTTTTGGGGCTTGCCCATCTTCCTATATGACCAACCTGCAAACCAGAAACCTCAAACTTCAACACGACATTTCATGAAAACCAACCCAGAAATCCATCACAAGAATTTCAGAACAACCAATCACCACAAAACTCAACCAAGCAATCACAAAAACTTTCATAACAATCAACCATCATAAAATTTCACAATCATCATCCAGGAATCCAACAAAAATCAGTCAACCAATCATCCCATAAATTTTCAACCAGGGTAACCTTGCCCCATAATTCTTTCCCGACAATTATTCATAAGAAATTGTGATAAGTTCATAAATATGTTTTCTGAGGAGAGCTTGGGGTATGCTTGCCACATCACCAACGTGTATGGGAGCCGGATTTTAGACGGATCAGCTACCAGCATGACCTGTCTAGGCACATCAAGCGCTCCAGCGCTTTCCAAAAACTTGCCCATGTAAGTGGCTCTTTCAAGCTGAAATCAAGGCTTGTGCTTTAACATCCTTTGCTGGAAAGATTTGACTTGCACTGCTGATACATTACAAATAGTTAAGCAACTCGTTGCTGGACTTCACCTCGAAGCAGTCGTCAATCCTAGCCTTGCTTTGGTCTGCAGTGGCGCAGTGGACCATGCGGTACATATCCGTCTCTGTGAGATCCACGTCCCTACCGTCCAAATATGCTGAAGAAAGCCCGCAGCTTCCATCAGCATGCCGATAGACACGATCACCGAGCCGGGCCGTGTTTTGGCCGCACGCTCCCCAGCTTACTGTCCTCAAACAGCTTGGTGCTGACCCACCTTTCTGTAATTCCGGATCTGTCCGGCTGTAGCAAGCCTGGTCAAGGATAGTGGGCATGTCCGGCAGCAGTTTGTGCGGTTGATGATGTGGCACGGGTCCCACTGATTTTTTTCCAAAATCAGCATGGCAGAAAAGGCAGCGATGTCAATATGAGCCGTGAGGATTGTTCGAGCTGCATATGATACAAAACGGCGGACATGACAACTTTCAAGCATCTACCATGTAACAAGATAAGGCACATCACAACCAATTTGGAGATACTTCCTACTTTTTACTTCCTACCGGGGTTTGCCCATGTTGCCTTGACCAACCCTGTTGTTTATTTTCGTTGGTTGTGACACCACGTTTCACCCATCTCCAAATATCACGGGGTGTTACCCAGGACCTGCTGCCACGACACCAGCAACGCGCAGGCGATGGAAGCGATCTCCCAGCCCATGGGCGTCTCCAGCACGTTGCCGGACAAGACATTGCACCCCACCTGCGTTGGGTCGTGAAACGGGTTGCAACGGCCCATTGAATCGCCATGAATCCATGGCGGTTTAGATGTGCCCCGAGTTTATGGCCATTGGATTTCTTGGATTTCCTATGTTGAGACATGTTGAAGTGTAGAACGGACCCTGCAATACTGCAAAGCTACTAGGGTAAAGAGCGACTATCTTACACAAACCATGCTGTTGTCGCAGATCTTTCACCAAACGATGTGCTGAAATCAGTTTCTGAAGACAAGCCGTCTACTTGGATGCGCATTCCGGTTTGTACGTCCACCGACTATGATCATTTCACCTGTTACTAGCAAAGCCAAACATAGTTCTTCACAGACTGGGTGGTTCCAAACCATAACCATCGACAAAACGCAAAGCATGCGCCAATTCTGTTTGGATCCTTTTGGTGTCAAACATTCTGGAATGCCGAAATTGCATGCAATACGGTTTAACCCTCAACATCAGCAGCCGCTTGTGGGTTCATTCAGGTTTGTCTGAAAATATTGTGCCTTGAATCTCGATGCTTTAATCTGCCATCAATTGATGGAATCCCACATTTTCCGACTGTCCCCTTTAGATGTGCCTGAAAATGGGCCGTATACCCCAAAAAATTACCAGTTCAAGAAGAAAATGGTCATTAACCATCAAATTTGGGGGTTGTCCCACTTCTGAGCCCCATTTTTCGTTTCATTCCTGGAACCCCAAACAAGCCAAACAAGCCAAACAACCAAACGGTTGTTTCCCATGGTGAAGAAAAATGCTACACACCAAATGGTTGAAACATGTTGAAACTAGTTGAAACTGAGGTCAACCACCATATCTATGTCTGCTTCTTTAGGTTTCCAGCGTCATCCCTTTTAACCTCTCCATTTCAGCCCGCACCGTGAAGGCAAAGACAAAGCTCCCCAGAAGCTCCGCTGCGGCCGACGCCGGCCGCATCGGCGCCTGTGCTGGGAAGATGGCTGACCAACAACAAATGATTTAGGGCCCATTTACAGATTATTTACATACTAACAATGGTGTTCCATAGCTATGTTACATCTTTGGGGCTCCAACCATCTTCAAATGTCGTAACATGTTGATGTTGTTTTGAAAAAAAAACAGAACAAATGCTAGAAGGATGGTTCTGGGGGGTATATGACGTTGTTCTGCTGGTTGTTATTGTTGTATGATAATGTCTGCCATCATTGGTTTTGAGATTTTTGATGTGGTGGTTTGGGGAAAAAAATATGTTGCGAGTTTAATGTATTGATGTTGTGATTGCTGTAGATAAGGGGGCCATTGGTTGTTGCTGTTGTGCTCTATGTGAGGGTTTGAGGTGGAAGTATTTGATGTGTTTATTAAGCTGTTATTAATTATGAGGTAATGATGTTCATGCTCTCCAGTTTCCTATTTCATCCCATAAGTCTGCAAAATAATTCTGATGTTTGATAAGCAAGGGTGTTTTCTTACATCGTTAAGCTCATCCGTTGCTATAGCTAATAGTGTCAGATTTAGTCTGTGGTATTGTCTGTGTTAAATGAGTTTTTGTTCACGTTCTGAGGGAAAGTCTTTGTCAAGTATGTTGTCATACGTCGCTTGGACGAAGTCAGACACATACCAACATATCTTATCAATCATCCATCCACTTTCTGCGCTCCTTTCTCAAATCTGTACCCGGAATTTACCCTCTGGTAAACTAACATAGCTATGGAAAATCACCATTTTTAATGGGAAAATCCACTATAAATGGCCATTTTCAATAGCTATGTTAATTTACCAGAGGGTATGTCTTGTCAATCAATGAAATGCTGAGGATTGCTTTCTTCCCGAACTGTCGTATCTCTTCATTTTGTTCAAGCTGCTTTTCTCTCCCAGTGTTCATCCCCAAGTGACGTCGTGACGTCACCAGCACCTGTTAAAGAGTTACAATCTGGGGCCCCCCAGTGATGTTAGTTGGTTTATAAAGCCCATTAACTATAGTTATAAGTACCATAAACCATAGTTATTGGAGTTATAAACCAACTTAGCTATCTTGGGTGCCCCACATTGTAGAGAGCAAATAAACGGCTTTTTGGCACCTGGCACTTGATATCGCAAAAGCTTCATCTCCTTGGTGGATGCCCAAAAAATCGATGCCCAAAAATTCCCAGAAGACATCCGCTAGGTCCCAGCCTGCTCCTCGGCTAGTACATGGAAGTTCGTTTGACTGATGCTGAAATAGCCAATGGCAAATGCGAAAAACGGATCGAAAAGCATCTCCGGTGACCAAATGAGCCGCCAGTGGGGCATGAAAAGAATTCCTGGAAGTTCATCGGCATCATCACCCATTAGGGTATATAAAATGGGAATTTATGGGAAAATTATGATAAAAGCTTTAGGTTCGTCTGAAAATGATGTGAAAGTCCCATCATCCTCAAACGGCTGAACCAACGCAGCCGTTCGTCTTTTCACGCCCAGCGTAGTTGCTGTCGCCAATTCGCTAACGTTCCACGCCACAGCTCCCTATGGGAGTTTCGTGAAACAGCAGACCCTTTGGGTACATCAAAACAGGCTTCCTCATATTTTCACAAGTCATACAAGTCACCAAAAAAGTGATTTAAAAGAATAAGGGAGGAGGAAATAGAAGGTGGGATAAATCACTATTCATATAATATCCATGACTGGTTCACAAAAAAATATCACCATGTCATTTCCAGACCTATCTATGGAACCCACTCTTTGGGGCCTATGCGACGCAGGTTTCACGTCGCTTTCTGGGCTTCTTGAGCCAACTGCGTCATCGACGCCTGAGCGAAACCAACACTCTTTAGCATCTGAAAGCATCTGGGGGGTGATAATCATTGAAGGATCCTATAATTCTCTATAGCTATAGGTGTTTCTGGAGGGTGATAATGATGGGAGGATCCTATAATTATCTATAGGCTATAAGATGCTATAAGTGTTTGGAGGAAATCACTGGTGTTTGGGGGCTAATTTTTCAATTTCTCCAATCAAACCATGGGTGTTTGGAGGAAATCATCTTGCGAAATCCATTCTCAGCCTGGACCGTCCCAGTAAATCAGACTGTGTTCAGTCCTTGAGATCCTCTCCAATCTAATACCCCAGGAACTTCGAGTGGGTTTGTTTGAAAATAGGGAACCTTCAAAATCCCATGCTTTTTAAAACTCGATTTTTCACTCTGAAATGGCCATAGCTGGGGGCTATCCCCCCGTATTTCGACACACCCTTCGCTGAAGCCCAGCGGCGGCGCGCTTTTGGATTCCTGGGGTCAAGCGTCCAGCCCAGGATCGGCGGGATGGTAATGGACTTGTGACCCATAGCTCAGCAGCCAAAGCATTCCCAAGGTCTCCCAAACTTCCAAATCAGGCCACACTGACGCTGAAGCCAAGCTGCTAACAGCCAAGCCGTACTTGGGCATCAGGTATCCACTTCTCCTAAAACCTGGCCGTGGGAGATGTTGCTCGAGACTCGGTGTTTGGGGGTCTCTCCTCACATTTTGGCACTTTGAGTTTTGCCGGAAATTGATGGAAATTGATGGAAATAGGGACCCCCAAAATGTGAACGGTGATCATCATTCCTATCAAACTCGCCATTGTGGTTCATCCCCCATTTTTGGACAAGTCATTCATCCTTAGGATCCCAGATGCGTCGAAAAGTATGCTAGGATGCCGGGCTTTTCGCCACCTCTTTCACAAGTTCGGTGGACGCACCCTTGGGATCTGTGAGCTCTTTACCCTGGCGTTGCGAGTTGGTTCTGATGATCTGATGCAGTAGTTGTTTCTGGCGAGGGCCTGCATTCAGCCTAGATACAGTAGACAGATAGGTAGGTAGATACATAAGATAAGATAGATAAGTTACAAGCTGGATAAGAAAAGATGGATCAGATAAGACAAGATAAGATAAAGATAGGATAAGATAGGATAGATAGGACAGACAAGATAGATAGGATAGATTACATAGACGGCATAGATAGGATAGATTGCATAGATGGGATAGGTGGGATAGATAGGATAGATTGCATAGATAGGATAGATAGGACGGGAAAGGACAGGATAGGACAGGATAGGATAGATCACAAAAGCAGGGCTGCCTTCCTAGATCCCTTATGAGCTTCGACTGAGCCCTCCACCCTTGACTCAATGTTGTTGGCTTGAATCTGATCTTGAGGACGCACCTGTCCCCAGCTGCAGTGCCAAATCAAGTTTCCTCCCAAAAAGAAATGGACATTTCCATGCGTTACTTTCTGTTGCGCTATCCCCCGACAAAAGAAAATGCCCCCAATACTGACATGGATCCAATACATTTCACTGAGGTCTTGTTTGGAGTGCATGAAAAATATCATGGAACTGATTGGAACTGACTGGTTAAAGGAACTTCCTGTTGTTGTTGTTGTTGTTGCTGCTGCTGCTGTTGCTGTTGCTGTTGCTGTTGTTGATGGTGATGATTGACTGATTCACTGATTCACTGATTCACTGATTGACTGATTGCTATTTCCGAACTGATTGGCTGGTTGAGGAAATTCATCAGAAATTGAGCTCAGCACCAACGCGCGGATCTTCAACTTGCCTTGAACAGACCTTGGCCGAGTTTGGAGCCGGCGTCTTCAGCTTCGATCACCGAATTTCCAAAGGTTCTGGGAGAAGGGGCGAAATCATAAGCCGCAGATGTAGCAACTGGTTCAACGAATCATAAAATCATATATAATATGTGAAAATCGATGCCATCCCATGATGGGCCGCTGGCTCCAGCATCTCGATCTGGAGCAGTTCGTCCATGTCTGGATCCTCTGGACCCATGGGGGGTCATGGTACTCTTCGAAATTGAGGATTTGAGCCGATGCCCCCAACCAATGGGATTTCTCACTCAAAGATTCTGGTGGTGAAGCCCCCAATCTCAACCAAGCTCCATGTCAGACCAACATCTGCCCACCATCCTCCAAGGGCTCACCGCTCTTCTCTGCCTTCCGCTTAAAAGGAATCATCCCGGGGACACGGTTTGTGTGAAAATCGTCCCCATGAAACAAATGAAAATTCCAACCCATCACTATTTTTGTAGAATCTTGTTTTGCTATCTTTGGGGTTGGTATAAGAAGCTTATGAGATGGCAATTGAGACAAAGTCGGTGAACATGACATGATGATACATGGCAGGCACCCCATGGCACCCCCTCCAGGATGTGGCAACTCCATGTAACTCCCTCGTAGGTGTTTGCGAAGGATTTCAGTCATCCATAGCACCAAATCCACCATGAAATAGTAGTATAATCCAACCATGTTTACCATGAATGGTAGTTTCTGATTATGTATGTAGTATGATTGTATATGTATAATTACATTCCAACCATCCTTTTTTTGGGCGGATTTGATCATTGATCATTCACCCTCGCACACCTGCTCGATGATCTCGCGTCGACGCTGAGCTGCCTGTGGCTGCATCTTGCTTCGTTATGGTTGGTTGATCCCCTGGTTGGGTTGATTCTGGGATAGATGGTGCATCTCCCATCTCCCAAAAAACACCTTCTCTATCTGTATGGCTCACCTCGATGGCCCACTTGCTATCAGGTGGAGCCGGGGCTGGCAGGTTGCGCATCAGCACCTGAGCCGGAGTGATTTTGATGGATCTTAAATGATGATTAGTATATGACTAGAAGTAGTAGAAGTAGTAGTAGTAGTAGTAGTAGTACTAGTAGTAGTAGTACTAGTAGTAGTAGTACTAGTAGTAGTAGTAGTACTAGTAGTAGTAGTACTAGTAGTAGTAGTACTAGTAGTAGTACTAGTAGTAGTACTAGTAGTAGTCCTAGTAGTAGTACTAGTAGTAGTACTAGTAGTACTAGTAATACTAGTAATACTAGTAGTACTAGTAGTACTAGTAGTACTAGTAGTACTAGTAGTACTAGTAGTACTAGTAGTACTAGTAGTGCTAGTAGTACTAGTAGTACTAGTAGTACTAATAGTACTAGCAGTATTAGTAGTACTAGTAGTACTAGTAGTACTAGTAGTACTAGTAGTACTAGTAGTACTGGTAGTGTACTAGTACTACTAGTAGTACTAGAAGTACTAGTAGTACTGGTAGTACTGGTAGTACTGGTAGTACTAGTAGTACTAGTAGTACTAGTAGTACTAGTAGCAGTAGCAGTAGCAGCAGCAGCAGCAGTAGTAGTAGTAGTAGTAGCATCCGGTTATTTAACATAATTATGGAAAATCACCATGTTTATATATCCATGTTTAATAGGTAAATCATGATAAATCATCATCCACAGCTATGTTAAATAGCCAGAGGGTGTGTGATTAGTATATAATGCTGGATCCCAACAGATTTTAATTTGAAAATTAGATATGATGGTCTCCAAAATGATCCAAAATTTCTCTCTAGACTCTAGTCGTATGAACCAATCATCAAAGATAGGGATAGACTGGGAAATACAAAGACCAAACAACTTTGCAAAGATACTAACCAGAATTAGTATATCATTAGTGTGTGATCAGTAGTTTTTCGACCTTCCAAAGA